>KZ505684.1:1510769-1645296 GCA_002844005.1 Limosa lapponica baueri | reverse complement strand
GCTGTAAATGATGGATTTCAGCAAAAGCAAGAACATGTCATGGAAGTGGGGTAAAAACTGGCCCAGGAACAGAGCAGGTTTGCATGAAGACAAAAGCAAGGAGGAAGTGCCACAAGAGGCTTCTTGGAAGAGCCGAGCTCTCCTGGTTGGATAAAAGCCCATCTGAATTATTTCAATGATGATATTTTGAATTAAGCCCTTATTTACACCCAGTCTTTTTGGTTGATCTCTCTGTGATGCGCAGATGTGGGCTCATTTGGCCCCTGAGCTAGAAGTGATAGCATTTTCTCATAACACAAAAATACACTAAACTATCAACGGGCAAAAAGGGACCAGAGCAAGAAAAGAGAAGTAGACACTTAGGTGAGACCTGTAGTCCAGGATAGGGGGAGATGTGAAGTATCAGAGGAAGGACACTTTGCAGTTGCTTAGCAAACACAGGTCAGAGCATAGAGCGGGAAGAAGACAGAGAACTTGGTCAACAAGCATGAAGAACCAGATGTTTGGCTGCTTTAAATCACAGCTTTTTTTGACCCAAGGTCTAGTGCAAACCTGTTTGAAATCACAGAGCAGGCAGCACCCTCTCTGCATACTCTCTCTCTGGCTGTGATCAGAACATATGGTAATCACAGGGGGGAAAAAAAGGAAAAAAAGTAGAAAACTTTAAAAGTAAACAACCTCCTCCAAACCCCAGCTCTCTTTTCTAAACACCCCCACAAAACAACAGCAGCAACAACAACAGAAAAGCTATCTAGAGGCCCCTAGGCTCTCTTACTGTGGCATAGTTAAAAGTAATCCAATCTAGAAACTCCAGTTGAGAGTAAAAAATACCCCCAAAATGAGCTTTTTATCAGAAGAACAATCATTGCACATGTAACTTCTTGCTCTGCCCACTCGTGTGCACTTCAGTGTGATATGCAGCAAGTTTTCCACATTAAATCATCTAAATAGAAGTCAGGTAGCCTCATCATCCATTTTTTGTGGGGTGTCTTTTTTAAGCCCAGCTTTCCTCCTGTGCAGTCATGTCCTCTTTCCCTTCAGCAGCACAGGACCCCCTTCTCCCACATAACTGATATGTGGGCAAGCTGGTCCCAACCCTGCCAACTTGCTGTGCTCTCCATCCCCTTCTCCCTGATGCGTATTTACCACCCCCTTTGGACTTTGTGCCTGTCTCCGCCCTCTTGATTGGTACTAATTTGCATCTGTTCTCGGACCTTGGTCGTCCATCTAATTGTTTTTAATCCAATTGAGAATTTTGCCCTCAATATCTATGTCCCAGGTGGATTTACAAAAGATTAATGAAACCAGATAGCTAGGTGAGCCAAAGAACAAGCCAGGGCAGTCTGAAGGCTCAGAGGTATCTGTGGTGTGCAAACATCATTGGCAGGATTGTGTCTTCCTCATGCCGAAGAGGACTAATTTCCCTGAAATTGGAGGCCTGGCTTACTGAGAAAAATCAGCGTGAAAATGGAAATCAGGGCCATAAGCTGTGGATAGGAATTGTTCAGGTTACAAGGAGTTTTATGGGGATTAAAGGATGAAACTATCATATGGAAAACGTAAGTGGAGTGTCATGGAGAGCTGTGAGACTGCAGAGGGGTCTTCCCCTAGGGGGGTTGTAAGTCTTGTTGTTTGAGTCGTTTGAAATCAGGTGAGGCAAAACCTCATCATCTACCACAAATAATGGCCCTTCATTTTTGTCAGGGACCAGGACACAATGGGACTCTCCCATCACTTGTTTCCAAGACGCTATTAGACTAATGTGACCTGATCCAGCGGACTGCAGCAACAGCCTTCCAGGACATCCGTTGATGGGGAGCACGCAGCTCCACGCTGGCACCTCTCATTGCTGCTGCCATGGAGAAGTGATTCAGATCTGCAGAGGGAACAAAATGCTACTGTGACCGGATTTGAACCCAAGATCTCTGCCAGGCCCTTTGGATAGAGATGACAACCACACGTTTTTGTTTGAGAAGGCGGATGAGTCTGCTGAGAGGTGGTCAGGGTGTTTCTGGCTGGCACAAGTACAGCAAACGTGCTGGGCAATCAAGTGGACCAGTTCACTCTAAGGCAGCACAGCCAGAGCCATGCGCCACTGGTGAGAAATCTGACTTCTCCTTTTCCCAGTCACCTGCTCGGAGAAGTGAGTCACTGGTGCTCCCAGCATCTCCCTGTTCAAAACACAGATCAAAACATCTGCTTTGTGAAGGGTTTCCTGGATTTCAGAGGAAAACATCTCTGTCAATGTTAATAAAAGTTTGGGGATTATTGCAGGGAATACCACAGACTAATACTCTGAAGTTAAGAGGAAACTATAGCTGCATTTCTATGTGCTGGTCTTGTTAGTGTGTGGTCAGCTTCCTCGATGACTTGTTCCTCTAGCAACCCTTTGGCAGGCTTAAGATACATTTATGCCCAAAACAACTCTCCTATATGTCTGAAGGACTGTGGAGTTTAGGGTGCCCCAAACACTGTGTGTGCCCCAAACACTGTGTGTGCCCAACCTGGCATTTTCTGGAAACATCACAGCATAAAACAATGCAAAAACAACATCGTGGGGACCACCAGAGCCATGACACAAGTGAACTTTCTTACTTCTTGATTTGAAGACAGGTGAGGGGTGCAGAGGAAGGGAAAGTTGCCACTATTAGATGGGATGGGATGAAAACTGGAAGACTAGGAGGTGTTGGGATTTAAAAGATGCCAATGCCAGAAACTGCCTCAATCAATGCTGATTTTTTCTGGCTGCAACCTCAGAATAAAATTATGAAATTGGAGAAACACAAGGTAATAGTATTAAGTCTCTCTGGGATTTAACCAGCTGCATATGGATAGAGATGCTACACATATCCTGAAACCTAGATTTGCTTTTCAGTGAAATTCTGAAACTACATAAATAAACAAGAAAGCCCAAGCAAAATTGTTCTACAACAAAGCAAACCCTCCACGTACTGGACATGATAGCAAAAAAAGAATTCTAAGGCTTTGCTTTTCAAGATGAATTTGAAGTTTGCTCAGCAGCTCTGCTTCTCACCTCTCTGCTCCAAAATGGGGCTTCTAGAGGACCTCAGAGGAATGAAGCAGAGCTTCCAGATTTTGGGCAGGCATCATGATGAACCCTGGCCATGGGTTTATCAGGAAGACATGTGGAGTGGACAGAAATTAAACAATAACCCTGGCAAGCTGCCTGGTTTCTATTAAAACACTTGTGAAATTAAAGCACACCGTATCCTGACCAAGAAAAATTGTCATGTTGTGATCATCTCAGAGCCTCCTCTATGCTACACAAATATTCCCCCAGGATAAGCTGTCCCAATGCAAGTGCTGGCTTGCAGCCCTGGTCTACTTTTGCAAAGAGTGAGGCCCCCTTAGCTTTAGATGACTACAATGCCATTGCCTATATTCAAGCTAATCATTGCATAGGGGCAGTTCACACCCTGGAAACTGCACTAATGAGTGGACTTCACCTAACATAGAAACCTTAATGGGATCACCATTTCTTCATTAAAGTGAGCCTATGGTGCTTAATTCAGGTGTGTGTAGCTGCAACCTAAAATTGCATGAACTGAACACCATACCTAATTCCTGTTGATTTTAATCAGTTAGGTGCTTAAACACCTTTATTGGAGCTGAAATTTAGTCTTGTATCTGGATTGTCCTTCAGATGACAGATAAGATTCCAGGGATGAAGAGAATGTAAAGATCCAAGCATTTCCAGCTGTGGGAAAAAGGTCTTGTGTAAGACCTCTAGGAGGCAGGACACAGTATATCTAACTTCTGCTGAATAGTTGTGACCTGGAGAAATGAAACGCATAGAGGGTAGGATTTATCTTTTTCCCTACAACAATCAGCTACTCCCTAGCTTACAGGTCTCCCAAACCTGAAGTACACAGAAAGCTGTTTCCGGACAGACAACAGGAAAGCTATTGACTCACTGTGATCTACTATGTAACTAACAATTACCAGCTAGAAGAAGGCTGAAGACCTGGCAGCTGCAGTCTGGCCAGAAGGATTTCTTGAGTAAGCAACCTATGCAGAGTCATTAACCTACCTGCACTCCCATGTGCACAGGACAGCATCCCCACCAGGCCTTTGGGTCATGATTTGCTTTGCTTTTAGGTTATGTCATGAGTGGCCACCCTTACAAGAGCTATGTCTGGGAGGGAGACCACATTTTAATGACTTTGCTCAGTGGCTTCCCCTGTCAGTGTGCAATATGTGCCGTGGCTCCAAGACAGAAGATGGTGCAATCCTTTAAACAGTGCTTTCCAAGGGTGCTTCCTGTGAAAGTCAGTGCATACATTAGTGGAAGCAGGATTGGACCCTGAATAAGCAGGGGGAAAAAAAGCACCATATGTTGGAAGGAGATTAATATTATGTAAATAATAAGGCATACAGACATTTTATAAGTGGTCAGGCCGATCTCATTATTGATCTACAATTAAACCAAACTGTGGGGTCATACCATCCTATTATGTCTAGCAGATTAAACTCAGTTAGGCTGTCTCTTTTTGTTATTGTTTCTGGTGGAGTTTTAGAGCTTTCTTAATTCAGGTCAAAAAATGAGAGGCTTCCTCATAAGCATTTTAATTAACCAGATGAAGAATTCTCTTGCCCCCAGAGACTCACGGTACCAAATCCAGAACTCGGCACTGCTACTCCTCTCAGGCTGTCATATTTTGGCTCAAATTGTGTTTGTACCCCTTTCATAGCATCACAGAATCACAGAATGGCAGGGATTGGAAAGGATCTCTGGAGATCATCTAGTCCAACCCCCCGTCAAAGTAGGTTCACCTAGAGCAGGTTGCACATAATCGTGTCCAGGTGGGTTTTGATTATGCCAGAGAAGGAGATTCCACAACCTCTCTGGGCAGCCTGTTCCAGTGCTCTGTCACCCTCAAAGTAAAAAAGTTTTTCCTCATGTTCAGATGGAACTTCCTATGTTCCAGTTTGTGCCCGTTCCCCCTTGTTCTTTTGCTGGGCACCACTGAAAAGAATCTGGCCTCATCCTCTTGACATGCGCCCTTTAGATATTTATAAGCATTGATAAGATCTGCTCTCAGTCTTCTCCAAGCTAAACAGACCCGGTTTTCTCAGCCTTTCTTCCTAACAAAGATGCTCCAGTCCCCTTATCATCTTTGTAGCCCTCTGAATCTCTCCAGCAGTTCCTTGTCTTTCGTGAACGGGGGAGCCCAGAACAGGACACAGTACTCCCGATGTGGCCTCACCAGGGCAGGGTAGAGGGGGAGGATGACCTCCCTCAACCTGCTGGCCATGCTCTTTTTAATGCAGCCCAGGATACCGTTGGCCTTCTTGGCCACAAGGGCACATTGCTGGCTCATGGTCAACTTGTTGTCCACCAGGACTCCTAGGTCCTTCTCCACAGAGCTACTTTCCAGTAGATCTCCCCCTAACCTGTACTGGTATATGGGGTTATTCCTCCCTAGGCACAGAACCCTACACTTGCCTTTGTTGAACTTCATTACGTTCCTCTCTGCCCAACTCCCTAGGCTGTCCAGGTCTTGCTGAACTGCAGCACAGCCTTTTGGTGTCTCAGCCACTCCTCCCAGTTTTGTATCATCAGCATCATCATTTATTCAAGTCAAAACCACGGACAACAAATCAAACCCACCCTCTTTCTTCATTGACTACTTTGAAAAAAAAAGTACCTTGAACGTTTGATTTTTGACCTAAACATGTTCTTTGCACCCATCAGCACATGGGGACCAGAATGTATGAGGAAAGAGAACTAAACCTGTGGAGGAAAGCCCATTTGGCTAGACCCTGGGACTACGCGCACCTCATCACAGGCATTTTGCCTACCCCAAGCTACCAGCAGAGTAGGGTCATCCAACGTTGTCTTGAGGCTGAGTAAAACCCCAGTCCTTTTGCAGGGCCTCTTGGCGCACCAACTCCCCAGGGAGAGGCTCTGAGTTGAGTGGTTGAGTTTCTACAGAGCATGCTGCTCCTCAGGCAGATGGGGAGCTCCTTCCCAGTCAATGGTGGCTCTTGCCCATGTTCACCCGGCTGCAGTGACTTGTGGTGGCACTCCTGCAGCAAGCTGACCTTACACCACAGGCCACCCATTGTCCTGGCAGGCTTGTTTGAAGAGAGGAAATGCACACCCCCAAAATAGTCATGGGTGAGAAAAGCATGCCCTTAAAGTCCCCCGCTTCCCCATATCCTCCTCTATGTGGAGCTGGCGCAGATACTGCTCCTTTCCAACTTGTGGGGTAGTGGTGTGCCATAAGGGTGGAGGACGTTGAAGAGCAAGTACGGTTTTGGGAAGGGCAGCAGCTCCAAGTGGTGAGGGATGAAGGAGAGCGTGCTGGGCAGCCAGGCAGTTGTCAGCTGCCCTTGCAGCGGTGAGTAGTATCCCACGGCAGGGATGGTAGCAGTGAGCTTTCTTGGCATCAAGCTAGGAGCCTTTCAAGAATAAAAATGGAGTATCAGGTGAATCATTACAGACTTTTTGTTAGATACAATTTACAGACAATCTAATTTGTTTCCCTGATGCTCAGTAATTAAGAAGGAAAGTTTAGAATAGACTCCCTAAAACTTGGTGATATGCTGTCACCAGGGAGCAAGGTGAAATACCCTTTGTTTTATCCACAGGAAAACTCCTGACAGGGAAGAGCCTATGTGCCAGCCTATGTAATATTAACTTTCCTAGACTTAGCAAGGATATGGTCAAGGGCAAAAAGGGATGGTCAGCCTAACGAGGCTGGACACTGTAAAGAGATACTGACTGTCTATAAAGAAGCATGGCTTTATGGTTGCAAATGTCATATTTTTTCCTGTTCAGGAAGTTTCTGATGGTAAAGATATTTTGATCCAAAGTATGATTTACAGTAAAATGAGGAAGGATCATACTGCAAGACCTCATGCAATATTTACAAAACAGATTTCATTTAATGAAGAATGGCTTAATACTCATTCCTAAAAAATGTGTTATTTGACCATATTTGCTGTGATTTATCTTCATCATATTGCCATTTTTGTCTTTTTTAGTCCTTCATCTCTGGCATAGTCCCATGTGAAAAGGTAACCTGGTGAAGGATAGCTATCTCTCCCTCAGTGGATTTATACATAGCTTCTGATACTCACTGTGATATCTGACTTGGGAGCAGGAATGAAGTCAACTTCTGTCAGATGCTGAAGGCCACCAAAGTTGCCAAATTTTTCATGTTTCCTCCACTTTGCTCGCTGGTTCTGGAACCAGATCTGGATACAGGCAAGAAAGAAGAGGCACAGAAATGAACAGGAGATGAGGGAGGAACTGCTCACATCCAACTACTTTCCCTACTCTCTAAGAGAGTGCCAGAAAACATTGACTTCCAGCTCAGCAGAACGAGGGACTAAAGGAAAAGATTGGGTTCAACACAGCACATTTCACACTTTGTATAGTATGTGGGATCTCTGCATTATCACAACAGCATCTTTTCTTTCACAGCTCACAATAAAACTAGGATCTCTCTGTTCAAGGAAAGACAGTGGGACAGGGTGCAACAGGTCTTCCAGGGCTCTCCTGGGAAAGCAGACCCTTTTCCGGTCAAAGCTTTGTAGCAGTCAAGGCATACAGCATTCTGCTTTCACTAGGAAGTGTGATTTGTTGGATGACAGGGCTCTTTCACCCTGTTCCCAAGTCAATAGACTGGGGAAAGACCCACCTAGATATTTTGCTGGGCTGCAATAAAAATGTGTCACCAGTGGAAATGTAGTAACAGGGTTCTTCCTATATTTAGCTGGTTACATTTTGAAATTCATGTAGGGGACCTACGCAAAAGACCCAAGGGGATGCTGCCTTCTAAATCACTCAGCAGTCTGAGTATGTTGTCTGCAATACCTTTTGCACTAGAAAACAGACAACAAATTTTCTCAAGGGAGTTTCTTCCATCTGTCAGCTGATTTGACTTGCCTGGGGTACACAAGTATTTGTTGTGCAGCCACAGTAGTGAATCTTGTTGCATTGTTGTGAAAAGTTGAATCCTCCTTTCACTGTAGTTTCTAGCTGGCTTAGGAACTTACTGTTTGACTGTAAACATTTCTTTCTAGGCAAGTGATTCACATGAACACAAGGTGTTAGTGATCAAAACCAGATGCTGCTGGATATAAATATGTATGTATTTTAAATCCAATAATAAGCAGCTCAATTATTTCTACATCTCTTGCCCAGGAAGTAATAGGAATGTCAGGAGCCCTCTCTTATATTGCTGATAGTTAGCAGTATCTGAGGTTACTGAAGGGACAGTCCTGTTTATCTGGCTTTGCATGTGTTTGAGAACTGCTTAGTCTATATGAACTGCTCCATTCCCTTTCTACCATGCAGGAGTTATATGGTGAAACACCACCATAAAAATGACTTCTCTTTAACATCAGCAAAGTGATCGAGGGCTGAGGAGGGACTGAAGCCAAAATTCAACCTCTGAAGTGCTTCTGCCAAAGTCTGCACATGGGATAAAGTCCTCACTTCCAGATATTTTTAAAGGCAAAGCTGTGTTCACAGATCAAACTGCTATTTTTTGCCCAACCAGCTCTCCAACACCCTTACCCCTAAAATGATTTCTCAATGGCCACCCTGAATTTCTTTTACTGGGATTTAAACCTATTGCTCCATGCTCTGTCTACTGCAGATATCAAGCTACTGATATCATTTATTCTCTGCACTCTACTAACCTTCATTTTTTCCAGTGTTTCTGAGCTATGCCACTGGGACAGAGCACAGTATTCCCATGTGTGTTCATGAAAGTCACATCAGTGCTAAAGCCAGGGTCAAGTGCTTCCTTAATCCTGTCTGAGATTTCACAAAAGGCTCATTTGCCCTCTCAGTTGCCAGCAGATTGTCCAAGGAAACAAGGACTAAAACAGAGTGCAGAGGTAGGGTGGCGTGCCCCATTGTTGTTAATCTGGCCTCCACTTGTTACTCTGTAAGATTGTCCCTTTTTTGTTCTCTTGCACATGACCGATGATCCAGAGCTTGCTGTACTAAAGAGTCTGTCTTTTCATTATTTTCCAGTCCACTAATCTTCTTAACATCTTGTAACACTATCATTAAAGATTTTACTGATTACGTAGTTCAAATACACCTTTGTGGCAGTAAATGGTTCCTTTGAAATGTCTTCATTTGCAGTTGGACACCTGTTGCAGACCTAGCTTTTTGTCTACTAGCATGTGCAGTCTTGATCTGCTCTGTTTTCTTATTCCAAGCAGGTCCAAGGCAAGGTCCTTACAATGACATGCCATCAATATTATTACCTTTATTATTATTATTACCAAATATATAGATCCATAGAACATGGAATCATAGAATGGTTTGGGTTGGAAGGACTTTTAATGTTCATCTAGTCCAACACCCTGCCATGGACAGGAACATCTTCCACCAGATCAGGTTGCTCAAAGCTCTGTCCAAACTGACCTTAAACACTTCCAGCAATGGGACATCCACAATGTCCCTGGGCAACCTGTTCCAGTGTCTTGCCACTCACATTATAAATAATTTCTTCCATGCAACCAATCTAATTCTGTCCTCTTTCAGTTTAAAACTGTCACCAATAATATCATAAAAAAATGAGTTTGTCTACATCTGTTTTCCATAAACCAGTGTTCATAAGCATTAAATATATTACCCTTTCTTTAATTCTTCATTAACAGAGATTTATATCAGCTTTATCACTGTTTTGCCAAAAATCAATGTTTGGCTGACAGGCCAGTCATTATCTGGTCTTCCTGTTTACCGTTTAAATACTGACATAACATTAACTTTCTTCAAGGCCCCTGGAACTTCTCTTGTGCTCCAGGACTGATTAAATACCAACACTGTTTGCTTCTCAAGCAGCTTTTTAAGAACTACTGGAGGTAAGTCACCTGGACGTCTGGATTTAAATGTATCTGTCTGTAGCAGCTGCTGTTCAACATTGTCCTTATGGAAAGTGTTTCATCATCATTGTATGATACTACCACCTTACCTGGCATATTTCCAAGGATAGAGCAGAAATTAAGACTGAACATCTCTGCCATTTCTGCATTATCCTTGACAGTCCCACTGTTTCTATAAAGTAACAGATCAATATAAACATAATTCTTCATTTTTTTTGTTTGTTCTTAATGGACTTCTATTGAGTTTCTGATGATCCTTAAGTTTTCTTACCAAAGCTTTGGCCTGTATCCTTCTGCTTTGCTTATTAATTTTTTATAATTTATTGTTTCTAATGTTTATTCACCCAACATTCTTCATTTTGTGTTACATGTAGGGATACACACCTGCAGAGATATAATTCCATCTATCCTCTTGAACTGTTTCACAGCAATCATAACTTTGTTTCTTGATTGGAGGACACAAGCTTTCTGCACAGTGACGAAATGTTTCTCTTGGTTACCCAAGGGTTGCTCTCTTTTTTTTCCCCAGTTAAATTATCTTTCTGAGTTGATTTGACTTATACTGCTTTTAGCTTTGTCAAAACTATTATTTCAACATACTAAGAATATATACAAACTCTCTGCACCTTATTTTGTTTGACAAATGCAATCAATTGAAATTATAACAACTTATAACTTGTACCGTAGTGACTGCTAATTTTTAGTTCTGTGGCCAGTTTCCCTTTATCAGCCAAAATGAGGTCAAATGCAGAATTTCCTGTGTTGTGTGTAACACTGTCTGAGTTGGGAATTTGCCATCTGCAGTTCATACACATGGGGCTTTTTACTTCCCTCAAGTACATCTCAGGTTGATGTTTCCCATGATAACTCTTCCTTCCCCTCCCCCGCTCCAATTATAAATGTTTTTTTTAAACAGAAGACTGTCCTGTTCTTTCATGTGATTTGCTGTTCTGTTAGGAACACTAACTAGTAGCTCAGTGTGTGCTTTATACCATTGGGAATGCATTGTGGGTGCACTGATATCGCTAATGGGCATATTATGGCTATGCTGTTCCAATTTTCCCTGTAACCTAACTATGAAGCAATATCATCATGGTTAGTTGATAGTCCCAGGCATGTCATAGTCAATAAACTGCTCTGTGTTGAACTTTGATTGCTAGAGTGGGATATGTGCATAGAAGTACAGTGATCACTCTAGCATTACGGCAAGTACAGAAACTGCCTTGTGCAAAAAAATCATCACAACAGTGCCTGGTAAACAACACCAAATTCCAATACACAGAGGTATATATATGATAATGTAGCAGATTTCATATATAGTAAACATTTGGGGTCAATTTTCAGCTCAGTCAGCAAGACTACATTACAGCTGGGGGAACTGCTTTCCATGCACTGAAATTACAGCCAAGGCATTTATAGTCTGTGATATCAAAACACAGAACAGTAAGAAAGCATTTTCATTTTGGGCAGTTATTTTCACTTTTTTTGAGACCCTGTAGGAGATGGATGTGGATGACAGTTCATACTGGATGTACATTAGTCTATAAAAGGTTGATAAATGATTAATAAATATTTTCATAAATGGCCGCTCTGTCTCTACAGAGTCCAACAGGTTGCTCATAACCATCTGTAACTCCTATTTGCTATGCATTTAGTATGCTTAGAGCTCCTGTTATCCCTTTGATTAATCCCATTTGGTTAGTCCCAGATGGGTGACAAATACTTTTTTCCCTATTTGTAAAAAGACAACAGTGATACTGGCATCCTCTGTAAGGCAACAGAGAGGTCACGTATTTCATTAGCGTGCATAAACTATTAGTTTATGCATTAGCAGGCATAAACTATTAAGAACGTACTCTGAATAAAGAATTGGTGCAGTGAGCATAGCCTTTTGGAGACACAATGTACCTGAACTCTGGCTTCTGGGAGGTTTATCTTTGCTGCCAATTGATTGCGGATATGGACATCCGGGTAGTGAGTCACTTGGAAAATCTTCTCCAGTTCCTGGAGCTGCTCAGCTGTGAATGTTGTCCGGATTCTCCGTTTCCCTTTCCTCTCAACTGTGCAAACAAAGAAAGGTGCATCACATTTTATAGGAAAAGGCCACAGGGCCACAAGAAGATTCAGAGATCCATTAATTTCTGTAAATTGCTGTGGAGGTGGGATGGCACTTCCAACACCTTCTAGAGATCTACTTACCATAGGTGACTGTCTCCTGACCCAGCAGTGAGGGTGAATGAACTCCTTTATCATTCAAGGACTGAGTCAAAAGTGCCCATTTGAATGCTGATTCCATTGATGCTCTGCATGTCAAGAGGTATAAAACCCTATGTATTTTAAACACACTAGCCCTGCAATGGGTTTTGTCATCAAAATCCTTTAGTGTTGGACCAAACTTTGACCCCTTTTTGCTCCTGTCACATGCACACATCTGTTGCTAATTTCTAATCCTTTGTTAACTATTTGTGAAGAAATGCTTAATGTAAATGGAATGAAAAAGTAGATATTCCATTTTGTCTTGGTGCTGTTCTCATGCCTGTAACAAATCACCATCTTTCTTTCAGCTGATAAATTTTCCATCCCTATCTTTTCCAGTCATACTGTTCTTACTAAGTGTTCCTCAAGCTCTGAGGTATTATCTTTTTCCATTGTCATTCTATCGATTTTGATGAATTTACTCCTATATGCCAGCAAGATCAAAGAGAACCCAAAATACGTGAATGTTTTGGAGGGAAATCAACCATTTCAGATTGACTGACCGCCACGCTCTTCTCCTACCATTCCTTTGGCAATATTTAGGGATAGCCAGCAGTTTTACTGCAGTGTGAGAGTGGCATTAAAGATGTTACCTTACATGAAAATTAATGGTATTCTGACAGCATCATTGCAGTATGGCGACTTTCTAAATAAGCTTAGCCTTAAGAACTACAAGGTCTTAAAACCCATGGAGCAGCATATAGGGAACTTTGGATGCTGTGAATTCCAGAGTATTCTTAGACTGCTCCATTCCTTCACCTACTGTGGTGTCACCACACTAAAGACTTCCCTCAGAACTCCTATGGTGTTTTGAAAATGCCCCCCTACACCCTATTTAGATCATTAACTCTGTATGCAGCTTGGTGTAAGTTAGAGTAAGGTCAAGGTTGCTCTGAAATGATGCTGAAGGGCTGATGCCTTGCAAAGAGGAGGAGAAAGCAGCAGAAGTGAGCTCTAAGGCAGCTGATATGCAGAATGTGGAGTTCAGCCTCATCCCAAGGCTGGAATCCTCTTTCATGCACAAACAGAGTGTCTTCTAGCTGACATTGAATGACCAGTGCAAAAAGCCATGGCCCAAGAATTATGAGTCACAATGTTTTTTCTACTGAGCTTGGAAAACTGCAGCCTGATAGAAGCATAAAAATTCTAATATCCCTAGTGACTATGATGAGCACACTACTCAGTGACGTGAAGTAATTGGCAATGACACCATGTTGCTTGAGAAAATTATCTTTCTGAATAAGTGCTTTTGGTCTTCCATGACCTAATGACAACTACCAATTCATTCTATGTAACTAGATGCATACACTTCCTAATGTGAACAGTTAACCAGAGAAAGTTAATTTAGTCCCTCAAAGAGACTTAGAACCTTTTTTCCCCCTTTTGTTCAACCATTAGCGTAACCTTTTCCTTTTGGGGGCTAAAGCAGTGAAAAAGGTAACTGAACGCCTTGGCCAATATAAACTGGGCTCTGTGCCAACCAGAAAATGACATCTTTCATTCTGTAATTGAAACTTCATTGTGACTCTGTTGACACAAAACATAAGGAATAAAAAATTCTGTTCACTGACTTGGTAGGAAAGTGCCCAGGACATGATACCTGGGGACCAGTAAGTGAGTATATTCCATTGTGAATATTTCATCTTTTCTAAACCTTTCAGGTACTTTGAAAGGAAATCAGTCATGCAAGTATAACTGAGGAGTGTCATTTATCATGAACACTGTCAATACTCCCATATCTCAGAAACAACCTAATAAAGTTGATGTCCAACACAGTTAAATCTGTATCATTAGACTTTTCACCAGCCTGTCAAAGTACTACTCATTAGACTGCAGCGCTGGCTTCAGCCCCAAGGGAATAATGTTATTTACATTGAATCTTGCTGGCACTACTGGGGCAGAGATCTGAAATGAGAGATATTTTTGTGCGATTTTGCTCAAGATAGCACTGGGCACCCTCTCTTAAGAAGCCCTGATTACAAATTTGCATCTACTTGAACCTTCCCAAAAGATGGCTGTAAGGGGGATTTATTGCTATCTGAATTAAAAGGGAAGCATCAGTGCTGAGAATATGAATCTCAGGACACTCCATTCTCTGTAAATATGGTAGAGCTAACAGTTCATAACAGTGTCTCTTGTCTGGAAGATTTTCAGCTCACACCTCCCTTTGGGGACTGGCTCCATATCCTCCTGGGAGATACTGCAGACAGGTCAGATTGAATACAAAGGTGATATTTTGTCAAGCACATCATGTTCTGTCATACAGTAATGAATCTCCCCGCTATATTTGTATCATTACAATGTATGATATTTGTATTTCTCTAGCACAGGACGATTCATACAGCAAATCCCAATGAGTGAAGTTTGTCCTGTCCTTGTCATGGTCTCAGAAATTTGAGGCCTCCTTGAAATGTCCTGTTCATCTTCATGAACACTGAGCTGACCTCCTGCCTCTATCCAGGGTAGAAGACTTGCTCCACTAACCCGGCAGAAGCTGCAGTCTGCCTCCAACGTTTCCCAAGTGGAGCAAGAGATCCAAGCTCAAACTGTGACCACATTCTTGTTCCTGTGGTCCCAACCATACATAAACATCTGGGATGCTGGCAGGGTTCTTGTCCTGCCAGGTTTTGTATTCCCAGGCAGTCTATGTACCTTCTAGCAATCAGAAAGCCTTCAGGAGAAAGAGAACAAACCTGCCTACTTCCCCAAAGATTTCTGAATTAGCAAAAAACTTATTAGATTAATGAACTGAAATATAATTTCATGATTATGCAAAGGAAGAAAGAAACTGTCTACGTTTTAAAATCTTAGATGTCGAATCAGATTAAAAAAAGAAGTATATTTCAGTATTCCGTCAGAATACAGCAAACAATGATTTATCCCAGTATAAACCTTTCTGTCTCATACATTAACTAGATTGTATAGAAATGAAATGACTGAGGTGGACCGTGATGGGATTGAAGTGAATGCCAAAGACCAGCTGGATCAGCCATCATCATAGTGGGCACCATAAAAAGAGCAATCATTTGTTCTTGCCTGTAAGCACACATGATGACAGCCATCGTCTCTTCTTTATAATGTGGAGTCAAAGTTAAGGTCAAGAGTTTTAGTGCCCACACCAGAGGATACTACTTGGGTTAGAAAGAAAGGGTTTCCATTATTTGGCCATGCTAGCTCCAGGACTTCTCCATAGAGTATATGTTTATACACACCAGAAACAGAGATGACAATGTGGATATCTGTCCTTGGCTACCAGTTTAACTAGTTGCGGGTGCTGGAAGGACACTTGGTATAGAGTCCATTGTATTAGTCAGCCTACAGATAGACTCAAGAAATCAGCTGTTAAAAGCCATGCAATACCATCTCTACTCAGCCAAGGTGTGGAACAAACTCAGTAAAGAATATGAGTCTAGAAGGAGCTGCAAAGTCCGTCCTACAAAGAATTTATGAGAATGAGAAGACAAAGGCTGTGCACAGCTGGTGTAAGTTTGGGAAGAAGCTTTTAGTTGGGACATCTTATGGTACCTGAGGCTGGACACATTGCCTTGAACCACACAGTATTTTAAATCGTGCTGGAGATGGGATGGGAAATGAATCTGCCAGATAATCTCTTACTGTACTCTGTCCCACTGACAGCTAGGAAGTTCCAGGAATACAGAGCATAGCTTCAGAGAGAATAGGCTTGTGAGTTTCTGGTGTCTCATATCAGCTTCTTTGGTATGAAAATGATCCAGATAACTTGGTGACAGGTAAAAGAAACTCCCCATCAGTTCACTCTTACATTGTCTGCATTTTTCCTTCTTGAAAGGTGAACTGTTTTACAGACAAGACTCTTACGTAAAGGAAGGATCTACACAGTGCTCAGAAGTGCCAATCCTACCGAAACCAGATTTTTCAAAGCTGAAACTCATCAGATTAAACAAAATACAATAACACAAGGTCAGCTATGGGCCAGTAGAGACTGAAGGACAGGCTTTGATTTCAACAGGAAATGAAATTAACTTGCTAACAAAACAGACTCCTGTGAACTAATCAAGGATTTTGCCAGTAGGAAATCTAGAAGAGTGTATTTTTTTTCTATAAGTAATCAGTCATTCTATTTTTATTAAAAAAAAAAAAAGTCTATGAAAAAATACAAGATATCCAGGACTGTATGCTAACATTTTCTCTTGCAAAATGAAACTTTCTCTGACTGTAGCTTTGATACTTCCCTTTGCCTTGGGACCCTAGCTTAGAGATCCCATAGCAAACAGCAGCATTCAGAATTACAGTCTAATAAAGAATGTGGGTGGAAAATATAAGACTAGAAAGTGTTGGAAGTGTAGCATCGGCTTTACAAACGTGGCTCTTCAGTCTCTGGGGAAATAAGACTCTGTCTGAGTTTCCTGAGCTATTTTCTATGTAAAAGATGGGGATATTCAAGTCTGCTTTTATAGTCTGTGAAAGTCATTTGCAGGTTAGCTGACTGCTGAAACCAAGCCTGAAAATACCAGGCAGCTAAATATGTCAGGTTTTGCAGATGCTTAGAGATACAGCTGTCTATACATTGCCTTACTGTTGACATTGGAAGAGCCAGATTCTCCATGTTGATAAAGCAGTATAGCTCCTTTAAATTCAGTAACAGGCTCCATTTGTCCTCTGCAGGTGTGGCTTTATTACTAGGTCAGATTGGAACATTTGAACTTTGTGGAAATACAGATTCTTCTTGAAGGTGCGCAGTGAAAGGATGAGATCAATGGGTACAAGTTGCAGCAAGGAAAATTCTGATTACATTATAAGAAAAAGATGTTTTTACCCTGAAGGTAGTCTGATGTGGGTGTGGAGAGGCTGAGAAGTCTCCATCCTTGAAGACACTCTAAACTTGACTGGACAAAGTCCTTAGTAGCCTGATTTAAGCTGGCTCTGCTTAGAGTTGGGGTTGGACAAGATGGTCTCCAGAGGTGTCTCCTAATTTATTTTATGATGTGATCTCTGTCTTTCAAATATCCACATGGTCTGAAGCTCCCCCATCATTCCTTTCCTAAAAAGTAAGGGAAGTTAAGCTCAAGGAGTCTGATTTGCTATAGCTTATTTACACAGTTTTATCATAGCGTATTGTGGCTTATTTCCAGTTTCTGGTATAACACAGGTACAAGATATTAGAGTTATGAGCAAATCAATACTGAAGACTACTGCTTGTACCTGAGTTTGCTTAGTAAAAATATGCAGCTGCAGCAATGCCATACTTGGGCAAATTCATTCTGGACTGTAGTCAGTAGGCAAATACCCTATGGTACACCTGGTACTGCTGTTCCTCAGTTGCCCTGTGTACCCGAACCAGATGGATACATGCTGCCTCAGTGAGATCTCTGCAATTGTATCTCCCATTTATGCTTATCCCATTAGCAGGCTAAGACTCTATCAAGTCTATACTTGCTTTCATTACAAGGGTGCATACACTGGAGGGATAAGGAACTAAAAACCCAAGAGAAGGGCTGGAAGTCAGTGCTGGCACACGTTTGCTTTGGAGTATGTAATCTAGGGAGATGAAAACTGGTGGGATCATTTTATCTTGCTGCAATCCTCTTTGTCGTTTCTGGACAGACACCCTCTCACAGTACGCGATAACCAGATCCAAAGATTTCGCTGCTTCTTTGACAAGAAGAGAGAAAGCAGTTACCTAAGCAAGCAAAAGACTTTAGCTAAATATCCTCAGAAATATATTTTTTTTCTGTGTAACAAAGTTGACTGTATCATTTGTTTCTCAGAAAGAAACTCAGGGGCTTTGAAAAAGAGCCTCATTATACCTGGTTAAGTTCTGTTTTTCCCTTTTAGCCTCTTTAAAAGAAGTTCCTCTCTCTTTTCTTTTTAATTCAGCCAATTACAGGTATGTGGGTCTCCCAGCCAGTTCCTTCTCATGGCTTTTCTGAACATTATTCTCCTGTGGTGCCATTCTGCTCAAGGCAGCCAAGCCCGCAGCAAAAACAATTGCAATTGTATCAAAGAGTTATTACAAAGCGCTGATGGCATCAAGACAAAACGTGCTTGTCTGCGTACAGAGATGTGCCCATGGCGGTCCCTCTCCTAGTTAAAGAGGTGGCTTGTGGCCTTCATAAGAGCTTGCACTTCAATATTTAGGTGAGAGTATGGCAGTGTGGCTAATCTTTATTAAAATGGTTTTCTGGCCTTTGTTAAGAAGGACTGTCATAGCCAGCGAGATTGATCCTAATTGGATAGGTACAATGTGCTTCAGATAGAGCCTCCTGCCAGTGAAACACAGCAAATAGCATCCAGCCGCTGGCCATTCAGGCACTGCAGAAGTTAAGACAGAGCAGCATGACTTGAAATTTTGAAGGCTTGACTTCCCTCTCTTCAGTCCAAAACTCCTTGACTGAGAGTTGTTTCCACCCCGGCGCAGAGTACAGTGTCTAATTGCTTGACAGCAAGGCTGAAATGCAGAGAGGTACAGGCTTTAGGTGGTGTGAGCGGGAATGCTAAAAATACCAGTCCAGAAACCTGTTCAAGCAAGCTGTGTGGCAGCGGCCAGGGGAATTTCTTAGTCTGCTTGTCAGAGGAATCAGCAAGGAATAGTCAGTTCATATGAAACCATTCATGTGGACAGTTCATTGTGGAGGATGGTGCTCGCCATCAGCCTGAGACCCTGGTGAATTTAAATCTTTCCATTTGTCTGCAAAGAAATAACAGTGTTTACAAATGCTGCTGCCCTGAAACGGTGTTGTCCATAGCTCTGGCACAGCCAGTGGTCAGCAAAATATCTGGAGGAAGAAGCATGCAGACCATGGTTTGAGGGACCCCAACTGACATGGGGATGTGTTAGTCTGAATCACCTGATACCAGTTCTGTACCCAGGCTAAATGACCTGCACCTTCATGAACTCCTTCAGGTCAAAGTGGATTTTGGGTAAGTACACGTGTAACTTCCCTATTCAGCTAAATCTCCAGCTTGAAACTCACTTTCTGTGAATGTTCGTCTGCTGCCAAACTTCACCTTAAAGACAAGAAAGCAGTGACCATCCTAATCCAATAATGGTTCTCACTGAGGAAAACAGGTTCTCCACCACTCTCCTCACACTCTCTGGTCAACCACCTTTGTCAGAAAACAGCCATTTGGCCGTGGAGAAAGCTGAGATTATTGCAGGTTGCACAGATAACTTGTTTTCTACTTTATTCCTGCTCTTTGTGGTTATTTGTGCCCACAAACCTGTAGACATCAATCAGGCATGCTTGTTTACATCCCTGCCTCAAAGTCTGTGCTCCCTCCAAGAAAGCATAATTCCACCATTATTTCAGTGTGTAGTCTCTGCTGTTTCCCATCTCAGCATAAAGCACTTGCTAATACAGTAGGTAAAAGGCCTGCCCTCAATTTTAAAGAACAGTAATTAAAAGCACCAAATCCCAGGGATGTAATGAAAAGTTTTCAGACAATTTAGGCGAAGACAATAAGTACTAGAAAAACCTTTGAAATAAACTTATCAAGATGTGCCATCCACTTTATAAGTGGTCACATTACACATTTCTGTCTAGCAGGAACAAATTAACCTCTGGGTTCTGAATAATGTACCCTTTGGATCCAAAATTCCCAGGAAAGAAGGGGCTGCTGGAAGAAAGCTTTGAATTCTCATATTTACTTAAAAAAATAATGAAGAAACAACAGAAACAGAATTTAAGATAGTCCCTCCAACTGCTGACAGCTTTGCTTTTTTCAGTGCTTACTTGTGTCAGTGAGACTTCTGTGTGAACATAGTCTGGAGGTTGGGAGTAAAGGATTCAGGTTTCATGCCTTTCATTTAATATCGTGGGTGTGATTATAAACAGTCAGTCTTCAACGAGGGAGAAAAATGAAGAACCAGCCTGCAACAACACCTCAGGTAAACCCACCAAAGGTCAATGGTGTACTGCTTTTCTAAATGTATATAGGAATACTGCACTTTAGAGACACAGCGCTGCAGGGATTATTCACACTGACAAACAGAAGACTGGGAAGACAGCTAATGGCAGCAAAATTATATATATATATATGCATTTATTTTTTACTCCTGCTTTTCCATTTAATTTAGAATTTCTTCCCTTTGTTTTGCAGGACAATGGGATGCTTGTGCCTTTTCCCTCAGTCCCATTGGCATATTCTGGGTGGCCGATAATTATCTGGGGCGGTGACTATACAGTGCTTCATTGTCTCTTGAGTGTTTTGTAAATGCATTAATATAAGTCAGCATATTGGGGAAAAGACTGTTCTGCGAGAGATAAACCATGCTGCTTCACAAGGGTACATGGATTTGACCATATTGTCCACAAATGAACAGTACAAATTAATTTATGGCTACAGAGAAAACATAAACACTAAGCTAAAGATGCTTGCAACTGGCATCAATACAGAGGGTACATGACTTACACTGGAAGTTCTCCAGGACTGAGATAATCTCTATATTTCCTGTTGTCTTTATGATAATTGCTACCAGAATTTGTCAATAAGCTTTGGGATCAAAGATGCTATCATAATTATAAAACTATTAGATTAATAACAAGATCCTTGAGCTCCCTGTCAGCAATGTGCAGAGGATTATTTCTATGGAAATATTTGGATGATGTTGACTCAGTATGGCAGTGTCTTCTACAGTGAATAATGGAGACATGAGCTTCAGGGAATAACATTGTCTGGTTGTTCCCCATGGCCTGAACCCCCCAGTTTCTAGTGGAATTAGGAGACTGCTCCATTTATGGAAGCCTGATCTACCTTGTACTTGAATTATTGCCCAGAGAAGAAATCCTACAAGACTGGGCATCTGCCAGTGTCTTAGGGTGATGCTGCTATCTGGTTTCTTCAAGGCATTGACTGCTCCCTTGCTGAAGCAGGGGACTGGAACTGTTATCCATGTGAAATGCTGGGCACATTCAGCCACTGCATTTGGATGTAAATAGTTACAGCACACACAGACAAATGTATAGAATCAAACCCAGCATGCGTAAAAGACATTTCAAAAGAATTTCCCATGAGATCTGAATTAGGCTGGGATCTTGTATGTGGCAGTCTCCAGCAGGAGCTGCCCTAGGTCAGACAGGCACGGGGGCATGTAATCCTCTTGGGCTCTGATACTCGGTTCAAGTCCCAAGAGTGTCACACAGAGCAAAGAGAAGGAATTAAAAGGAAAGTGGAAGGTCAGTATTTAATTTGGGGGCTTACATGAACATGTTGCTGTGATGCTGACTGACAGCCAGAAGAGTTTGCCCTGCTTGTTCTTATGTTTTGAAGACCCTGGCAGCGATGGTGGTTGCACATAGCAAAATGGCAGCAATTAATCATTTCATAGAGAGCTGGCCCAAGCCAGAGTCTGTACCTACAGCTCCAAAGTAAGGCCTCTATCAGAATGGTCTCCTTCTAAAATGGGGTTTATCAGTGCTGTTTCTGAGAGCCAGGCTTTCCAACAAAGTTCTACTGAGCCTTCCATGCAGAAGGCCACAAGTGAAAGCATCCAACATTCAGAACAATGGCTTCCAAATTCAAATGGGGGCTTAGCAAAATTAAATGCTACTGTCAGCTTATCTCTAGCTTATGAGGGCTTTTCTCTTTCTTTGCTTACAACGCAACCTCTAAGTTCAAAGTGCAAGTGCAAGAGGCATTGCTTCCTGTAAATGGCTTGTGATAAGGGCATAAATCTGTTTAGTTTAAACGACACTGCATTTCTAAACTGCTTCGTTGCAGAAGCCATTTTGTGGGACAAGCAAGTTTTGAGGAACACTACAGAGTTATGGGCTTGACTGGAAATATGCTCCCATTCCACACTCAGGGATGCTCTTGCTATCTCAATATACCCATGAAGTTCATACTGCCATGACCTACTCATCATCTTTCTCCTCCTGTCCAAAAAAGCACCAGACAAACTCCAGCCTTCGTGCCTCCAAGGTGATTGCATTGTGTGCTTGATTTCTTCTGCTCCCTGACAACTATACAGAAGTGTATCTGTAGTCAGAGCCCATGCCCACAAATTATGTAGGTGTTTTATATAGATAGAGGCGGGTCTGTGAGAAAGGGGTGAGGCAACACCCAGCCAAGGACTTTTGAAGTCTTTCACATCAGAAAGTTCTCCTGCCACTAAGATTGGTACTGTTCCCCTGCATGCTTGTTGTAGGCATCCTGGCTGTGGGTGTGAGGGAGGTCTTGGGGACACCTCGTTGGAATATGTTGTGGGCATTTGACACCTTCCGGGTGCCTTGCTAGAGGACCTGTAACTGGCTTATTAGCTACCATGCTGAAAGCTTGTCTGAAGCACCACAGAGTCAATAGATACAGAAACAGAAGTTCAGTTGCTGTCAGTTTGAGCTGTAAGGATTACAAACTACTCCCATGGATGGCGCCAGCCTACCTCTCCTGTGGGTGCTGCTGCCAAACTCATCTGGGAGAGGAGACTCCAGCCACAGCCAGAAGCAGGATAAAAGGAGATGCCAGATCTTCCCCTCTAACATAAAGTGGAGGAAGGAGGCTGAAGTTTATGGTGTTGGAAAGGATTTTAAACCCAGGTCTCCAGCTCTCTGCTAAGAATAACATGGTGTGTGAACAGGATCCGAAACACCATTGTTTGTGCACTGCAGGGAAAATGCCAGTCCAGTGCTTTAGGATCCTCCCCCCTCCTTCAGCCAGTTTCTATCAAAGGCTTAGCAACTGCAGGAACCAGTAGCCTAGAAAATGGCAGATCATTAAACCTCTGCTTGGTTTCAAAACCCCACTGCCACCAGGGAACAGAGGGATTTTGTTTAAAATGTGTTTAAAATATAAGTTGTCATTGAAAGGGCCTGCTCAGCTGAGCTCCGTTTTGTGCAGATAATTACATGCTTCCCCGCCTGCTTTGCTGATGAGGCTGGTACCAAACTCTGTGCTGGTCAATGAGGCTACCTGTGGAGCTGGGACACCTGCTGCCCTCCTCTATCAGCCTGAGAAAGCCACCTCCCAGCTCTGGTGTGATCCCCATGGTTGAGGACTCCCTCCTGCATGAAATACTCTCCTTTTTAGCACTCACAGGCAGCCCTGAGTACCAGATACGTACCAGCCTGACTCTTCTGCGAGGAGGCAGTGTGATATTGCCCAGCTGCCATCAGCTGCCTGCAGCTTCCAGGGCAGAGGCAGGCTAAAATATCCAGTTATCTTACAATGCTTCTCTCTGCATCAAGGCAGATGCTGTCTCGTGCAGGAGGAAGAGGTGACAGCAGCTTGTCACAAAACTCATGTATACCATAGCAGCAGCATCAGGAACAAGGCTTTTCTTTCAAATCTATTTTACAGAGAAAAATGTTTCATCTGCCAACTTGCAGAGTATGGCCTGAGGAAGATGTATGGATCTTAGTGAAGCCAGCTGAGTTACCCTGCATTTGCGGCCACAAGAGCCCATTAGGAGTCTTCAATGAACTTAATTGAAATTGCTTTTTTTTTGCTTTCAGAAAGGAATGAATAATAACAAACTATGCAGGAAACACCTTACTGCTGCTACTGATAGCTTGTTTCCTGGAGTGTAGCGTGATCATCTGTATTAACCTTTCCTAAAACTCAAAGAACTTGAAGCAGTTTTTGTCACATGCTACCCATAAATTGCAGTTTGTTTGTTAGGAACTTGCCTTGTTCAGGTTTCATGCACCCTCCTTGGCTTAAAGTCACTGTGCAACATATTGGCAAAGTATATTTGTATTGTCCTTTGCTTTGGCAAAAGGGATAGACTAGCCAAAGCAAGACACTATTCTACCAGTGCTCACAACTAATGAAATTAGCAGACCTACCAACACGGCCAGGCTTGAAAATTGTGCCTGACACATCCTGCATGCCAGACCTATTGCACATCGCCAGTTTGCCTGTGCGCATGCTGATGACCTCTTCATCACCTGTTCAGTGGGTCCAAGGTGTAAGGAACACGTCAAGCTTATTCGGCACGTTCAGCAGCCTTGCTCCCCACGTTGTGCAACGCCCATTTACCAGGAAATGGGCGTTGCACAACCCAGGGAGTGAGGCTGCTGAACATGGTAACTCCCTAGATTGTCACCCCAAGTAGGAGGACGATAAACACCCCAATCACTAAAATTGGTAGGTTTGGTAGGCCTGAGCTAGATCTTTAGCTCAAACGGTGGGTCTCCATGGTTTTATGGCACAACTAGAGAATCATCCCTGTGATTCAGCCAGTAGCTTAGCAGCAGATGTCTGTTGCTAGGTATTGCCGTGAACATCATTGTAAGATAGAAACTGTGGTTTTGGCTACTCTGGGAGAAAGTTTGGATGTAGAGGCACTCACCATGAAGTGGATGGTCCACTGGGAAATCACATAGCTGATCTTCCTCTTCCTCATGTTTTCTTTTGCCTTCCAGGTGTTCACGTGCTGTGTCCTCACCCAGGAAGGAAGCTGGGCTGTCAGTAGGTCTGCTGCAGTGAGCTGCCTGCATTTTCTTTGCCCTGGCCATGGGTGTAATACACGTGGCAGGGAGAAGCATTTTGGCTGAAGGTAAGTCACAGTCTAAATGACTCTTGCTGCTGGAATCTGTGAAGGACACAGCACAAGACAGCTTTGAATAAAGCCATTGTCGTTCAGTGTACCTTCCAGTTTGTGTGAAAAAAAGAAGCATGGGTGTGATCTAGATACTTTACCATTCAAACCTGATCATATTTAAAATGGCCTTAATCCTTCTGTGCTGTGCATCAATGCCAAGATGACCCCTATTGCAGGGGCATGGTCCTGGTGAATTTGACCCAAAACCTAGCCTGTTCTCTGCTTTCTTCCACCTTAAAACTTTCAAAGGCCCTTGTGGGGGATTTTCAAGTAAGACTGTAAAAGTAAGGAAACACCACCAAATGATCAAGAAAGCTCAGCTTCTCTGTCAGTGTCCAAACCAATGGCTGCCTTTTCTGAAGAACTCAGGAGTACAGTAGATGTGGAGCTGCTCTGAAAATCTGTCACCAAGATTACTGTGAAATTTGCTGGAAGCCAAATGCTTTTAAAAATCTGGCCCTTTCTTAAATGTTCCTGTAGGTACATCTGTCCTATAGGAAGATGGGCCAGAGTATAGGCTAAAGGTCAGCATCTTCCCTGATTCAGGTCTATTTGTCCTTTTTTCTGTACCTCGTCTACCTGTCGCTCAGATTTAGGCATTAAGTAATTCTAAAGGCAGCCTTTACCCGGGCTGTCAACATTTCCCATCTGCCTTTGGGACAGGTGACACTGGTGATATCTAGGAAGGTACTGACAGTCAACTCATCTTCATGAAATCACCTGCATGCTCTTGTTGACAAGACAAACATAAAAGAAGCGCATATTGGCCCATTTTCATGAAGTGCAGCCATAAGGTTAGCTTAGATTTGAGCATGGATGTTATAAACAATCTCAGTTGGAGCTGAAGGTAACCTCAGCAGCAACCAATGGTGACATGTGCTAGGACACCTGACCTTGAGTGGTGATGAAATAGATCACAGAAGCCACAATCTTTCTTCTGCCACAGTGTTGCCTTATTGCTAACACCACCATCTCTCTGTGTAGCAGAGGCACTGCAAAGATCTTTCAGATTAGTTTTCTGCCCTCAGGAATGTAGTATGAGTCCTCACTCTTCCTTCTAAAGGTAAACGAACTTTGCAAAGCCATGCACTGAAATATAACATGCTGGGAAGCCTCGTGGTTCAAGGCAGTGGGCTGCTTGTGGCTGTTAGCATCCCGAGGGAGGTATAATAAACACTCCCATTCTTCTACCTGCTCTTTTCTACATTTAAGCCCCACCATAAGTCCCAATACTGAGTTCTTTATGCACTGTCTTTGGTAGATGCAATCAAGGCTTGGGCTTGACTCTTCAGACACAAGATACCTGGGTCTGTGCTGCTTTAATGGCAAACCTAGAATTTGATCTAGTTTTTGTCCATGCCTGGATTTCTCTGCTTGGAAAGGCAGAGTAAGACACAACACATAAGCATAATGGATCCATCGGGGAATTTATGTTCCATGGTTAGCACGACCCTGAAGTGAATGTGATGGCACAAGTTTGTCTGCTATTACTACCAAAGAACATTAAAATCTTAATGCAATAATGGACTGCAGTCCTGAGCAGTCACCCACATCTAGGCTCTGGGATTTGCAGCACCTGTTCCCCACCCCCCTATCATACCTAAACAGCAGCAGCTTTGAACCCCAAGTCATACTGGAAGAAACTCCATTTTTTAATATATATTTTACTTCTGGTGCAGTATCTAGCATTGGCAAAGCATCTAACTTTTTAGACATGTCAGAGTTTTGTTTTCTGAACAAATAACAAGTTCTATTTGTAACCAGCCTTGGAGCAGTGCTAATTATAACATCTGGAGACAAAGTGCCCAATTCTGCCCTCAGTAAAAATCCCACACAATAGGAATTTTACAGAGGGCTGACACTGACATGAAAAAAACGCAGTTACAAGAGCTCTGGAAATTAGGCAAAGCCTCATGTCAATAAAGGATGATTGTTCAAATGTTATCTTTTCAAATTATCACCAATCTTTGGGTAAACTTCTAAACACAATTGCATGTGTCCAGCCATGCAGACCTTAGAAACCTGGTATGAGGTCCACCTCTCAGTTTGAGGCATATTGTGCAAAATAGTACTCATTTAACTCCTTTAGGATCAACCATGTTTGAGTTTTCTGGTGAGAAAACAGGTGAGGTTTTGAAAAATATTTGTTGGATAAAGGAGAAGGGTAGACCTGGGAGTGATCACTAGCGTGGGGCTGGGGTTAAATGATTTGCTCAAGAACTCAGAGGATATCAGTGTCGGCAAGGGTTCTTAGCCCAGGATTTCTATCTCAGTCCCTCATCCTTAAATTAAGGACTAGTTGCACTCCCTTGCTAGATTTGATGCTGCGAAAATGAATATGTTACAGAATTGATGGTACTTACATATTACTTATACAGTAATGAAGAACATAAGGATACCTGAGCAAGATGCTCATGTAGGCAGTGATTAAAGCTTTCTAAGAATGCCACTGGTACTTCCTAATACACAACTTTCCTCCTCAAATTTTTTTCTCTGACATGATCACATACCCCAGTGATGAGCACAACTTATGTATGAGCATGGATAGAATAATTAAAGCCTGAAGAAGAGAAAACAGGGAAGGAATGGAATACTGTCCTAGGCAGATGGGAAAATACCAATGTTTCTGTGAACTGTTGAAAGGGATGGGGAAAATCTGTTGTTTGAGACCAAAGCAACAAATTAGAGTGGCATAAACCTTAAAGAGAGGCTGGAAAAATCAAGGAAGTTTTCTGGGCAATAAGACTGAAGATAAATAATACTGAGTTTAAAGCATATATCTGAGTTAGGAGCCCCAAGGTCTAATCCTAATTGCATTGCAACCTTCTCTGGTGCTTTTTGTCCTGAACAGGCAAGGAGCCTCTCTGAAATGGTAACTCCTTAGGTTAGCCAGTATTTTTGGTGTTGTATTCCTGTGACTTCAGCAGAGAGCTCTGAAAAATACCTACAAATTGGCATGGGGTAAAATTTCCTCCAGGGAATGCAGGTTTTTTAAATTTTTTTTTATTTTTTTTCAGAGTTGGCAATGATATTTCAGCCTGGCACAACATATTCATTACTGTCATGCACAGAAATGACTTTGACTTGTGGCTTAAAATGGTCTTTTGGGCTTGACTTTCAATTGTGTAGGAAAGGATGGGAAATTTCAGGGAAGATAGTAAGATTTCTTTTTGGAAGCAGGAGGTTATTTCAGATGGCGTAAGTTCCATTTAAGCCTTTTTCTGTAATCACTGGAGACAGACAAACCTGTTGTAGGCATAAGACTAATGATTTTAGGGTCTCATTAAGGCTGTGAATAGGGAAGAGTCTGTCGCTGAGACGTGCAAGCAGCTTTTTATTGTGCTGGTTTTCTATACCTTTTCTTTTTTTCTTACTTTTTTTCCTTTTTTTTTTTTTTAAGGTAATTTGTTTTCCCTTGTAATAGGTGGGGTGTATTGGTGATGTTGGCCAGGTGGTATCAGTTCAGTTATATTCCTTCAGCTGTTTCCTCTTTTGCAGTAAAGCTGGGTGGAGTGTTGCTAAGGGTGAAGTAAACAATCACCATATTGACATTTGTGTGTGAAGTGGCAGTTATATTCCTATTAATTTGCATATCCTTAACATAATGGAGCATAACACAGGCAGAATGACAAAATTACTGTATCTGTTACTGCTTTTACTATTAATTTCCCAGGTGTAACATCCCAAGCTCTCCTTGACTTGATAGAGGACCTCCTGTTGGTGGAACCTCACTGGCAGAAACCAGGGGAATAATGAACAATTATTTCAGATGTACTTTCAAGCACATTGAAATCAAGCTCCTGGGGATTTCAGAAGAAGGAATTCTTCTGAAATAGGTCTGCTAGTCTTCTCTGTTTAAAATGAAAGAGACAGCACTAGGGAGGAGACCAGCACTTGCCAGGTGTTTATTTGTGTCCCTTGCAAAGGCCATAGTTACCCTTTCTAGGTAGTGTGACAAAAAAAAGAGAGGAAAAGCATAGACTGAATACTAAAATGTCATCTTGTTCACTATTCCTTTTTAACTTGGTAAGAGACTTCTAAAAATTAAAAAAATTTCAATAGTGTTCTGATGAACATCTGCAGTTCCAGGTCATCTAGTATTTGTGTTTGCGCAGTAAACTCACAAATGCCTAAGACTGCAACTGGGAGGTCACACACTCCTGGAAGAGTGCACACTCCTTATTCCAAGTTCCACTGGAATTACACTCACAAAAACCTACGAACTTAGGAGTAAGGCCCAGAGACCTTATACATGATCAAGTCCTACCCCAGCTTTCCATGAAAGGCTGGCACTGTACATCATAACATCCTTTTTGTCAAAGACTCATAGAATAATTTAAGTCAGAAACAACTTCTAGAAGTCATCTGGTCCAGCACTCCCGGGTTTTCTTGGGAAAGGACTCCAAGGTAAGCTTTGTCTATGTCCCTCATTTCTGACATTCTGCATCTTCTGGTCCTCTGGTCTGACCCATCTCCTAAGCTCTTAATGGTTAGATTTAGACTTCAGGAAAATTGTGATCTTGGTACCCAGACTGCCTAGATCAGCAGACAAGCTGGATGATAATTTCTGGGAACTTACCTTATGGTAGCCATGAGTATGTGCGTGGTGCCAGTTCTTGCTCTCATATGGATCATGGCTTGGCTCAGATCCATACCATATGGGATGTGGGAAATATTCTTAAAATCCATAGTAAAACATAACTCAGCCCTGACCTGTAGTACTTCCTTCTTTGCTGCTGCTGAACTGTTCTGGGGAAGCAGCTGGATTTGTGTCCCATCCTGGAATTTCCAACAAGTTCCCTAGCTCATTTCAGTTCCCTGACCTTGGCCAGCACTGAGCCAAATTAGATATGGCTGACTATTTACACAACTTGTTTAATGCCAGTGTTATATGACATGAAGTTGAATTACTTTGATGAAATACAGCAATTATCCCAAGATGTACAGCATAGGGTATTGCACTTCAGAAATAAATAAACCTTATCTGCAAAAATTGGCAGTTCTGCTGGAACAGCAAAGCGGAATAAGCCTAGGTATCTCTTTGGTGTTAGTAAAAAACCAACAGTGATAAAGCTTAATTTTCATTCTCTTTTTTAAACATCCTTGATCAATTGCAAAAGCAAAGTACAGTAACATTCTGGAATATCTCTACAGCTTTCCTGTTTTCCCAGCTCCAGTGACAGTTAAGTGAATCTTCATGTATATACTAATTTGTTAATTATCATTTTTCATTGCCTTAAGTATATTAATCCAACCTTACTTTCTAGCAGGGGAGAGAAGAGTCACTATATTCTCTTGCTACAGCTACAGTCTCTCTTTGGCTAGGTGATGAAGAGAAATCAAAGGCAAGGCCTGGCTGTTCTGCCTGCATTGCTTTCAAGGTGAAAAACCGACTGTACTCTCAGGTGGAGCAATTTGGGATGAGTGGTACAGGCAGTGCAGTAATGCAATCGCAGGAACCCAAGCCCACCACATCCTGCATACAGATTTGTCACACCTTGTGTTTGGAGCAGCACGCTTAGCTGAGACACTCAGTGAAACAGGCTTTCAACATATTGATCGCAAAACAGACTTAATATAAAAAGGTCCTGTCTCTTCCACGCTTCTCTGTTCCCAGAGAAGAGTCTCTTGTTGTTAAAATGCAGTTCTATGGTCCATGTTATGAACAGCACCGACTTCATTTTCAGTGGTGTTATCTGTCTCACTTTGGATCCAGTGGCACAAAGTGACTGCCACAGGCCCTCTGGAAAAGATTTTCAGCTCACAAAAAGTCACTCATACAGGACTAACATCAGCGTTTCTCCCGCTTTGTGACCTGGCACTTTCAGCACACGGGGCCCCATTACGCTTGCATCAGCATCAGCTATGTCTTTGTCCACCCCTATAAATTGCCAAGCTCTCACTTGTTTTAGGATTGTATTTAAAACATAGTATGCTCTTGTTCAAGTCCGATCTGCACTGGCAGCTTTAAGAAACTTCTAAATGCTGCAATCCTCCAACAGTACCAGTGGTGAAACAGCCAAACAACACTAGCCGTGGCCTTCAGCAAACTCATCTATCTTTGAAGCTGCCTGTTCTTTGAGCAGCAGATTCAACTTCCGGATGACCTTGAGAGGTCCCATCCAACCTCAGTTATCCTATGGTTCTGTGAAAATTCAGCAGCACGCTATCCCTCTTCCCCATACACGAGTTTCCATGAAAAGCCGCAGGTACTGACAGAAAGGCAGGGCTTTTATACGTAGCCCCAATGCTTGGGGCTCCCATGGCTGTGAGATGTGTTGTGTGCTGGTGCTGCCCCATGGTCAAGAAACAAGCTCTGTACAGAGTGAGTGAAGTTACCTTGTGTCAGAGGTGAATACGAAAGTCCAAATCTTGTGCAAAGCATGGCTGAGAGACAGTTAGTGGGACTAGGCTTGAGCCCAACCAGTGATTAATGTTACAGAAGTGAGTGTGGTGCTCACTTCACTGCAGTTTCCTTCCCAATATAGGTTGTTTGCTTTCCAGTCCAGGTGAGTATCCAGTTTGGACATATTAAGAGTTGAAGCTATTCAAATAAGCAATGGTCACTTGGACTGCCAGGCTTTTGGAAAAAGACGCTTCCCCTTACTACTGGATGGTTCATCCAGTGTCCTGGGAAATGGGGTCCTGATCTCTGTGTTAAAAAATATGAAGTGAAGCACTAAGCTTTGTCGAAAGCAGTTGAGCAAGAGGTAAGTGAAAATTTTCTGTCAAAACTGCAGGTTACTTTTCATTTAAGTGGATGTGTTTGTGTACATAAAACATCTCCTTTTCATGGAAGATGTGGACTAAGAAAGAAGAAGAAATACTAAATCCAGAAAATGCTTGCCATTGGTCTTTGTTTAAGGAAAGAAGAGACAATTTCTGTGGGGGTAAAATTTCACTCTAGGCCAAAATAACTAAACTGAGGAAACTGAAGTCAAAAAGGCTAATGCACTTGCTGGTTTCTAAGATCGAAGTCATGCTAGTTTTCTACTAGCTGGTTTTATTTGGTTCATGAAAGGACCTAGTGTCCATGATGATAAGGAGAAATGATTAAACACAAATGCCTTCTCTTTTGTTGTTCCAGCAATTGAGTTCTAAAACTCCTTAGCTACCATTACCCTTACAGACCATTTCTCCTGCTTGAGCATGAATGGTTGGATTTATCAGAAAATGGTACTGATATAAGATTTGGCTGTATGTCCAGACAACAGTGAGCTCTTGCTATAAGTGAAACTCCAACAACTTCATTAAGTTGCAGCAATTTTAGGCTAGCTTCCTGAGTTTGAAAGCCTGTCCTTCCTTATGACAGGTGATTCTTTTTTTTTTTTTAATAACAACAGCATTGTTTATTAAAGGGAAGGGCACCAGGATGTTGCATTTGTTTACAATAAGCACTTCTCACTGTTACTGAAGAGATCTACCTACAATAACTGTTCCGGTTGCATACCCACATCTCCAATGACATGGGGGCTTCAGAATGTACAAAATTCCACCAAAGGCTTGCAACAGAGCCCAGTCTACAGTGAGATCAAAAGCAAATTATTTTTTAAAGATTATTTCTGTATATGCAATAAATAATTTGTACCTGATTAGGGAAATTCCAGATTCCTACAAAAGCTATTGAATAAAAACTCTACATAATCAAACAGGATAGTTTTAGGGGTTAAAAAGAAAGAAGCATTTTCATTAAGTATTATAACTGGTACTTACCAAAGGCCAAAGGTGACCCTGCTTTTAGGGCTGGAGGTCTCTCAGCATAGTTACTTCTGTTCCTGGTTTCACTGCTTGCGTCGGTGCTGGCAGAAGGTTTCTTTAAGATCTCCTCAATGGAAAAGGACAGGCTGGGCTTCCCCTGGCTGGCACGCTCCCGGGGGTCTGTCATCTTCCTGCCAAAGCAGCCACGGGGCAGAGAGCCCTCTCCTGCTCTCCTGGCTCTCGGTGTACCCCGACAAACATGCAGCTGGGAAGGTGCAAGTCTCTCCCCACCTGTGCCCGGCCGACCTGCAGCAGCACCAGGAGGAGAAACAAAGGCAACCCACGAGTGAGTACGCACGCCTGCTCCTCTCTGCTGATCAGCCTGGGACCAAGACCTGCGCTTCTATGTCTGCGGAAGACAGCATTAGAAGTGGGGGTGAAAAGTCTTACTAACCCCACTCACTGCCAAACATTCCCCACCTGGTGCAGATTTACGGAGCTCCGAACATGGCCATCCCAGGAGGAGGTGTGCTCCTCACAGACCTGAGTGAAAAATACCCTGGGAAGGGTTGCTTCTTGTCAGTAAATCCTGTTTGTGGGACAGTTACCCTCTTTTTCTGCTTCCAGGTTGAAATTGGTGACAAGCACACTGCATTTGTACCATTACAGAGTTAAGAAAAAAATCAGCAGGATGAATATTTGTCCCTTCTGCCATTTACTAGCAAGAGAGACATCCTGTAAGCTTCTCTCATATACAAAGAGGTGTCACACATGGAAACCTCCCTCACCAGCAATTCCCAGGTTATCCTTCAGCCATCCCCCCTCCCATCAGCTTTGGTTCAGATCCTCTTTTCTTCTACTTTGGAAACTCTTTGAACTTTTCAAACAGGTGCTTTTCAACATCATCCCATCTTATCAGTCACAAGAGAAAAAGACGCCCCTTGCAACAGGCTTAGGAGTAGGAATTAGTGCCCTCCACCCCCCACCTGTACTCCTGAAGATAAAACATTATTTTCTTTCTCTCCTGAGCTATGAGGCAACCTAGCTTGATAATCACCACCAGCCGCCTGTGCCTCCCAGTGAGGCGTCCACCGCAGGGGGAGAAGATTTCCCGGATAATGCGGATGAATGCCAGTGATTCCTGTGCTCAGCCACTTCTATCTTCTCGTTAATTTTTATTTTGGGAAGAATGTGTGGTTAGATACATTCCCATTCCTTCCCTCTCCCTGCCCCCACTGGCATTTCTTGCTGCCCTCTGGGATTGCCCCTCACCTTTTAAATTGCTATGGTTGTGTCTCCCTCTCCTGCTGGTTCTCCTCTGTGCCTTCGTTATCGGGCTCTTATAATTGTATTGGCAGGCCCTGCCTTATTTGCCCAATGAACTGACAATTCTTGAGCTGATATCCCATCATATGACCTCTTCATGGAGCATAGACCAAAATTACTGTGTAACCAGGGGGCAATAAACCACACCTGATAAGATGAAAGGCTTTTTCCAGATTCGAGATACTGGAAAAGCGGTGAGGGTGGTGGGGAAAAGAACAATGAAAGAGGTAAAAAATGGTGCAGCCAGTCGTGATGAAGGATATTTAATTATCTGATTTTATTAATCAAGCTTCTCCCCAGGCGACAGGGTAGACAAGCGAGTGTCTTTCACACTGATGAAATGGATGGGTGGGAAGTGCTTTTCTTTGTTCCCTTTGCATCCCTCTGTGGGATGTGGCTCAATGGAGGCACTTGTGTAAAGGAGGATCTTGTGCCTTCCTGCTTGTGTGATGAGGTGGCAGCTGTTTCATTGGTGCAAAAGGTCTGGCCCTCTCCTTAAGGAGAGGAAACCTTGCTGTTTCAATCAATGTGCACAGGGGGATGCTGCGCTGGCCAAGCTGTCCCCTCCTGCTTTGCTGCTGGTGCCTGTAATTCTGGCTGGGCACACGAAGAGGGCTGTCCTCCCTTTCTCTGCTTAAGCAGAATGAGAGAGTAGATAATTTATGGGCTCAGAAGAGGTGAGCGTGTCACCTGTACGCAGAGGGAAGGGAAGGGAAAGAAAGATGCTCTGAATCTACACCCTAGATGAAAACTGCCTATTTAATAACAAGGCTCCAGCTTTTCCTCATTATTCTTGATTCAAAAATCATTTAAAAGCCCAAGGAGGAACCTGTATGCATTCTCTTATAAATGCCTTACTTTCCCTACTCAGCTTGCCTAAGGCACTAAAAAAGGGTCCACTTCTTGCTTTTACTGGATTCCTATAGAGTAATGACTTCAAATCTTACTTCCCAGATGTCATGAGTTGAACATCCTTGGCCCAGCCTCCAGTGTATTAATTTAGCACATATGACAGTGTCTGGACTCTCTGATGCTTACTGTGCTACCTTTTATCTGGAAGCTTTCAGGCACAGGGCAACCAGCTCTAGAGACCAGGAGCCTCTGTTTTTTAAGCCTCCTTGCTGTCTGCTTTTCCAAAGGCTCTGTGTAGGTGCAGGAGTGAAACCCATGGATTTGCCTGCTTCAGTTGCCAAGTGAAGCCTGAGAAAGGACACGTTTCCTTTGCTGTGGAAACCTTTGGCTTTGGTTTGTTACTAAAGCCTCTTTGTCTTCAAGGGGTTCATTTCTCGTTGCAGGGGGAGGAGAATTTCATGGGAAAGTCTGATAGGTCCCAGCACTCCTTATGAGAGGACTCATATCCTTGGAGGTCACTGCCTGGGTAAATTAGCCTAGAGACTTCAGGGCAAAAACCACACCTCCTATCCCTTCTCTTTGCTCCACTTCCATTTTTGCAGAGTTAAATACACACTGTTTTGAAAGAAAGAAATGTAGCCTTCTGGCAGTTACATCTCTATGAACACTCACACCAGCCCCTAAAGAAATCCATGCAATTCTGTGTTAGAAATTTTCTGAAGGAAAGAGAGCTGAGACAGGCATGCTCCAAGTTTTTGTCTTGGTGAAACACCTTTATTCAATGATCACATTGACAACACGTAACAAGTGAAACCAGAGTATCTCCATATTCAGAGAATATAGGCCGCCTGTCTCCACCGCTGCTGACTCGCTCTGTGTAGGCGCCTGCTGAGACAACGCTGTAGTCCCATGTCACAAAATCAAACCGTGCTTGTTTGTATAACTATTCTGTCTTAGTCCGTGACTTTAAACCTCCCTGCTGCTCTCAGGGAGAAGTTGATTTTCTGTGTGCGTTTAAATGAGATGCGCACATGCAAATTTACAACTTGAAAGCTTCCTTGTGAAGGCTTTATTTTTGTTCTGTCTTATTGTATTGTTCTTTTTATTAAAACTGAAGGCAATGCCAACTGAGAAATATATTTTTGTTCTTCTATATAGAAAAACACAACAAGCATTAAAGTAGGAATAAGATGAATAAGTGACAACGCTTGAAAGGGGATTAGAAAGCAGCAGTGTAATGATGCATAAATCCCATGTTTTGCATACAAAAGTTTTTTCAGAATAAAATGCAGATTTGATATCAAAATCTTTAAGTAATACTGAAAGACTTGAACATTTTAATATTTTTAATACAAAAATGAAAAAATAATGATAAATGCTATTTCATTAACAAAAAAAATGAAATATTTTCTTTGGAATGACTGCTAGTTTGAAATTTCTTTGCTTTGTATTATGTTAAAATAATGATGAGTGGCAAAAAATAGAAGCTTGAAATGCAAATGAACATTTTGAAAATTAAAATACTTCAGTTGACCCCCTTTTTCAAATGATTGAGCTGCTGGAATGTAACAAATTATTTATGTTCAAAACAAGAAATGATTTACTTTTAAATTACAAAAGAATGAAGAAGTTATTTTTCTGCCAAGTTCTAATTTGATGGCTTTTGTAAGGTAGTTATGGGATATTTTTACATTTCTGCTTGACCTGGAAATGCAGATGACTCTCATTTGTTACAATTATTGTGCTACCTGTCTAATTTAGTCTATAAATTGCTTGACGCAGGAAACACATCTTCCCCTGGGGTTGTTGAGCTCTGAAGGCAGCTCCTTACACCAGAAGGCAGGTGTCTAGAACAAAATCATGCTGTGTTGATTTTCTCAACCTCTCCTGCCTGTGCCAGGCAAATCTAGAGGTCCACAAAGCTTGGGAGGATTTTAAAATATGGTGAGCTTTCAGAAAGTGAAAAATCCTGGATGTGCAGACTCAAAATCAACTTGGGATCAATATTTGGGAGGTTTTTGTCCTATATTGCCATCTCAAAGAGGAAAAAGAACTTTATCTATGCTGTCAGTCAGGAAGTGTGACTGTTGCTGCCCCACTGGTCTCTGCATGAAGGCAATAACTGGACAATATTCCACCCAATGCCTTTGAAGCTTCTCCTTTAAGCTCCCACTTTTGTATGTGACTCAGAGTCAGAGCTGTCCGGTGTTTATGCACAGTATGGATGCTGTAGCTGACAACACATCATCTCCAAGGGCTTGTGCTCAGTCAGCTGTTCAGAGCAAGCCTATGAGCTCAGGTGGTCAGGGGCACCGGTGCATAGGTGCACTAGCAGTTGCCAGCAACAGTGCAGCTGCTAATTGCCCACATTGCCCTCTGGAGCCTCATGTCCTTGTAGGTTGTCTACCATTCTTTACGCGTTACCAGACTCTCACAGTCTCCCCAGTGACGGCTGCTCTGATCTTCTCAAAGTTCAACAGCTGGCAATGATCTAGCAGAAAGCCCATGCAGCCTGCCTTCTGGAGTCCTTTTAACCTCAGATTTATTAGCCCTGTTGTCTCCATAGATTTCTCAACAAGCTCATAAATTAGAAATATTAAGAAAAGGGACACTATAGGTTTAAACTGATAACATTTATTATGTTTTTTTATGGCACAATTATTATCAATTGACATTTAAAATGGCATCATAATCCATCAAGGTGAAATGGACCCAGAAAGATATTTCTCCCAGGCCAAAAATAGTAACAACAGCAGCAGTAAGACTGCAAGAGAGGAAGCACACAAATAGTTTGAGTCCAGGTCATGATTATATAGTTTGGAGGTGGCTTTTAGCAACTTCGCCCTCTGTTTTATCCATTCTCCTATTTCATAATGTTTCTTTGCCCCTGCCAGGTCCCTCAAGCCCTTTATAGAGGTTTTTCTACCAAAAATCTTCAGTTAATCCATGATGGGGAGCTTGGCTTTTTGCTTCAAGCAGAGCAGGACCTGTTATACGTGGGAAGGGCTGAAGAGATCAAACGTTGTCCTTTTCACAGCAATTTGGACCTCTGAGCAGCAATTGTCATGGAGAACTGTCCGGCATGGCTATAAACTGACTTTGATCTGTCTGCTGTTTGGCTGACAGAAAGTAAAAAATAAAGAAGGAATGTGCTTAATTTAGCCCATCTTGCAAACATGGTAAGAACAACAATTTTCTCCCCACCTACTGAAGAAGGCTACAGAGGCTATATGTACAGAAATAAAAAGCAATTTTCCAGAGGAGGGGGAAAAAAAGCTCCAGGAATCGATAACAGAGGAAAACTGAAAGTTATGACCTCTGGCTCTTTATTTCAAATTGGTTGTAGTTTGGTAGTGAATATATGTCTATAGCGATGCATGAGAATGAACTTTCTGTGTCACAGAATGGTTCTTCATAATCCAGGTGTGGAGAAGGCACTGAATCCTCCCATGAATAACTAGCTCTATGCTGGACTGCTGTTGTTTTGTAGCAGTATCAGAGATTAAAGAATTAAGCCTTCACTAAATATTCCATTATGGAGATGCCCATCAGAGGATGGCAAGCTGTCTCTTTGGCCAATAGGGAGAAGACTGGCACTTCCAAATGGGCAATTCAAGCTGTCCTCAGGTAAATGCCTGAGAGAGGTGCTCCTCTCTCTGAGAGAGGTTAAGCTGCCCATCAGTGTCTTGGCTGTAGGGGAAATGTTTAAACTATACTAATGGGATGGAGCTGCCAGCTATTGTCTCATTCCTGAGAAGACTGGTTTAGAGTCATTCGCATCCTGGGTACAGTTTTATGGGACATAGCTTTCTCATGCTGGGATTATTTTGAGATTTCAAGAGATGTTCCTACACCAAATCAGGAAGAAAAGTCAAACTCTCAAGGACTCAAAAAAGAAAAAAAGGCTTTTTTTTTTCCCAGTTCACTAGTCTCAGCTCAATAAAAACATTTCATTTTGATCATAATAAAATGCTTTGTCTTGCTGTTGGACTTTCAATTAATTTTTCACCATTATTAATTTATTTTTAAATAAAAAAGTAATCTCAAACATGGAAACCCAACCTTTTAAAAACTATTGGAACAACATGTTTAAAGAATTCAAAGATTTTTCATAAACTTTTTTTTTTTTTAAATGAATAGTGAATTCAAACAACACCAGCATGGTGGTGTTGTGCTCGGTGTGTGCAGAGCAAATGCATGTGTTTGCTGCTGACCCAGTTTCCTGATCTCCTAGATACAACTGGAAAATCATCTGTTTGCCAAAAAAAAAAACCCCAACCAGAATTCAGGAAAATGAATATTTTGTATGCTTTTCCTAAGGCTGCTGTCTGTCCTGACTAACAGAATGTATAGTGAACTACCTAGTCATATTATATTGCTAAACATTTTTTTTTTCAAAGAATTTTCCTCTATTTCCATAGCTATTTTTCTCAAAGCCAGCAGTCCAGTCTGTGAGTAACCTGCAATGGAGTTATTGCATCTATACAGACAATTTATGTGGGAATAAAGAAACTCTGTATTTCATGCATAACAGGGCTTTTATCTGTCTGTAATGGTCACAGATATCAGTGTCTACAAGTTTGGAAACCTCACCTTTCTCTAAAATTGCTTTGATTTCTACAGAAAAAAAACCCACATTACCGTGGCATCAAGTTCCCAACTGTATCAGTTCCCAACTGAGTACACCCTCAGTAAGTTTGCAGATGACACCAAGTTAGGTGGGAGTGTCGACCTGCTTGAGGGTAGAAAGGCTTTGCAGAGGAATCTGGACAGGCTGGAACGATGGGCCGAGGCCAATGGGATGAGGTTCGACAAGGCCAAGTGCCGGGTCCTACACTTGGGTCACAACAATCCCATGCAGTGCTACAGGCTTGGGGAAGAGTGGCTGGAGAGCTGCCTGGCAGAAAAGGACCTGGGGGTGTTGGTCGACTGTGGGCTGAACATGAGCCAGCAGTGTGCCCAGGTGGCCAAGAAGGCCAACAGCATCCTGGCCTGTATCAGGAACAGTGTGGTAAGTAGGACTTGGGAGGTGATCGTCCCCCTGTACTCAGCACTGGTGAGGCCCCACCTCGAGTGCTGTGTCCAGTTTTGGGCCCCTTACCACAAAAAAGACATTGAGGTGCTGGAGCGGGTCCAGAGAAGGGCAATGAAGCTGGTGAGGGGTCTGGAGAGTAAGTCTTATGAGGAGAGGCTGAGGGAGCTGGGGTTGTTCAGCCTGGAGAAAAGGAGGCTGAGGGGAGACCTTGTGGGTCTCTACAACTACCTGAAAGGAGGTTGTTGAGAGGCGGGGGTCAGTTCTCTTCTCCCAAGTCACAGGCGATAGGACAAGAGGAAATGGTGCCAAGTTGCACCAGGGAAAGTTCAGATTGGATATTAGGAAAAAATTTCACATTGAAAGGGTTATTAAGCATTGGAATGGGCTGCCCAGGGGAGTGGTTGAGGCACCATCCCTGGAGGTATTCAAAAGATGAGTTGACATAGTGCTTAGAGGCATGGTTGAGTGATGTTTTTTTTTTTTTATCAGGTTGATGGTTGGACTACATGATCTTAAAGGTCCCTTTCAACCCGGACAATTCTATGATTCTATGAGAAATTCCACTGGTCTCTGACACCCTGCATAGATTTTAACCAGTCAACATCTTTCACATGATAGGTTTTGCAAAGAGTCTTGTGAAACAGTGCTTTAGTTATCAGTAATTAATTCAATGTTCTGGCTGACAGAGCCAGTGTTATGTGATCACTGTTTGAACCATTTCTGCTTCTCAAAGTGAGGCAGGAGAGGGCAACATGTCCTGTGGGACTGCACACCAGGGCTGCAACAACCCAGCTGGGGAAGCGAAAATTGTCTTACATGCTTGTCTTCCACTTTAAGTCGAGTCATCCCCATGGTTAAAAGATGTCACAGAATGAGAAGTGATATTCTTATCCATTTTATCCCTGCAAAGATTCTCCTGCAGTTAATTCAAACAGTAAAAATCCTCATTTACAAGCCAAAAACAACCTTGATTTTTTGCATATATGGGCTTCTGCAGCCTTAGAGGGTGGGAAAGATTTACAGAAATATTTACAAAAATGCCAGTAAATTAAAATCAGTTAAAGGCTGATCACTAAAGCCCTTTTCTTTCAGGTGCCTCATTCTGGAAAGCACAAGGGAAGCTGAGACTTGTCCTGTCTCTTTGAACTTCAGACTTCCCAGAACCTAGACACGCAGTTTTAAAGAAATTAATATTGGGAGAAATAACAAACATTCGTGTTTTTTCCTGTCGAATAGCCCAAACCCAACTTATCCCACAAAGTGTTAGGGAGCAAACTGATTCTGATCCAGGCCCTGCTTGGCCAAACAGTCTCTTGCCTGATGAGACCTTAAATATTATTTCAGGAATAACTGGGAGCTGGGATGGTTTGTATTATCAAATTTCTCTGTAGGTCCTGAACGGTAATGGCAGAAGGGCATGAAGGTGTGCCCTCAGAGACATAAAAAGGGAGTACGAAGAGAAGAATAACTCTTTGTGTCAGAGGAATGAAAACAGTACACAAAAAAGTCTTGATAGCAGAAGATACTGGGCAGGAGCAAGATACATCAGCAGAGCAGACTGGGAGATATTATCCTTGCAACTTGTCCTGTCAAAACATCATCTTTGTCAGTGCTAAAATTCAGGTCAAACTCCATGAAGAGAGAGTAAAAGAGATTGCACTGCAGTGATTCATTAGTTCTGCTTATAAAACCTGGGGAAAATGTCACTTCCAAATTTAGACAATACATCAAAATTTCAACCTCTGCCAGGGACAGGCGCGTCAGGCTGTCCAGATGGCAGAGTGGCAAAGCAAGCAAACCTTCCACTGAGGCCCTGAAAAATCTTGGGAGAGCACAAGATATCTGTGTACAGACTAGAGAAGGAAAAATACCACCTACAGGCACATAAAGGAAATGTTCATCCACTTACTGAGGAGATATGAGCCCCTCCCACCTGGCAGTGCTCTCCCCTCCTGAGCCAGCCCTCTCCCAGGCTCCTTCCCTCCACTTCGGTAGCATTGCAACTTTCCCCGTCCTCTCCCTTGGGATCCTGAGAAAATGATGAAGTGCACAATATTCCTAGGCTTTCAGCATCTTGTTTTGTTTAATGGGCTCCAGTGGGAACTCCTATTAATCTACTCTAGAGAGAAGAGCTTTTTTGTTGTTGTTGTTGCTGCTGTTGTTGTTTGCCCCCTTCTGCCTGAGGCAGGTCATGAATTATGTGCCTGATGTTCTTCCTCACTCCTGGACTTCCCTGTGATGTCCCACAGGGGCCCATTAAGAGCTTTCTTGCTGCATCCCTCCAGAGAAAGGCCAAGTGCTGATGTGTCAGAGGCAAGGGAAGAACGAGGCTCTTGTGGCTCAGAGAATTACAGAATCTTTGGAGGGGAGCAACAAGTCACCATTAGGGTTTGGATAAGTGCAGGACATCTCCAAACCTACATGGGAGTGTGGGGTCTGCTGGGGGGTTGAGTGCCATACCGAAATAAATTGTCCAATTGTGGGGCAAAAGTATGGTTTGGGTGTTTTTCCTTCTTAAGTTGATCTCTGTGTCATGGTTATTTCCACTCATGTAGTGGCATGAGAACTTAGACTTCAGGGAAATGGAGATTTCTGACCTGCAGCTGACTGCAAGTCCTTCTGTGGTCTGGCCTACAAACTACACACACTTGAGCCAAAGTTTAGCTCCAGCTGCTAAATCTGCGTATGTCCTTGGGGCAGAAAAGCCCTAGTTTGGTTCCCCAAGGTGACACCTAACATAGCTGCTTCATACATTTCAAATAAATTTTCTGCAAGAAGCCATTCCATGTTTTTATAACCACAGACATTTTAAACATATTTCTGGATCTTCTGATGTGACATTGCCACAGGTTATGAAAATTGTTTGGGCTATATAGTTGGTGTTTTTTTCCCTTTTTCCCTTGCAGTTTGTAGTAGAAAAGCAACCTTTCTGTGGTTGTGTGCCAACCTGGCCTTTCTTCAAGTGCCCTGTCTGCTTTTTATCCATAAAATCACATACCAGAAAGTCCGTCTAAAGAACATTATTAGCTGAGGCTGCAGAGTCAAGTACTGGAAAGCTAAGGCAATGCCAGACTTGAGATTGCTTCTGGTCATACATTAAGAGACAGATGCATTAGGACATACTAAAAGCTTTTGTAGATGGTCAGACTCCTGCAGAAGGTGGGAGGAGCTGTCTCACAGGCAGGACTGATGAATTACCTGAAATGTGACTCATTTGCTTGAGCTCTGCCACAGGCAGAGGAAGAGGAGGAGGCAGATGAGGATTGCCTGGTTCAGAAAACCCCTGAGAGACATAAAAGGGCATTTTTCAGCTCAGAAGGCAAGAGAGGGATTTTGAGGCTAATACTTCTATTCAGGAGCTGCTCGGTAGAGCACTCCTCTCTGTGGTTTTTTCCTGGCTCGTTCAGACTCCTTTGGTGATGAGCTGTCATTCTTTGCTGGTGAGGCACTGAAAAAAGTCTACAAAGCGTGCTATTTTCTGATCCAGTAAATGTTTCTATGGCCCACCCTGAGGAGAAAATGAAAATTTACACTCCACCTCAACAGCTGAGCTGTGCGTGGCCAAAGCAAGGCACAGAGAAGACCTCTTGCACAGCCAAAGAGAAATCTGGTCAAGGACAGGTGAGGGCTGTTAAGGGCAGCTGGTGCAGGGTTTCTCCCTCACGCCCCGTCCCTGTCTACACTAGTGGTAACGTAACAGGGCAGTGAGCTTCTTTTTTGACTGACTACTGAAGCTTATTTGCAGTCTAGCTTGACAAAAATAAAACTAATTGGCTGAAACATTCCTTTTAGTTGTATTATTATGGGACCAAGTTTTGAAAAATGGAAACATTTTCAGATTGTCGGTGCTCTTTTTATGAATTTCATGAAAACAACATTTTTAAAAGTGAAAAATCTTTTCTGTCTTCTTTATTTATTTAGGGGAAAAAAAAAGTCCCTGTAATTTCCCTTTAGCTTTAGGTACAGCCCTTCCCTCTGCTGGATGCTGACAGCAGATTCAAGCAGATGTTGCTCTATTCGTGACATACAAGTTGCTATTTCCAGATTTCCTTCATGGCCAGGAGGCCTAAAAGCATTTCTCAATAATGAAAACAGAGATGATGTTGTCATCAAAGCAGAGCTGGAGCCGCAGGCACATGCCTGTGCATTAATCTGTCCTGAGCATCATGTAGATTTGTTCATCTGGCTCTGCAAAGGCAGGTACAGCCTTGGATGTGCTTTATCCACAGGAACTTCCCTGCAGACACCAAATACTAATCGCTATCTTTATATTGTTGACATGACTAGGTGAATACACAAGACAGTCACTGTCAGCTTTGGTGTGTTTTTTCTTGAAAATACCTTCCTAAATTTTGTTTACATGCTAATATACCAATGGTAGACGTGAGATGAGGTTAAGAATCAGTTTATAATTACCCATCACTTCCTATTTTAAATAATAAGTTTCTTTTACTCCTCTGAGGAACTATGAAGAATATGGAGTGCAAACACACATTATTTTTACATCTCCAAATCTATCACCTTTAAATCAGTGCTCAGATAACATGTAATCTGATAATGTAATCAGATAACATGTAATCACCTGGCTGACAATAGTGACACAGAAAGTACATCTAGATCCTATTTCATATTCTGGCATTGATTATTTAGAAATTGTACCAAATAAACAAAACTCTACTGCCAAGAAATTTCAATGCTACATCCAAGCATCCTCCTACTTATACCTGAAGATCCATAGTTTCATTGAAACATAGTGTGTTCAGGGCCCAACTTGGCCCCCATAAAAGTAAAATTAAAAGTTCCTTTGATTAAAATGGTGGCTGGGTCAACCTTGCAGTATGTCTGTTCTTTTTCATTAACACTCAAGTATTAGAACTACTAAATTAATCTGAAATATTAATATTCTGAGACTGTATTTTGAATTCAAGACTTCTGAAGATGCACATTTTGGACTTGGGGCTTATAGTTGATAATAGAAATATCACATTCCAATAAAAATCCACCTCAGGCATAACAAGCTAAATGGCTAAATATTTGGATGGCTCCACCTTAATACATCACAGCTACAGAGCAGTAAAAAAAATGCACACACATGCATAAACACGAAGTCATACATAGCCAAGGACTGTTTTCTCTTGATAATGCAAGGTAATAGCAATACAGATAGCATAACACAATTCACAAAAAGCAGTAAGACAGCTGGCACTGAATGCATTTGAAATAGGGTAGAGAGAATATAAGGAGGATGCAACAGAGAAGAGGATGCAGTAAGAAATCATGTCAATGTAGACATGCTTGGGCCGATGTACAGCAGAGACAGTGTCCCACTTTGGACAGTGTAGCTCCATGCAGATGACCTCTTTGGATGTGGAAATAGTGTAGCTGTTCATGTGGAGCATCCACAGGTGACTGTGCACAGTTAATATCCAGCCTGGATAATGGGTATATAGAGCATCAGGGAGAGCTGCAGCATAATCTTTTTTATTTCCTGCTTCACCCTCAAAAAAGACAGTCTCTGCCTTTCACAAAAATCTTCCCATTAAGAACTTTTCACTATGTGTGACTGTGTTAATCAAATCCAGAATTGTTCAGTCCAAAGAGAGTTCAAGGGTCCTTAGTCTGTGGACCCTGCCACACTACACTTTTTTATAACCAAGATTAATCCAGCTTGCATATCTCTCCTATTTGCAGCTGGAGCAGGGAGAAAGATGGGCAAACAACATGTTAAACCTCATATCCAAGCTGGTTGCTTAACCTGACTTGTCTGCCCAGTTTGCAGTTGTTCTTCAGTGCTAATGGTTAACTTTTCCTCCCCCTTTTATCTCCACAGTGTATTGTTGACAAATCTTCCTGGTGACCTTTTAGAAGACCAAATACATAGAGAGTGTTTTAAAGACACAGAGAGAGAGAGTTTGCACAGGCTTGTGTCTGTGGTGAGGAAGCTGTGATGAGTGCAGTTTGAGAGTATTTTTATTTGCTTCCTGAGACAGAAAGAGTATGACAACAAGCAGTTGCTTAGTGACCTTCTGCATGGCAAAACATGACCAACAAACCATCTGTGTACTTTTTATGTTCATGCAACCAAGATTCCTGCCTGGGGCACTGGCTGGGTATCCCTGGGCCAAAGCCCAAGCCCTGGACTTCAAGTGCACTAGAGACCTTAACATGTGGAAGAAACAAGGAGCACTTTCTGCATTGCTCATGTAGAGTTAGTTCACAGATGAGAAAAGCACTAGGGTTTGGCTCACACTAGTACAGTGCAGTGGGAGCATTTGGAGGAAGATAGACAAAAGGAGTGAAGCCATTTGCAATTTGTGCAACATACCTGATTCATGTGTTGGGTGGCCTGGAATATTGATCAGGTGAGGTTTTGCTTTTTGGTTTACAATTACAACTGTTACAAAGCTTTCTGATTGAGGATGATTTAATGCCTCATTTGGCACCTGGAGTTTAACCCAGGCCAAAAAGCACATATATTAGGTCAGAGGAAAAGGGAATAGCTCTGTGTCTTCACAGGCCCTCCTTCACATCATGGCTGCATTCACCTTGCAGTGGATCCTCTCTATGCAGGGTCCAGACATGTAGGCTCCAGACCAATAGGCTGCTGTCACAAAGAAACATTGGAAGTTGTGGCTTGGAAACATACTCCAAATTTATGCAATTTCCTACTAATATGGGGCCTGGTGTCATACTATACATTGAGCTTGCAGTTTGTTCTTTTTTAAATTCTCCTAAATTTAGCTTCCACCTGGAATTCTCAAGGCACTAGACTGAGTTTACAGATCACCTCTCCTTTAGCACCTAAAAACATCCTTGTGCTAGGTGCTGTAAAAGTATAGAACAAGTAGACACTTCTGAGTGTAAGATGAAAGGTGCCTAATTAATGCAGTGACCTTATGAAAACAAAAATGTTACAAAAATCTTGTTACATTTTCATGCTGCCCTTGGTGGAACGAGCTACACTAAGATGAGCTAAACCATGGCTGTAGTTTGAGAATTTGAATCTGAGCTTCCTTCCGTGTGCATCAGTGCGTATCAGGACCATGCAAGGCAGAAATGTACGGGCTAGTTTCAAACATGCTGGTTCCTCCAGGTAGGATTGTGCTGAACTTTGCTGTACTAAGATGCTGCTTCTAAGACCCATGTAGCTATCTGGGTTAGCACAGAGTCCCAGACAGGCTATTTAGTCCTGTTCCAGGGAGTGATCCTGGTGAAGGAGTTATCTTTTACAGCACTGGCTTTTGCATCAACACACAGTGCCGCCCAGAGTGAGGGAGATGAACCTTCCATTCTCAGTGTCCTCGCCCTGAGCAAGTGAAGAATTAACGAGAAAGCTACTTCTTTCTCAGCCTGCACTGTACAGCATAGATGGCTAGTCTGGCACCAGTTAGCAGCATGCAAACAAAAGCACTGAGCTCTGAGTTATGGCCTGTAAGTTCCCAGATGAAAAGTATTACCCTCACGGGGTCCTTGCTTCCCTGTTCATTAGCTTTTCCTCTTCAAGAGCTTCCGTTTAATTTTCTTCTCCCACCTCCATTTGGGGAAGATGTGAACAGAACAGCAAACAGGATTTATTTTTTTTTTCCTGTAAAACCTTTCATCTCCCGCTGTTGCTGGGACCCACATAAATTCTAAAACATTGTGACAGTGCCATGACTTGGGAAGGACTATTGAAGCGAGTGCATCAAGGAATGACCCGCGCTGCTAGTAGAGATTAGGGACTGTACCATTAACAAACACCTCTCTAGAAGCTTCAACTTCGAGCTCCGGAGTGCTTCCTGCTCTACCCGTGCAGTCTTGGAGGTTTATCACGCAGCCATCTCTCAGCCGCAGGCCTGGCAGCCTCCCTGCCTCCTTCCTGCCAAGTAGTCTGTTTCTTGCTCGCTCGGTGAGTAGGTAACGCCGGGATCCCATGGTGGTGTCCGTGCCGACCCGGCTGAGGATCCCGCCGGGCAGGCACGCCGGCCGGACGCCGCCAGAGGGAGCCGTGAGCACGGCCGGGCCACTGCTCTCCCGATGGGCTGGTCCCCACCACGCCTGGCCGAGCCAGGGCACAGGGTGCTGGGCGGGCCTGGGGGGTGCGCCCGCGCCAGGGCTTGAAGGGGCTTCTTCGGGGGAGCCTAGGCTGGAAGCAAGCTATAACTGCGCTCCTCGCCTCCCCCGCTCTGGGCTGGGACTAGGAGGCCTGGCTCTGGGAATGGACAAAGGGTGTTTTAGTATGGGAAGAAGGTGTGGATGAGCATGGGTCTGTGGAAGTAGCAGGGGAAAGTCACATGGCCTGGGTATCCCCAGGAATATAGGGCAATTTAGGGACTGTCAAGGCACCCTGGTGCTTAGCAGCTTAGAACATAGCGGCAGTTTCACAGAAGAGGGAGGTTTCTGATGTGGTTCCACAGGCAGAGCATGCTTCTCAGTACTTTCTTTGGAAAAGAGATGAATAATGAATTGGCATAGCCAGCTGCTGACATCACATTATTTACAGCAGTCATAGCTAAAACTATTTGTGAAGGCTTGCAGAAGGAGCTTGAGAAACTGAGTGATTGGGTAATAAAATGGCAGATGAAATTCAGTGTCAATAAATGCAAAGTAATGCACATGGAGGAAAACAACCTTAACTATACGTTCACAGTGATGGACTCTAAATGAGCTATTACCACTCAGAAGAAAGATTTGGGAATCATTATATATAATTCTCCAAAAACATCAGCTCAAAGCTAGTGGTGGTCAAAAAGACCAATGGAATATTAGAAATTATTAGGAAAGAAATAGAGAATATGATAAAAGACATGCTTTTTGTTACCATACAGACCTATGCTGTGCTCACATCTTGATCCTATCTGCAGTTCTGTTCTCCTGGCAGAATACAAAAAAAAATATGAGGCAGGTTTTGGAAAATATAGAACTAGAAATTTCATGAAGACAATGACAAGGTTCCCTGGAGTGAGGGAACAATTTATTAGATGGCAGGTTTAAAAGAAGCACTCTGAGTATTCAATGGCACTGTGGAACTCATTGCCACAGGAAATTTTGAAAGCCCAAATGTAATGAAATTAAAAGAACAACAATAAAACTGTTTGCATTAGGCCAAATGAAGGCTGTATTTTTTGAGTAATATGGACACATAACATAGCTTCTAGCTGCTGGAAAGGCATATGGGGATGGGGTAATCACTCTACCCTGGCCTTGCTTCTAACATTCTTTTTCTTTTTTTTTAATCTGTTGGGCTGCACAGACATTTACTTTTAACCAACAAGGCTGTACTTATATCATTATGCTAAAGAAACAGAAATATTTTCGTCCTAAGGAAAATCAATGGCAGAATTCATTGATTTAAAGAACAAGAAAATCAGTTCTGCCTCTAGCTGGGTCATGTCTCACTGCGAGAAGTGTTGCATTGATTGAAGCGAGACTGCTGGCACAGCATGAGCAGCTTATAACAGGTAGCTTTGAGCTACCCAGAAAGTAGCAGTGACTGCGAGTGGGATTCATTTCAGATAACTTTAACTAGCATTGAGAACTATGTGCTTATTTTTTAGGCAACTGAGGTACTTCTTCTTGTCACAGTGTTTCCACGCTACCAGATTTGGCAGAGGAAACAAGGACAAAATACATGTGATGTTACTAGGCAAAACATCAGGAGCATAAGTCACCTTGCCTGCTTTTCCGCACCTGAAATAGGAAATGAAGATGATGGTGTTTGGACACCTTGCCATAAAGACATGAGCTGAGAATTCAGTTTCCCTGAGGAAAATAAATGTGATATTGTTTGCCTTTGGGATGTAACAGAGTACTCGTACTTTTCAGGTGTTCCAGTGACAGAATGAGTGAGCAAAACCCGGAAACAGTACTTGCATTAGAAGCTTAAATATTTCTGTTTGTTGCAGGATTATTGAATAGGGATCCCACTTTAGGTCATTAGTGAACAGCTGCTAGAAGTTAGAAGAGCTCTAATTGCTTTGTCTAGCCAGGGTTTCATCTCCTTTTACTGGAGAAAGACCTTCTGCCAGTGAGGAAGCATCACTCCTCAGTCCTGACTACTGGAGCCAGCATGTTTTAGATTAATAGTAGGCAAAACCAAAGCAGAATATTGCAAAAGGCAATGCACATGAAAGAATAATTTTAAGCTGTATGTTTTAGGAAGGGATGAAGGAGGGCACTAGGTTTAGGGGCGGAAGGGGGGGGAAATCTGTTCCAGGGATATAGATTCTCTCTTTTTTTTTTTTTTAATTGCATATGTAGCAGCTGATCTCCGGTTCTTCCCCTTGCATCGAGTCTTTTCCTGTTTTCAAGAGAAGAGCTTAACGGATCAATGACTTGAGCAGTAATGAAAACCTAGTATGTTTGTTCCAGAATTAATTAAAAAAATGGCACCATTTTAAAATCCTGAAAATTTCATGGTTTAGGAACATTCCTCTCATTCTCTCCAGGTCTCAAGCCTTATTTATCTTATTTTTTAAATGATCAATCATGGAAGCTTTTCTGTGGAAAAGAAATATATATATACACTTAAGTACGTATTTATAAGCAGAGAGAAAAGTAACGGGCTAATAATTTTTTCAGAAGTGGGCACACAGGGCCTGCCAGTCAGCTGGTTTCTTTAGTATACACAATTAATTCATATTAATTATCGTGTATTGCAGTGGTGCTTAGCAGCTGCCCCTGAAATTGAAGCTCCCTTGTACTGTATCTGTACAAACGCTAAGAAGAGTTCTAGCCTTGGAGCCATCAGTGCTTAACTAGACAAGAGAAGCCATGGCAGGAAAAAGGAAACATGTCCTCCCATTGAATTTCTCTGACTGTCCTCATAATTTGTAAAGGAAAATCCACTGAAAACAGTGCTTGTTTAGAGACCTCTGACCAAGCTAGTGCCTTGAAATGGCCCAGAGCAGTGCTGTGCAGACACCCTAGGGCAAGCCCCAAGTGCAGAAAGGCCTCACAGATGGGGGCTTTGCCTGTACTGGAGTCCCTCCTCTGACCCAGGTCCATGTGGGAGAGCTCACAGGCTGGTGTGTCTTCCACCTCCACAGCAAGTCTGTGGGGCATTGGCAGAAAAGCCATCACTTATCTTGCCTTGGGTGACAAACGCACCTAAAGTGGCTAGCTGAGGGCACACAGAGGAGCAACACTAGAATAAATTTCAGGCCTGCCTAGATCTTCCAAATGAAGAGCTCCCAGTCCAGCAAACCTTATCCACAAGTGTGGTCACACCTAATTCCATACTCTTTACTATACTTTGCATGCCACATTGTCTCTGGGAAGAAATCATGTGTTTTTGCAGTGTATATCAGCTTTGGCTACACCTACTGTTTCAATATAGTTTCTGGGTATTGGTTTTTATTTGTTAAAAAAAAAAAGAGTTGTCATTGTTGCTCAGTGTTATTTCAATATGATGGTAACACGTGCATTAAAATGCGTAGATAGATTAGATATTTTAACATTCAGTTGGAGTTCTGGCACAGTCTAAGGGCATGAACTGTAGCCAAGAATATATGGATTCTTAAAACTGTTTCCTGTGCTAAATCTCAGCATCAGCCTGTCCATAAGTAATGAGGAGAAGGATGATGTAAAATAATGGTATTGTTAAAATACTGTCACCTCTCCCTCTCCCACATTTTTTAAGGAAATATATTGCAAAAAATTCATAATGCACCTGGCCATCTTTCTCATGTCTTTCTTCCTCATCCTGATGGAATCAGTGCTCTATATTACTCCTTAGATTCAAGAGATTATGGCAATCTTCTCTGTTTTTTCATTAGTTGAGCTGATTCTGTGCAAAAGCTGTTTAAGATTCATGAGTGATTTTGCCTCTGCAAAGAATAGGAATGCAGCTGAGGGAAATAAAAAAAAGAGAGGTTTCCAATATTCTAGTCTGACCATGGGATACTGATGAGAAATCTGCACACAATTAACTTGAAATAAAATGCAAGTATTTCTTCCTTCAAGATTGTCTCCACAAACTGAGGTGTGCTTAGCTCATTGCATTTAAACCATTTGCATCCTCCCTCTTGTGCAGACTGATGTTGCACAGACATGCTCCTGCTTTACTGGGTGTCCCCAGAGCTGTAAACTCCCAACATATATCACAGATTTTCCCCAATCTGGGAACACTGAGATCTGTGGTTTCTGTGGCAATGTGTTGCTTCAGGTCAAAGATTCTAATTTTTGCACACCAGAAGGCTTGCAGCCAGGGCAAATCAGATTCTGTTGGTAGTTGATCCTGAGAAGCTGGAGGGAGATGAAACTGCTCTCTGCCCACAGACCAGCTACGTATGCCATCGTGCCTGGGGCATGCTGTATGGTTGCCTAAACAACCTGCCAGACCCCAACAAAGGGTGAACTTGAACTTAGACAATTCCTAGGCCCCACATCTGTCTGTAGGTCCCTCTTCACACCTCTCAGTGGATGCAGGGTTCATTTTAACTGAGTAATTTTAGGCTGATTGTTATAGATATCTCACAGGAAGAAATGCAGAACTAGTAACAGGATCCCTGCTCCAGTGGGCTTATTGTGTTTAGAGGTGCCAGTTACAGCAGTCCGGTGCAGTGCAGTTCAGTACAATGCCTTTGTGCCTCCTGATCCTCCAGACAATTAAGGAGACTGATGTGAATTATTTGCATACCTTGGATCTGCTCGGGAGACTATTGCTCCAGGTGCTGCATAATGTCAGCTCTTCTACACTGGGATCTTTTTGTCAAAAGTGTTTGCAAATAACACCCATCTCCCTTCTCTCCTGGCTTTCACACTGTGTTTCTGCAAGGTACTTGGAGCAGGAGTGTGGCATTAAACACAAGATAGCCTGAAGAATTACCTTCAGGCTTATGTTTAGGCACACGTGCTTCATTACATTCTTGGATCAGGGCCTTAACACCCTACAGTCACCAAGGGAATAACCCTAATGTGAAGCCAGTGCCAACTTTGAGTGGCTAAGCAGCAGAACTGGCACATTGTATTGATGCTATCTTCTTCATTAAGAAAGATGATTCAAATATCATTATTTCTTGAAAAGCATCCAATCTGTGAAAAGATTCATACACTGTTGATCAAGTTACCATGGATTTCTTTGGAGACATTCAAGCTATTAAGAGCAGGAATGTTTTGTCTAAAATGCTATACAGAAACCTACTGATAGAAATAATCACTTGCTAGCTGTTACCTTTCATCTTTTGTACAGGAGTAGAAGTTTACCATGTTCCTAATTACAATGAATTAGATGAATTTATCCTAGCAAATCATGCCATTCAGAGTGTGAATATTTTCTGGAAAGGGAAGAGCAAAAAAGACTTCAAACAGTGAGTCCAGAAGAAAAGGTTGTGCAGATGGGCAGACATGAGTCATAAAGGAGGGATACTGTAGGTGTCCTTCATACCTCTGCTTAATGCTTTTTCTTCTTGTACAAAGGAAATTAGTAACATTGTACACAGACAGCAGAACATCTTCATTTGAGGACGTAATTTATTGGAGCTTCTTAAAGAACCACTCACTATTTTGTATAATGGGGACAAAAGCCTTTGAGGCACTGTGGAACATGCAGATTCTGTCAACCACAAGGAGACAATTTCTACTCTCTAATCCCTCTCTAGAAAGTTTCCCAGAAAGTTTCTGGAGCACAACTGTGACTATAGAAATAATTTTGTTCACTATGTGTTGCAAAACAAAACAAAAGAGAGACTGATCTAAAAAATGTATATGGTGGTTTTTTCTCATTTACAGAAAGATATTTTCACAAATTTTGGCAGTGTAGAGTTGAGTGGGTTGTGACCATAATCTAAGGATGTGGGGAAAGAGGAACAGCCACTCCCCAACCTGTAGCTACGAGTCTATGTGATATCCAGTACAGGCTGTAAGCGGAGTTATAACCCCATCAACCCTCCTCCCTGTAAGTCTGTCCCTGATGTAACAGCAAGGAAAAATTGTGCAAAATTAATACTTACTTTCATTGTAAGGTCCTGCTCTGTTGTAAGGGTAGTGGAAATAAGAATCAGTATTTCTATACATAAAAGTGCCATTTGTTACTATATGCCTTTACCCTGTCTTCCTCAGGGTTGCAAGGCGGAACTGTGCCTGGTAGCACAATTGCAGAATCTCACTCTAAAGCTGTCTGAGGTTTCAAATCATTAAAGATCCTTGCCCAGGTTATGACAAAAGTTAACACCAGTATCTCTTCTTTAATTTTCAATCCAGAGGACACTAAAACTGAGAGAAGCCCAGATTCCACTCACCTCTCTTAATGCAGCTAGCTCTGGGGCAGAATACAGTCACTTTTTAACAGTCTCTATCACAACTGCATAATTGGCTGGGGCAGGACAGGAGGTGACTGAAAATGTAAGAATAACTCCTTGGTGAATGCTCCCTCCCCCTCTGTGTATTAGGGAAGAATCTGTAAATTCACTGCAAGTCCTTGGTAATCCAACAGCTGCAGAGGACAAGATGAGGAGGAGAAAGAGGTGTCACGTAACTGTACCTCACAAAAGAGACTTTGAGATTCATTAGTTAAGCTCTTATGTTCCCACTGGGACTCAGGGAGGATTATGACCTGTCCTCACTGAGAGCATGGTGACTTTAGTTAATACTTGCTTGATTTGGTTTCTCACGGACTGCACTCCCTCCTGCATGCAGCTCTCCATCCTGGTCTGCTGATTTCGAGGGGGTTTCCCAACCTCTCTGCGACTGAGCTTCACTTGATGAGAAAGTTGCTGGTATGCTTCATGCCTCACTGGGCACAGCTCCTTAAAGACAGGGGTGAGGAGACTGGGTTGTCTCTCGCATGGGTGCTACTATTTTGACATGTCACCATTTTGACACATTGGTGTCATTAGCAAACACTGCATGGCAGCATCTTCAAAACAACTGGGGCTGGGCAAAGGGCAGAAAGGAGAAAGTCAATCCGAATCATCACCTAAATGAGAAAGGCTACAGGATTTGCTGTTCGGAGTCAGTTACCCAACGAGAACATGTGTTGCAGATGCAAATATTGCATCGCAAACATAAGACAACCAGTGTTTTTGGGACCAGTCAAGCTTTCTGTGCTATGTGTGCTGTCTAGGTAATGCTGCCACATTTCTGACTGGGATTTCCTGGACGGGAACACACCACACATGAGGAGCTAGACACTCCCTAGTTGCACCACAGCTGCTACCTGTGTATCTTGGAGGCAGCAAACAGCCACTTCTTTCACTTCTTTCAGGGCTGATTGTGCTAAGCGGTGACAATTGATGAGCAATGTTTGTCTGAATCCCTGAAAAATATCAAATAAACAAGGATCTCAAAGGTCACTGGTACAGCATTTCCAGGCAGAGGAATAAAGGATGTGCTCCAGGTACTGTGGGTGGATGGTAGTCATACATGTACAGAGTATTTCCGCTCATGGCAGGGGAGACAACTCAGATTGTGGGAGAAGCTGAAAATACAGGTATACAGGATGGCATGAGAACAGCAGGTCAGACCTGCAGGAGTGACCAGTGCAGTGTCATGCATTCTTTTTCTCCAGCACCATAATAGGATGAATTAGGTCTGAACTGGCTTTTTGCCTTTGTTCTGCACCTAAGCTTTTTAGTTCTCTTCATCAGCTCCCAGGCTGCTGCCTGCTGGCCATTCATCTTTGCTTTGCAGACCAAAGACTGGTGCCTCTCAGGGCTACAGTCACTCCTGCCACCTCCTATTTAAACTGATTAAACTAACCCGGGTGATTTTACTTGGCACAAACAAAGGAATGTTGACAGAAATGGCTGCGTCGGCTGGTTCAAAAGGGTGCTTAAGACTAGGAGAGGGAAGAGGCGGGAAGAGGAGGACAGGGGACACAACAAATGAGCAGCTGCAGTGGTAACATCCAGCAGCATAGCTGGATCTGAAGGAGGATGTTTGTCCACAGCCTCTGAAAGCAATTAAACTGGAGCCTTAGGTGGTCTGACACATTTAAGAGTAAGTGCTACTTATTTTGTTAACTAAATAGGAATTTGGATATCTGTCTTTATTGCCATATTGTAACATTTGTGGGCTTGTGTGTGCTGTGTAAGCGCTGAAGATTTGGCTGCTTTAATTACTGGTAGCAGCTCCTTCATTAAATGCTGTATATCACATGAGAAGACTATGATGATGGTTTCTAAGGTGAGGTAGAATCATAGAATCATTTTGGTTGGAAAAGACCTTAAAGATCATTGAGTCCAACACTTAATTTAGTGCTGCCAAGTTCACACCTATACCATGTCCCTCAGCACTACATCTACACATCTTTTAAATACCTCCAGGAAACCTCCCCTGGCACAACTTGAGGCTGTTTCCTCTTCTCCTATTGCTTGTTACTTGGGAGAAGAGACCAACACCTACAAGTAGGGGAAAGGGTAGCTCTGCAGTGACTTTCATCTATTTGTTAGGTGCCTTTTTTTCCAAATCAGTCTGTCTGAACTCAAAATGACACAAAATTTCTGAAGAATTCAGCTTTAGAATCTGGTTGGTTTTTTTTTTCTGGTTTCTGCATTATCCTTGTCCTGTGACTGCTGTATCAAGAATACTCTTGTCAGGGCAACCTGGACCTGGGACAGTAGCCTAAGATAGTGGTCCTTCAAACACTTCCATACACATTGAAATGTACTGGGATGACTTGTTTCTTCGCTATCTATGATACCTAAGTGCTTAGTCCCTTATCCAGGTTTGTGAACTTTTCATTATTTTCTTCTAATATTATTTCATTTATGGAAACACAAAAGTTTGGAAAATACCACTCAGGACTGGAGAACATTACTTTGGTTCTCTTTTAGAAAACAATAATTTACCAAAATCAAAGCATTTTTTTTAGGATGTATCAATTTTATCTACATCACCTTGTGTGAAACTTTCTCAGTCAGCACAATGGAAATGTTTTGGGTTAGCGTTATCAAAAGAACTCTTAGCTCTAGTCTTATAGCTAAGCTGCACCATCTTGGCTTTTAATATCGAAAGTTCACCTCAGCCTGCCATACAAAATGGAGATGTTATGGCCAAAATGGCACTATTTATATATAAATATGGTCCTCTTCCGCTTTACCTGCAGCTGTGGATACACTGTCCAAGGTGGATCTCATCACACTTTTCCCAGAAGGGAACACACAAAATAATTGCACTGGCTGAACATCCTGCCACTGGTTTGAACTCTGATGTCAGACCCTGACCAATGGATCACATCTAAAATATACTGAACCAAGATATACCAGACAGTTACTTGCAGGTTCCATAATACCCTTGAAAAGGGGATATTAATTTCCTGCTGGTCAGCACAGCCATCTCTGCTGTTTCTTCAGTTGCTGTCTGATATTTTCAGTGTGATGTCTGATCCCACCAAGACCCAATTCTTCCACAGTTTCAGGCATGGTGAAATGGGTAGCCTATACTCAGCCCTGCAGGTGCCCACGGGAAGCTTTATTGGAAAGTGGCTGAGCAGTCTCCTCACAGCACATAGTAAGACTTGCTGGAGACCTGTAGAGAGCTTGACCATGTACAGAAACCTATCCTCCCACTACCTCCAATGCCTGCAACCACTTCTATCTTCCCTCAAGCACAAGGCCAAAGGTTCAATGCTATACATTGTGTTAAAATTAAAAATTGGCAGTTATCTATAATTATAACATTCCAGGCCATTTTTATCATTTACAATGAAGCTATAGTAAACGATGTAATTGTGTGGCACCTCTTTGCCCCTCACAGCAAGCACATAACACTTATTACCTTCAATAGGAGTTATGTGCACATAACTATGCAAGAAATGAATATATCCCTTTGATTACAATAAGGTTATAAGCAGCAGGAGTCCATTATGATTAGCAGTAAAATGAAGAATTTTTCATAAATCATAAATGTTACTTTATAATTTCCATTTCTCCTTATCCTTTTTCTCTGTGTGCATCTAAAAATTTATATTTTGTCCTAATTCAGGCACTTTGCAATCATCCCAAAAGCTGTTATTCATTATAACCCAAAATCAATTTGCTGAATCTTTTTCTTTTTCTTTTTTTTTTTTTTAATTTCCAAAGGATCAATTATACCAACAAAAAGGGAGGGGAAAAAAGTCTAACAACAACAAATGTATTAAAATCACTCAATAATATTTGCCTGAATTGACTTTCTGCTTCTCTGCCCTAAGGCTAGATCTGACTTGAATGTCACTTTGCATTCTTGCAAAATCTGCCACATCCTAAAGTCCTCATATTCCCAAATGGCAATAGAGGTGCCATTATTATCACCTCAGCCACTCCAAAGCAGTACAAGGTCTAGCAGGGAGGAAGAAAATGCTACTGGCAGCTGTACTTTTATGGCTGCTGCTACAGGATCTGCCTAAGGTGGTACAGTGTGACATTTTTTCTTTTGGTTGTGAACTTCTGTTCTGAAAAGGTGTTTTCCCTGCCATCCTGTCATCTAGCAGTGATTCTGAGTGGCCGCAGTTTGCATAACATAATAGAGGGGTGCAGATCTCGTGCAGGAAGGGCATGAGATCTGTGCTGCCCGTGAAAGCTCTGAGGCAGCGTTGGAAGAAAGATGCAATGGTTCCGAGGTGAGGGTGTGTCTGGGGCTGTCTCTTTAGATATAATTGTGCATCCATGACTGTTGGAGGTAGGACAATGGAGCAGTCAGACTGCCACTCCGCTATGTCAGCTCCTGTATTTCACACATATCTGAACAAAATTGCAATTCAGATCAGTGCATATGCTGCACAAATGGCCAAGAATTAAATCTTTCTTTGACATTACAGAAGGCATTTATGCTGAGAGAACAGACAAACAAAAATTAACAGAGAAAATCTTTGGCACTTCAGACGGAGTTGGATATCACAGCAAAGAATCGTTTCTCTCCATGTCAGGAGATGGTAAAAATGAAGCAAATGAAGGTAAGTTGTGTTTCCCAGAAGCAGATTCAGAATTACACCCTCTGGTATTGTGTACTGCGTTAGAACGGACTGTTAAGCTTGTTGCCATTGCTGCTGTTTTTCCGTAGCTGCTTTGGTCCTGGCTGAGAAATCGAATCTGACAGAAGCCAAAATTTGTGTGTGGTTCTGGAAAGTGGTTGTCACATGTTTCCAAAGGACCAAGCATTCCTATGGAGCAGATCTGCTGCTGCAAGAACCCACACTGTACCTACAATTAAAAATTAAAAAAGAATTCCTATCAAAAGCTGTGCAGGTTCATAGCAAGTAGCAGGCACAATGTCAGCTTGAAATAGGGGAACTATCGTGAGCAGGGGGCTAAAAGGCATGTTCAGCTACATATACACAGACATTCATATATAACCTCAGGATACCACAGTGAGCCAAATCCTACTGTGCTTAACTGTGGCTGTGACATGTAACCAACATATCTGTCCACATATTTCTTCCGCTTTGCACTGTTTGTCTTATCACCCTAAGTGTTCTCCATACGATTGACCATTTCCCATTCAATTGGTAGGAGTTTTTCCACTGACTTCAGCAGGTGTTAATTAAGTCTTGTGAGTAAAGAAAATAATTTAGCTGGAACACTGACTGCAGCATGAAAAAAAGATGTCCTTCAGTTTGAGCACTAACCAGATGGAGTTGTGAGGATGAATATTTGCTTTCTGTGGTGGGATGGCTTCTCTTCAAGAGGTAGAATGGTAGCTTTCCTTCTGGAGTTGAAGGCACTGGCTTTTTGCTTTACTAATAGGGTTGATCTTCCAAAGAAGCTTTGGCAACACAGCAGAAACCTGTGCCCAAGTGGAAAAATTTGGTTTGTGATGATGGGGTCTCCTATTTAGTGTAGGAAAAGGCATGAGAAACTCCTTTACTTCCATTACTTTAAGATTCTTGCAAGATTATGGCAGAATGATGCCACTGTAAAACCAAGTAAGCCAATGCCTCATTGGTTCCTCCAACACCTGCAAACACTAATACACTTATGCTTCTTGTCATTCAAAAGTGAATCAAAACAAGCCCTGAATTTTTCTCATGTTGCTTCATATTTGGTTACTTTTTTCTTCCTAGAAGTCTTAAAAGCCTAGAATCAAGGTACTAGATGCAAAATGACGTGTCATTTGTATATTTATAAAACCATATTATCGGTTATTAAAGTAAGTGACAACTAGCTCTATATTTAAGGTGACAAAATGGTTTTTATTATAAAACTGTATTTTACAATAGCTGTAGCTTGTGAAATATCCACCTTCTAGGCTAAAATTTGCCATGTTTGGTGAATAGTTTTAAAAAGTTTACATATAAAGTATTCAGACCATTTTCAAGTGAGAACGAGAAGCAAAATGTATTTCTCCCATTGTATCTTGTGACTCTTTTCAACAACTCTTGTGGTCAAAAAGGCAGACAGTTGAAAACTGTGATTTGCCATGGAAATAGCTATGCCTAAGTCACGATGCCCAGTCTTATTGTGAAGGAAATCAATTTTTATTTAACTGAGACATCAATGTTTGAAAATCCCATACCAACCATGTATTGTAAAGGCTTTTGCTTCTTTTTTTCTTTTTTTTTTTTTTTCCAATTTTGCCTTACAACCCTGATCTCAGAAAGACTTACACATATGCTTAACTTTGCATGCTCTGAGCAGTTCCCTTGGCTCCAGCAGAATGACCACAATGCATACAACCTGTGTGGAGAGCAGGTCTTTATAAAATAGGGTTACATGCATATTTTTTTTATTACTGACATACCTTGTAACTAATCTCAAAGCATAATGACCTGGGTATATTCCAAATGCTTTAACAGCTTAAAACAATTTTGAAGGACCCAGACTGTCAGCAAAAGAAGTGCTCTTCTTAGGGTGTGCACACTGCTGCCCTGTTGCTGTGATCTGTAGGAAACATACACTGGGTAGGGAAGAAAAGTGCTCCTGAATTTTATTCTGATCTTTGTTTTTGTGATTGGTCTTCATAGACTTCTGGAATTTATGGCTTCTGTTTTCTGCACTCTGAACAAGGGTGCAATCTAAAATGTGGGAACTGGAAAGCTGTAGTTCAGGAAGCAGGCTGGCCTCACTAAGCAGGCATCCCTCTCCTTGTTCCTGAAGAAGCATTTGGCAGTGGATCAAAAGATGAACATTTGCAATTCCTACGCTGAAGCTGGAACAGTGAACTTTTAGCAAGTCTGGTTAAAACACTAACATAAAGGGATCCAATCCCTCAGCTATTAAAGGTGGCGGGAAGCTGCCTACTGCAGGAAAAAGGCTGGAAAACTCTTTCTAGTGGGCATTGCCATCCAGTCTCTGAGAAAATCTTGCAGACATCTGCAAAAGGAAGTGGAGACAAAAGACAATACGTTAACAACAGACATTGAAAGGTAGGTCGTAAGCAAAGATTTGTTTAACAGAGCACAGTTGAAGAGCATATAAATGACGTTAGTACATATTTTTGAGAAGAGCTCTAGAAGCTTGATCAGAGCACTGCCACTCAGGGAATCTGAGCAAATGAAAAGCATGTATGATTTCCACACATGCTCTGTCCTCTGCTGTTGTATGGCACTTCCTGTAACAACGATGGACTTGTTTAGAGGTATCAGAGCCAGCTGTTTGCCATCTGGGTATCTCCACAATGCAGCAACACATTGAGATGCAAGCTCCAGTTTGAAGGCATTCAAGTCATATTAATGTGACCAAGCTAATAGGCTCTGCCTTAGGGAACCATTACCTACTGTTTCAACAATTGTTTAGTGTAAAATGTCAAACCTGGATACTCTCTCCACCCAGGCAAATGCTCTGATCAGTGGAATAGAGCTCAAAAGTCCTTCGTACTATCTTGTTGTCTGACCTGATGATTGGCTATTTCCATCTCTCTTGAGGCCCATGTTGGATAAGGGTTGGGAAAGTCTGAAAGATGGGCCAGTTGTTAAGCAACTCTAATTAAGGTTGAGAAAGACAGAGATGAGTCTGTCTTTACTAGGCAGGGAAGCAAATTTGAGTTTTCCACTAGGAAGAGAACACCCTAAACACACCACTGGATAAGGGCAAACCTTCTACTCTCCATCCTTGGAAAGAAGGAATGAGAACATCTCCCTGTAGTGCTGGGGAGAACACACCTACTCTCCCAGAAGACAGGAAGCCCCAGGTGCTAAGCCCTCCTCAGCCACATGCTCACTTCATTGCTCAGTGCCATAGGCAAGCTGCTGACATACCTACTCCCTCTTCCACAAGCCATAGGGTTCACGGGTCCTTAGCACAGGTTTTGGATGCAGTTTGAGGATACCAGCCCAAAAGTTGGCTGCTGCAGCTGCTACGACTTCTGCTGGTTCAGGCCTGTGGAGACACCAGAGCCACATGGCAGAGCTGAGCATGGAGAGCCATGTGTGAGCTATCCCATCCCTGACTCACACAAGAGCTCCCAGGAAGGGAGGGAGGGAGAGAGACAGGAGAGGGTCTGTAGGGATGGAGTAGGTACATGATAGAACTGTGCTAGGCACAAATAAGGTACATTTTTCATGATTTCCAAAGGGTCATTTGTGATCAATCTCTCAGCACTTAAGTGGAAGGAAAAGAGCGGGTACATTGCAGCATGTTGGCTCTCAGCTTGCAGTGGGGGCAAGTATCAAACTGATTCCTCCTTATTACAGGCAGTCAGAGGACTCATGGGTAACAAAACCAGCATATCTAAACAAAGAGGCAATTGTGTATTGCACACATTTTATCCAGTGGCTATGATGACTCAAGCTTCCTTTCTTGCAGCTGATGGCATCATTAGAATTAGAACAGGAACCCTTGAAGGAATAATAGCCTTATGATTCTTAACCTCCTGTTATTTATTTGCTCTATAAATTACTTAATCCCATTGTAGAGAGGTCAGGGTGAGGCTGGGTGTAGTGCAGGGGCTGCCAACAAGAGTTAAGACCTGGGATGGTGGACTGGTAGGGGCTCAGGCCTGAGCACATACGGGACTGCCACTTTTGGGCAAACTTTAGGTGGGGTGGCATCCTTGTTTAGTGCTGGGAAACTTACTACCTGCACCTCTTCCTGGTGTACATTTTCCACCAACTTTGAAGAATGGTGAGATGAGTTGGCCTCACTCCAGTTGAATTTAATCACTCGTAGCTCCTCTAATATTTCCTAAGCTCAGTGGGTTGTAGAAAACTGCCATTAAACATGCAAAAGCAACACTGACGTTTACTCTGCATGGAGGGAGAGAACATATGGAGTGAGCCCACACTTTGTGCACTGCAGCACTTCAGAGACTAGATTAGCATCTCTTTTTTCAGTTGCTAGTTTGGCCTGGAAGATTTGTTAATTGACTAGCGTTAGCATGGTGAAAACATCAGTGTGTTATCCTGAATGCAGCTGCAAGCATGATCCTGATGTAATTTTATACCTTCTGATGCTTGATTTCTAGTAACTTTCAGTAGATTATCATTAATATTTGGCTGCTGACATCACAAGTGAGGTCACACCTGTTACTAAGACGGTTCTTTTTTAGTATCTCTCAGTTTTTCATCACCACAGCTGCCCCCTGCTCCCTACCAACACTCAGTGACTCTGTGGTAGAGTGTTTGGTTTTGTGCCCTTACTGCATACCATATAACTGAGGTCAAGAGATAAATATCACCTGTAAAGGCTCCAGGAATAATAGATGTTTTTCACTGAAAATTCAGTGAAAATTTCAAATACAATTAACAGCTTTTACATGGCAATAAACATTTCTAGGAATGCCATTCTGAGCACAATGGGATTACCTTTCTTTAACCCCAGTCCTTCTATGTTTACAGCTGGATGTTTCCTATTTGAAGTGAGAATGCAAGCAGTAAATAATGATTCTCTGCTAGAGGGAATTACTACAATGAATATTTCGGAACTGAAGCTTGAGGCCCATTTTGCACAATAAATGGAAAAAGATGGAAGGGGGAAAAGCCAGTTGTAATAGGCTCATGGATTTTGCAGTTTCTTAACTCTCTTTTTCTCTTTCTCTTGATAAATATATACATACATGCATGTATATTTAATATACTGAATTATTTCTCCTTCATGGCTCATGGTGTAAGCTCAGGCATCTTGATGTTAGGAAAACCACAGGAGAATGCCAGGCTTGAATTCTTCAGTTGCAACAGCTGATATAGCTCTTTGTGGGGCAATGGACATGATGCAGGTATATTAGTGCTTTTGGACTGAACTCTGGAACTGTATTTCATGGTAGAATTAAGTTGGAGTTGGGTGGGTTAGACTTCATCTGTATCTACACGCTGCAGTCTTCATCTGTGCAATTCCCTTATTCAGCACTCATTTCCAGAGTGCAAGAAATTAGGGTTATTTCTTTGACAGCTGACCTAGAAACTCAGGGTCAAGTCCTCCAGATTCTTTGTAGAGTTTTATATTGCATTGATAACTGCAGCCTCCAAGCACTTTTTCATGTAAAAAAAAGTCACTAAACCCCACATAGAGTTCATGGGGCCTCTGGCAGTTTCCTTTTTTTTGGGGTCAGCACTCTAGGTGGATGCCTTTTCTCTTTGTGGGGAATGAGGGAATGAAGGCATGAGGTGGAGAGAATAAAAATTTTTGTATTGTTAGTGTCAGTGTTGGCAGAAAAGTTGTCTCCAAGGAAAGCCTAGTCCCATCCCTTAGAGACCCCCAGGCTTGGGAGTGCACTTGCTCCCCACTTGAATAATTTCCACAGAGACTTCCCTTTGATCGGAGCTGTTTTGTTGTCAGTTCTCAGAGGCATTGGCTCAGAGGAGCCCAGCTGTCAACAGGGGTCACAGATTGAAATTTGGTCCTTCATGGAGCAGGGATTCAATCCTTCATCTTCTTTGAAAAATGAAACTTTGAATTGATGTCAGAGGCTATCTGTGAGCTAGGGAAGGAACTACAGCAGAAGCTCTGTGTGCCTGCTGCAGCTTCAGCCATACTGAAAGCAACATTTTATACCAGCTGGAATTGAGTGGAAACCTTAAACTGAGGTCCAGATATGGTTGCTTCTAATAGTCCATGCCAATGCTCATAAATGCATAGATTGTGTTAGCCATGTCCCACTCCTGGGAGGGAGAGATAAAGTTGCCTTGCAAGCTGAAGATGAAAAAAAAAGCATTTTTAGAAATTAATGTGAATTCGTTGCCCAGATTAGTGAGGAATCTAGTGGGACTCTGGAGCTCTACACCATTCTTGACAAATGGGCTTCACCAATGGAGCCACCCTCAAAGCATCTTTGGCCCTAAAATACCAGCAAGTGGGTCATTTTATTAGAAAGCTGTATCAATGCAGTGAAACCTTCTGTCTCCAGACTGGCTCAGACTCTGCAGGTTACAAATGCTCCAACTGTGGCAGTGAATATATTACCAGAGAAGCAGTGTATGGGGGTTGGATATAAAAAGGGGAAGAACTACTTTGGTAAATAGAGAGTGATGAGACTGACTCCCGTGCCTTGGGTGAGACTGCATCATACGGTAAGTGATGTTGGGCATGGAGAAAGCATGGCAAATGGCAGGTATTCATATAATGTTCAGGTGCTTCTGGCTCAAAACGTGATCTCTGTTTAAGAGCCAGCACCCAGTCCATGCACTGGTGGGCGCTTGGATGCAGTTGAGCACCAGGAAAGACAGGGTGGGGAGAGAAGGCAGAGCAGACACTTCCCCCAGGTCAAATACTGTAAGGTGTGTGGTAACACAAGGGGAACTCTGCCTGGGAATCCCTTCTGGAGCTGCGTGTCCCTCAGAGCATGGGGTAGCATGGGGAAAACATGGGTGGGCCACGAGTGGGAGCAATAGTGACAGATTTTTTTCTTGAGCGGCATGCCATGGTTCCTTCAGCTGTTTGGTAGCACAGACAGCTTTTGTAGGGATGCATGCAAAGAGACAGAGCAGGCTGTAAGAAGCAAACTGGAGAGATGTCACAGTATGGTGTGGGAAAAATAAGTGCAGGCCAAGGAGAGAATGAAAATCCGGAGCAACAAATGGCTGGGCATCCAAGCCTTCTTCTCAGCACTAGCCATGGAAGAGGTAGCAGAAAAAATAGCAAAGTTAAGGTGAGAAAATGGCTTTATTGGTGTGGGGTTGAGGTCTTTGTGCAGAAGAGATGCTGAGGTAAAGTAGATGTGAGATGAAAGAAGAGTCCAAAACTGGTCTTGTGCAACACAGGCCTTAAGTTTTCACTGGGAGTGTTCTTATGGAGTCTGGCATCTCATGCTGAAAACAGGTCTTACAGAGAAGCATTCAACCTGACTACAGAGATGGAGAACCCACCATTGCCCTGGGTATTTTGTTCCAGTAATTAATCATCTGTGCTCCTAAGAAGTTGTGCCCCATTACTATGTTAGATTTGCTGGGCTTCACCTTCTGGTAATTAGTTCTTGTTATGCCTCTCTCTGCTAGATTAAAGATCCCTTTTGTAGCCAGTATTTTCTCCCCATGTGGGTAATTATACCCTGTAGCCACACTGCTTCTCAGTCTTATTTTTGATTAACTAAAACAGATTGAGCTCCTTAAGGCAGCCGGCTCCTTTGTTCTTTATCCACGCCCAGTCTTTGAATTACATTTTGTGACTCTTCTCTCCATTTTGTCCAGTTTTGTGGTACCTTTCTGAAAAATGGGTGATAGAACATGGTTCTGTGTTCTTCTGTCAGCAATGCTCATAGTGGGTCATCAACCATGCCAGAGCTTTTAATTTTAGTGTTTTTATAGTAAACAGTATGCTATCATATTGTGGTTTGTTTGGTTGGTTTTTTTTGTTGTTTTTTTTTTTTTTTTTAAAAAAAACACCCCAAAACCAACACCCCAAACAACCCTCTGGACTCTGAACTCCTGCAGATACTCAGATATCACCTATTAGCTGCTCCAGGCTGAGGGGCAGGGCTGACTGGAAAGCTGCTGCCATGCCAGCAGGCAAGGATTTGCTGTAGTGTAGGGCACCCTGCTCCTCAGTGCCTCAAGGACTCAGCAAGGAGCGTGGGGCTGCCTGCCTCACCTGGAGAGGTTTTGAGGTCTGTATTTCTCCCCAAGGAGAGGCAGGAACTTCCACATTCAGAATATACTTCAGCTTCAAGCCTCCTAGCTTACTACCCATGCACAGGAGATGAAGTCTTTTCCATGCATGATTCACTATTCCTTTACAGTTAATAGACCAAACCTGCTTTAGCTGTGTTGGCCCCAAACAGCTCATGTTCAGCTCTTTGTCTTTATGAATGTTACAGCTTTTTGGAGTCTGTTCTACGTCTGACACAGACTTTATAAGCTTCTGTATTGGCTTTTGCATGGCAAGGTTTTGGTGGCAGGGGAGCTACAGTGGTGGCTTCTGTGAGAAGATGCTAGAAGATTCCCTCATGTCCAATAGAGCCAATGCCAGCCGGCTCCAAGTTAGACACGCCACAGGTCAAGGCTGAGTGCATAAGGGACGGTGGTAGCACCTCTGTGATAACATAGTTAAGAAGGGGAAAAAAAGCCCTGCACAACACCAACAGCAGCCAGAAGAGAGGAGTGAGAATAAGTGAGAGAGAGCAACAACTCTCCAGACACCAAGGTCAGTGAAGAAGGAGGGGGAGGAGGTGCTCCAGGTGCCAGAGCAGAGATTCCCCTGTAGCCCGTGGTAAAGACCATGGTGAGGCAGGCTGTTTCCCTGCAGCCCATAGAGGTTAACAGTGGAGCAGATACCTACCTGCAGCCTGTGAAGGACTCCACACTGCAACAGGTAGATGCTCGAAGCAGGCTGTGACCCTATGGAAAGCCCATACTGGAGCAGGCTCCTGGCAGGACCCGTGCACCCATGGAGAGAAGATCCCACACTGGAGCAGGTCTTCTGTCAGGACTTGTGACACCACGGGAGACCCACGCTGAAGCAGTCTTCTTGAAGGAGTGCACACCGTGAAAGGGACCCATGTTCATGAAGAACTGCAGCCTGTGGGAAGGACTCACATTGGAGGACTGGCTCTTGTGGCAGGGACCCCATGCTGGAGAAGGGAAAGAGTGTGAAGAGTCCTCCCCCTGAGGAGGAAGGAGCAGCAGAAACAACATGTGATGAACTGACTACAACCCCCATTCTCCATCGCCCTGCACCACTGTGGGAGGAGGAGGTAGAGAAATCGGGAGTGAAGTTGAGCCTGGGAAAAAGGAAGGGGTCGAGGGAAGGTGGCTCATTAAGATTGGTTTTATTTCTCATTTTCCTACTCTGATTTGATTGGCAATAAATTAAATTAATTTTCCTGAGTTGAGTCTGTTTTGCCTGTGATATTAATTGCTGAGTGATCTCACTGTGCTTATCTCAACCTATCAGCTTTTTGTCATATTTTGTCTCCCCTGCCCAACTGAGGAGGGGAGTGATAGAGCGGCTTTGGTGGGCACTTGGCATCCAGCCAGGGACAACTGGCCACAACTTCACAGACAGAACAGGGCTAGTTCTTTTTGTTTGTGTCAATAATCTAGTCTTCAGGTTGTGATATGGAACCACTCAAGCATCAGACAAAAATTAAATTCACTCCACAATATTAACCAGAGTAGTTTGAACACATTAACTGTTTTCTATTCCAGATTCATTCATTATACAGAAGATGTCATCTTGCAGCTTTTGTTAATACAATACCTTCAAATATAGAGAGTATCTAGGTGCAGATGAGCTGCTGTTGCAGACACATCTTTATTTTTTGGGATATCTTGCCTTTGGAGTACTGGATTTCAAGACTTTAATGTTGTACTAAGCCAAAAGGCTTATGCTAAGGTATGAAAATACAGTCATCACAGTGGATGTTCTTCAAGTAAACCTAATCTACAGCAGCAATCACTTAATTCTGATATAATTAAAAATAGACAGACAGGAAGATAGTCAGAGAGAAAAATACTCTGACTTACAGAACTTTTGTTGATGACATGCGCTGAGGGAAACATCAAAATAAACCGATTTAAGCATGGTTAGGAGCTTAGATCATATATTATTTCTTTCTGTTTATAACACAAAAGGAAGGGCTTTTTCTGCCAAGCTTGACTGATTGCTTGTGATGAGATTTGGAGGGATGCCTTTAGAACAAATGGAGTTTTTTCTCTTCAGTGTTCCCAGTCTGGGTGCCTCAACTGGGCGTCAGTGCAATGTGACACAAAGCTCCCTTGATCACAGAGCAGGCTTGTGAAGGAGGGTGAGAAGAACAGTTTTGAGACAGAGCAGGGGAGACACTTGGGCACTAAGGAAAAAAAAAAAAGCCCTCCTGTGCTGTACAACAACTATTCTGTATGTGCCATAAAACCCATCAGGAGCTGTGGCTGTTTGTGACAACATGATGACCAGTGACACAGGGCATGTCTCCACGGAGGCTGTACAGGGAGATGGGAGCCTGCTGAGAGGTGCAGGGTGTGAGCCATTTCTGGGCTGAGCCAGGTGAGCACAGCCCTGGTAGCACAGCTGGAGGTAGCACCTTCTCTTAAGAGGTGCCCGCAGAAAGACAGAGCAAGCAGAATTACTCCCCCACTGTACAGATGGCAAGCTCATAACACAGATGGCAGTGGCCCAAAAGAGTCCAAACAGTGGCATACAAAAAGTTTATGGTCAAGCAGGGCCTTGAATGTGGATCTTCCAAGCCCCATGGAGGGGCTGCTGGAAGGGTAGGAGTGAATGGCTGGAGCAGGGAGGGAGAACTGTCAGGAGTAGGGCAAATGTCTTGAGGAGACCCCAGGAGATGAAACAAAGTCAGCAGTTGGAAGGAACTGAGGACACACAGACCAAAGCTATGCTGTACTTAATCTGCTTAGATGCTCCTTTTGCTGTGAGCCAGCAACAGGGTATGTGAGATTCATGTGTTCCTACCCGCCAGCCTCACAAATGCTTTTACAACCACAGTCAACTCCCCTAGGCCGTCAGACACAGTTGTCTAGAATAATCAGACAATAGAGGGGGCAGGGAAAAAAGAGATAGAAAAGAAAACAAGGTAAAGAAAGGAAATGAGAAAGCTCTTTGATCAAAGCCTTCTATGGATAGGATTTATTATTATTATTCTAATACCTTTTACCACAGCAGTGGGCCTTTCTCAGGCAGGGGATGCCAGCTGGGACAAAACAGGTGCAAAGTTGGTTCACTTTAAAATGTGGATTCTTGCCTAATAGGGGCTGAACTCCAGCCATCAAATGCATTTCAATTAGAGTCTCAGGTTTGTCCCTGAAATATCAGACAGCTCCGTGATTCAGCCAGCTATGTCCATCTTCCAGGTAAAGTCTTTTTCTCTGGCTGTCAGTCTAAGCAGGCTGAGCCAGGACCTACTCCCTTCCTGTGTCTGTTTCGTTGCTCCCATAGGACGCAGATTCACAGAGGGAAGTGCAAACACCACAAAGTTTCTGCGGAATGGCTTTGGAAAGGGAGCACACCCACCCCTACCTCCCCAACCACCTCCCTCTAACACGGGGAGCATTTCCGTGCTTTACTTTGGTAAGATGAGAAGCGAGGTTGGGTTTCCAGGGCCCTCTCCAAAGACCATGGCTGAGCAACACCAGCTTTCTCTGTCATAGCTGAGCTGGATTCCTGGAAACTGAATCAGATTTGTCCAGCGCAAGCTATTTCATAGCAGGGGGAAGAATGTCATTATTGCTGCTTCTGCCAGAGCCTGGTGGCAGGAGGGAGACCATTGCCTGAGAAATTTTCCAACAGGCAGGAAAGTGGTTGTCAGTTATACCACCATCAGACATGAAGCAGCAGAGTCCAGGATGTAGGGAAACCACAGTTGGGTTTCAAGGGGTCTAAGAGAGAAGAAGCACTTTTTTCAGCAGGATTCAAGTGACCCCACAGGGCAAAGGGCAAGACCTTCAGGCAACAAGCTGATGGGTGGCAGCAGCAATATCAGAGAAACAAGTTCCATTTAGCTGACCTTACCTTCCTACTTGCATTATCTTTGCTAGCTGAGCGATGCCTTCCCATCAAATGAGGGCAGGAGAAGGAGGAGGGCAGAAGCAGCCAGGGTGCGAACTGCACCTGACTCAGACCTTCCAGGCTAAGATGTCACTGCTCCTTCTGGATAGAAAAGAGTAGTCTCATTTTGCAAATGATAATTTTAAATATCTTTCCTTAAGTCATGGAGCAAACTCTGGCCACAGCTAAAATAAGCAGTAGCTCCCACTCACCTTTAATTGCACACTTTAACCATTATTATTAAATAATACTATTACGGGAAAATCTGGACAGGACCTTACATGTTACATTGTCTGGCAAGTTTATGACAAGAGCTATAATAATTTTAGGGCTAAGTGGATGAGATGGAAAAAAGGAAAAAGGATATATTCTTATTAGGAGCTAGCTGAGAAATGTCCTAACTAAAACCAGTTTTTGTACAACTGAAATTTTACCATGAGAAATTTCAAGTTTGACAACAAATTCCAATTTTCCACTGAGAAAATGCAAATGACAGCTGTAGAGCTGGCCGCCTAGCAGACGTTTGTCAACTTTGTTTTCTGTCTTCAGGGAGGCAGTGGAATCAACAAGAACCATTTTGACAGGCACAAAGTCAGCAAGCCAAACAATAAAGTAATAAATTCTGTTTTAACTTTTATAAAGACAGTATATGTGTGGGAATCCTACCTAGAATTTCACTTTTACAGAAAGCATTTGTATTTAATTCCTGCCTTCCAAGTAATTGGGAACACAACAGCACTGAGCTTTGTGTATCGTGCAACAAGTGAAGAAGCAAGGCACAGAAGAGACTGAAAACCAGAATTTCCCGAGTGACACTGCCTGCTGAGCCTGACCCACATTTTCAGAAGAGTTTTTGAGCTCTTTTCAGAAGAGTTGCTTGAGCAGAACACCGAAATAGACAGCTATATCTTAAAATGAAAAATCATAAAATAATAGATTAATTTAGATCATAAGGGACAATTCTGGGTCACCTTGTCCAACTCCCTGTTCCAAGCAGGATCAACTACCAAATTAGGTGAGGTTGTTCAGGACCTTATCTACCTGAGTTTTGAAAATCTCCCAGATTGCACAGTCCCTCTGGGCCACTCTTGCAGTGCTTTCACCACATGTATGGTGAAAAATTGTCCTTATATTAAATTGAAATTTCTGTCGTTGCAAATTGTGACCTTTGCCTCTTGCCCTTTTGCTATACACCCCTTTTAGAAGTAGTAGCAGTAGAGATGAGTTAGATCCTCTGAGCCTTACCTTCTCTGGGAGATCATTCAGGCAAAATTGGAGGGGAAAACTACTCCAAGCTCAAATACCAGCTATTCAGATGTAGGTGTAGAAATTAAATGAACCCCCCTGCTTTTGGCTCAGAATGCTATTTTAGTGCAGAACACTGCCTAATCAAACATGGTTTATGGTGATTGCTCCAGTCCAGCTAACCTTGACCTGATTTAAAGGTGTGTAATATAACAAGGAGTGGAAAAGTAACACCACTTATCAAGACTATCATTCCTTGTCAGGTTAACAGACACTAATCACCATGACTCTTACGTTCTCTGGTCCTTAGTCAAAAGTATACGTTTTGCATTGTGGTGTATGTCTATGAACGATTAATCTCCTCATGGTATGTATTTTTGGCCAAATCTGTACAAAACCACCATGGTGGTTTACTAGGCTGAGCACGCCAGCAATTTTTCAGTAGCCAGCCATTGGTTTACCAGTGAATCCAGCAAAAGTATACAGGGAAGTGAAGCTAAAAACAAAAGGAAAAGCACAGAACTGTTGGGTGATTGTGAGGCTGATCAGAGCCAAAAAAGCTCTTAATAAGTGGAAAGGTTTGCAACGTGAGTGTTATAACTAGCACAGTGGCAGTGAAGGGGAATGTCCTAAAGACAGAGTAGTCAGGGCCACTCTGGCCATGCAACATACCATGCTCTCACACTTTCTCTTTCTCCCTTCCCTTTCCTTCTCTCTGTCCCCCCAAAGACAAATCTAACCTAGTGTTTTCACAGTAGCACTGCCAGCAGAGATCCCCAAAAGGACAAGCCAAACCAACACATCTCTGGAGTACTCAGAATACCCTCACATGGCTTTTTGCTAGGCTGAATGAGAGAGCAATCCATTACTTAATCTTGCTGCCAGTCCAAGATTGTTCCCTGCAGTATATTTTACAGTGCTTTGTCCAGGCTGGTTTTAAAACATCGAAATTATGAGACTTTCACCGGTTTACCTGGGAGAGCTATTTTATCGGCTAACAGACATCACCATTAGCACTATTTCTTGTCACATGCATCAGCAGCTCTCCCATAAATAATTGCTAACACTACAGCTATTCTACAGGCCCAAGGAAGGTGAAGGAATACAATCAGGGAGTCAATATTCATGTAAATAAAGGAATAAAAAGATAATGGAAATGTCTGGCTTCTCCAGGAACATATGGTGTTTAGTTGGGTTATGGACACTTGAATAAGTGACAGTGAGGTAACCAGTTACCTCCGCAGTCATCCCTGAATAAATGTGAGGTAATCTGAGAGAGCTCAGGCACAGAGGGGAACCAGGCTGCTCAGGTTGTCAAGTTCAGCTGTGCCAGGATATAGCAGAGTTGGCTACTGACGCCTCCATTTCCCTGTAAGGCCACCCCTAAGTAAATTACGTCACATGTAACATGGGGTAAAAGTATAATTAGGAGAGTTACTGCAGAGTGGCTTTGAGTGTTCCCTGTTACTTCTACTACATCTAAGGAAATGGACATATGACCAAGTGAGTAATGTCTTATTTAATGTATCTTACATTATTTTATTGAAAAGCTATTTCCTACTCTTCAAGTTCTTCTCTTTCTGCAGAGGTCAGCACCTGACGCGATGGGTGAAACCTTACAATCCTGTATTCAGCCAGGTCTGAAATGTTCTGCAGAAATGAAAAAAACTCATCCTTCCTGGCCCCTGCTGGCAAATCAGCACCTTTGGTAAGCAGCAGTCTGCATGGATACTAATTCAGCACTGATAATGACTGTGACACCAGCAGATGCTTTTCAAAATTCCTCGCTGAAATATTTCACTCAATGTCCCCCTTTGGCAAGTAATTCAATAGTTTTACTGCAACACACTGGGCAATGCCACCCCCATTTCCTTTGTTCCTTATTACACGCCCATGCATCTCAACTCTTAAACACAGAAAACCTGCTGAATACATCCTGCAGACAGCATTTCTCTTAGAATAGAGCCTCCCCATGAAACAATTAGCAGGCGGAGGCATACAGCACTGGTGATAATCTCATTGAATGACACACACCACAACAGCTTTAAAGACAAGCTGATGCCTCTCAGAAAAACGAGCAGGAACCTATTTGGGGAGGATTCAGCAAATAGAGAACAGCCCATGGTCTCTGGCTTTAGAGAGAGGCTGTCTGACCTCAGGAGTCTATTCCCTCTTTTGATCAATGTGGAATGGTTCCTTAACTGTTTTCTTGTAATGGGACCAGTACAGTTTAAGCAGTCTTGGGTTCCCCAGGGACCTTCTTCCACATCTTACTAGAAAGGAAGAAGTTTTTCTTAACATTCAAACTTCACAACTTTTCCTTCTCTGAAGTTCATCCTATTATGCAATGTCCCATTGTACTAAGCCTGCACAAAGTCTCTTCCTCTTGGGATTTTCCTTGAATTTATTTGGAGGTGATTATCATATCTTCTCTTAGTCGTTGCTTTGCCAAGATGTACATAGCTTGCTCTTTTAATCTTTCCATATCAATCAAGCCTTCCCACTACCTAATAATAATTATGCTTCCTTTCTGAACTCCCTCCAGCTTTTCAGTATCTTTCCAGTGACATGGTGCTCAGCACAGCACAGGAGATGCCAGCTGCATTTGCAGCTGCGTAGAGAAGGTGCTTCATTCATCTGCTCTGCTGCAGAGCATCTTAAACTAGATTGCCCACCTGTTCTACTGCCTCTCATTGCAACACTTCCAAGAGCCAAGGGAAAGCAGGTTTCAGTGCTGGAGAGCTATCAAATTGGTGGAAAGTTCCTCTGGATATGTTATACCATGATCCTCCCTAAGAGCTGATACTATACACCTCAAGAAGCACATGCTGCCGATTTCTGGGCAGGTACTGACAACATCATTCTGAATATAGAGTTGTTGTTGCTCCTCTGCTTTGGTCAGACTTGCTGAGGCAGTGCCATCAGAGCCCCAAACAGTCAATGATGTAAGGTTTCTGCACAGAAAACAAAAATTATTTTGACTTTTTTAAACCTGTACACCAAATTATAAAATCTTTTCTGATATACTTATTTACTACTCAATCTAATAAGAAATAAGTTTGTGAATCGTATTTAAGTCAAAACATTCAATTACCAAGCCAAATTCCTGAAAATTCAAGCATGTGCCCAGTTTAGCATCAAAATGTGTTTGGTATTATAGGAAGAGCTATCAAAGAGAACATACAAAAATGCTTTATTATACTTCTACCACTATTTAGCAAGCAGTTCTCTATTAGGGCTGAGAGAACAACAGATGTCTTTGGCTTCTGCAAACATTACCATCTATCAAGTAATTGGTCTGTCCAAGAAGTGAACCCTCTGTCACTAATTGCAAGTTCATATCAGAAAAAAAGAATCACAAACAGAAGTCATAGGCAAAAGACAAAGAGGAGAAAAATGAGAGAATGACAAAGGAAAAATATGAAAAGAGTCTTCAGGTTTGCAAATGTTTGAACATGCATAAAGGACAAGATAGAAGAAAATGTATGAAACCTGAGGTAAAATAGTATTTTGCTGTCTCACATTCAGCACAGGAAATGTTTAAAGTTGGGTTCAGAGTTCTCCATTTTCACAGTGCTGAAACCACCAGAAGCAGGTAGTTGCCACAACATGGGTAATAACTTTGCCTAGTGACTGATTACACAACACTATAGTTTTAGTCAATAAACCAATACGGCTCGGTCAATTTGCTTTTTTCAGGTTTTCTTTCAAACTGTTAACAAACAGCATTCACCACTTGAGATCTGTAATTAAGACTGGATGCATTTCCAAGAGATACGTTCTCATATAACTTAGAATACCTGGATTCTTAGAGGAATCAGTTATTTTGGCCTGTATTGTGAAGGGAATGAAATTAAATGGACAATGTGGCATCTTCTGGCCTTGAGATACAGAACAGTTATTCTTTCTGAATACTTTCCCCAAATATTCCAAGAAATATCTAGTGGTTGCATTACTTTAAAAAAATCAAATAAAATAATTCTCTGCGCCTGCATCTCACTTTTTCTCTGAATGTTTTGTTTTCCCTTTCTATACATCCCTACTAGGATTTGAAACTCTCCCTCCCTACCCCCGTCCCGATTCAGCATTGAATGTGAATTTCATTAATATGCTGTTTATTTTTCTTCCAGACCAATTAATGAGGGTGATAAATGAGATAGGACATAACACCAGTCCCTGTGGCACCCCAGTAGCTACCTACCCCAAATTAAAACACTGCCATTTATCATTACCATTTGTTAATGTTCTTTATGCCAATTTGTAGACCCTGTGGCAGTACTCCTACTGAAGCCAATCTGAATTAATTATTCAAGTACATTCATGGGAGATGCAATATCAGATACTTTCTGGAAAACCAAAATGCAGTATACTAACTGAATTTCCAGTAAGCACTACTACTTTAATTATTTTAAAACCTTTTATATCTGTTTGTGAAGATTTATTCTTTTATTATTTGTACTTTAGTGGTGCCTGAAGGATCCAACTGGGCTGAGGACCCATCGTCATGTTTATTACTAAAATTTTATTTCCAGCTGTTTAGTGATTCTCTTTCCTCCTCCTGTCTCTCATATTTGCTTCATTTTCACCCCAAGGATAGAATTTAAATTAATGGAACTATAATTGTCAGGATCACTGACAATTCCTTATTAGGAAATCAGGTACATTTGCTATATTTTGCAGTAGTTGCTGCTTCCACTTTGTCTCTTTCAAAAACCACTTTATTATGAGTCATGTTTGCATGAAAACAGGATCCTCTCTCTCTTTCTCTATCATGCATCTGCTCCTGCTGTGCATTCCCCACTGGAGTCCGTATCACTGATAATCCTGTGCCTGAGAAGTCTCAGTAAGTTGCATGGAGATGACTGATGTCACACTTGGAGGATTAAGTAGGGAATAAGCAGCAGGAGCACATCGTCTCTCAGGAAACTGAGACCCCATCTTGTCTGTACTGGAAAATGCCAAAGACAGATTTAAAAAAAAAAGAGTCGTGGTGCTTCTTGACACAAGAAAGAAAGCCTTTGCATGCCAAACTGAAAATATACTGGTTCAAAAGGAGAGGGAGAAAAATGGATATTTGAACAAGTTATATCCTGAGGCAAAGGGCAGATGATCTCTATGAACAGACCTCATACGTCTTTGGATGAATCACAAAGGGGGTGGGGGTGGGGGTTTTTTGTTTGATTGGGTTTTGTTTTGTTTGTTTGGTTGGTTTTTTTCTCTCTTAAATAAAGGAGACTAGCTTCTTCACAGTCTTCCCTGTGTTCCCTTTCCTGGGACAAGCAGGTAGCAGTGTCTGACAGAGACCCCATCTTCCCTCTCACCCAGAAAAGAGCACACTCCAAGCTGGAGAATATTTCAAGGAAACATTGCAGACTCTTCTCCTTGGCCAAAGAGCAGAGCTTGGAGGAAGTATTTTCCCCTACCCCTTAAAACCACAGGATCTACCTGACTAAACTAATCTTTCCCTTCCACTCACACAACAGCAGTCTTCCCAGCACTGCTGAAAGTGTCCCATCCCACTGTCCCTTTGTAAGGAAACCATTTCATGTTCTCAAAAATCATAGATCAGTTGTGCTCTGAGTTTTTGTAAGATCCTTTATCTGTCACAGGACAAGGAACAAAGGTTTCCAGTCCAACTGTGCTCCTATAGATGCTTTGGAGCTGCTTCCTTAAACAAGGTACTTAGTGCTATAATGGCATGCTGCTTCACAGTGCTTGAGGAAACTTGGCTACTCAGCAGCATCTTGCCTGAGTTAGAGCTCTGGGCTAGTGCTGGTGTGGGAAACAGATCTAAACCCTAGCCCATTCTGACTCCTGGAATGGTGTGTTACTGACTTTTATTACTCCTCCAACATAAAGGGAAATATATAGTAATATTCATTAAAACCAACAACTGCCTTTGTTTTCCTCTCTGCTGACAATTATGTGCAGGCTACTGGCCAAAGGAGGTTTTTTTAAGCTCTATACCCAATAAATAGGCTTGGACTTCTGCATCTAAAACTGAATTTCATACCACTTCATCTCAGCAAAGTTGTGGATGTCCATCCATGGAAGTGTTCAAGGCCAGGTTGGATGAGCAACCTGATCTAGTAGAATGATGTCCTGTCCACAGCTGGGGGGTTGGGCTAGATGACCTTTAAAGGTCCCTTTCAACCCAAACCAGTCTATGATTCTATGATTCAGTTTAGATTTGTTTGCTGTAAGGGAATCAAAACAGGGGCATCTGTATGTGAGCTACAGTTGAGAAAAGCTCTTAACTTTTTCTCACCTAGAACATACAGTTAGAGTAAACCCATTTCTTTTGATGCTGTAAGCAGGCTGTTTACCCAGAGGGGTTCAAAGCTAGTTTCTGCCTGCTTCTCCCTCACCCTGGTATTATTCAGGAGTCAATAATTCAATTCAAAACAATGCAGTGACAATGAGGTGGAATTGTTTTAATGGTGTTTACTTGTTCTTAATGATGAGCTGTATCCCTGTCTCCCTGTTACAGCTAGAAGCAGATGATAAAGAAGGGAGAAACTACACAGTAATGCAGACAGTAAAATCAAAGAAGAGACACTCCTGTTGAGATGAAAGAGAGACTCCTGCTAGTTTCTGAAAATTCACAAATGTAGGATTTTTACTGCCACAGTTGAGGTCTTTCTGCCAACAAGGACCTAACTGTAAAACCAAAGAAAAATTCCCCAATTCAGAGTAGTTCAGAACCCTTTTTCTATACATTCTACTCCCTAAAGAAAACTTTTGTCCAAAACTGGATAATTCTCTGCTTCCTGTCTTTTTTCTTATTCTTTCCAGATTTTATATTCCTAAATGTGGCAATTTTTCCCCTCTCAGTCAGAGAAAATAACTGAAAAGGGAATGAACTTATGCTCCTTGCCTTGAGAGAGGAAGCAAAGAAGGAAAAGGGCGGAAAATTGGTCTCTACCATGATTTACAGAAGTCTTGAAGTTGTGCCAGTTTGAGCACCTCAGCAGGTGACAGGAAGCCAGCTGCAGTGCGAGGGCCCAGGATGTCCTCACAGCCAACCATACACCTTCCTCCAAGAGTGTGAGGAGAGGCAGAGTAGTACCAGTTTTAAATCTCTGCCCGCCTATTTTGGCCAACTCTCAAAAAACAACTGAAAAAGGATTTAGTGCAAGCAGGATGTGCTTCTACCTTTCCATTTCTTTAAAAATGCTGCATTGATATTGCGTCTGTATGGTGTAACAACAGTCTGTACAGTCAATGAGGGAGCCTTCCATCTCACATACTTGTGGCCAACTGTTGAGACCATGATGACCGTCACTTTTGCTTTTCCATTTTCATACTCAACTAATTATTTATCTGCGATTGCTACTGTGCTCTATGTGCCTGTTTGGATCTCAAAACCGTTTTTTTTTGTGAGGAGGGTGGGTTTACAAGAAACTGCCTCTATATGAGAGACTGGAGTGGGAAGCTCTGTTGTGGTTATTGTTTAGGAGACATATAGGTATCTGGGTTTGCGGTTCCAGCAAAGATTGTTTGCTGATTTCCCTGCAGGCTGGGAAGCAGCAGGTCTCACAATGTTTTTGCTTGGCTTTTGGGAAATGCTGGGAAGGAGCTGGTAGCCACCATGCCTGTGAGTGCCAGTGATGTAGGGGTAGGGGTTTTGGAGACAAAATACCAGGATCTCCTCGGCAGCTTTCCCCAAAACAGTCCTGGTAATGCATGCTGGGCCAGGCAGATGTGAAGAGGTAAAGCTTTTGGGAAAATGATATATGTAAGAGAGTTCAAAGCCATCAAGACTAGAGAGATGTCTGGAAGGGAGGGAGCCTGCCCAGAGGAGTTCCAGCTGCCAGCTCTGCACAGGAGGGTGCTTACATGAGGGCACTGAGGAGTATGGGGGTTCAGAGGACATATCCTACATTACAAGAACTTTTCATCCTCAGGTGGAGAACAGGACAAAAACTAGAAATTGCCAAGTTACTAACAAATGGACAATGGCACAAATAGATAGAAGCAAGCAAAAAATAATTCTATGCATACATCTACCTTTATACTAGAAGTCTAGGGAGACAGGAATATTTAGATTTAAATTAATATAAAGACATAAAAGACATATTGGAAATTTTGTAGAAGGAGAAGTAGATGGACAATGTAATATTAATTAAAAAAATTATGTTGGAAAAACAAAATGGGCTCTATAGATGAAGTGATGGTACTATAGCCTAAAAGAATCTTTGAGTCAAATCACATTAACAATCAACTAAACCTTGTCAACAAGTAATAGAAACTCTGTGAATCAAACTCCAGTCCCATGTAGGAAAAATTCAGTAATAAGGCTACATTATAGCCTGCCTGATGAAGATGGTGATAGAGATTGACACACTGAGGGAGATCAAGGAAGGCAGGAATGAACAATAAAAGACTACAATTGCCCTCATATACTCAGTAAACTTTACTGTGGGGTGTGACATGTGGGCTAAACTTTCAGACACTGCCAATTTCTGTTTTATGGAAGTACTGGACAAGGAAATGAGAAGAGACTAGAAGAGAAAAAGTACTGATCAATGCACAGGACTTGGTGACTGTCAGAGAGCTGTTGGGAACAGTGGCAGTCCAACATCCCCATTTCTCCTGCAAGAGCCAAGAGACCCACCACTGAAATGTTGAATTTTAAAACAAACTGAACTACACAAAATGAAGGGGTCTTGTTAAAAAGAAACTAAAATGAGTGGTTTAAGTACAAAGATTTTTTTGGACAGCAGTGAAGCTGGATGATCAGAGCAACCGCTTACTGCCTATCAATAAATGTTTAAGAAAGACCAAAAGATAACAGGCCTAGCTTAACAGAAGTGTGAGGGAGCTTTCTTAGGAAGAAGGTGGTGTTCTCCAAAAAAACCCCAAAGCTGTGTCCTACTAAAACAAACAAACAAAAAAAAACAACAACAAAATCCCCAAAGGAACAATAGGCTGAGAATGCTGAAATTCAGTAAGGGACGCCGAAAAAAAATGGATTGTGCTTCAACTTGCAAAAAAATCAGAGGCACTAATTATAAACCATGCTGCTACATCTTAGGGGCTAGGAGACCACTAGAGTGTCTATAATGCCAAGGAAAGTTTATGTATTGGGAGACTTCAAAGACAACAAAATTATAGCAGAAAAAACTTAAATCTGCCTGACTGCACTAAACATGAAGATCTTGGGGAAGTTTCCAAAACAGAACTTTTCTTTTAGGGGTTCAACTTTCCATGTTGAGATCTGAAGGTAGTTGATATCTGGTGGCTATAGTCCACGTACACTTCTGAACAGCATTCTAAAAGGTCCTCAGGGACAAAAATCCTAATGTATCATGGGATAAAACCAAAATTCTTCATATGGACATGTCATAACTTATAGTCATAAGACAGGAAAGAGATGGTAAGAGTAAATAGTTTTGTGTAGAGGAGGTGGTTGTCAGTGGAGCTTCACAGTAGAGATCATTGTTCAGACCCATGTTGTTCATGAGTGCATAAATGATCTAGAAAAAGAGAATTAATTGTGAGATGTTTGCTAATGCTAAATTATTCTAAATAATAAAAGACATGACTGTGAAACACTGTAAAAGCCTCTCACTACAGCAAGCAACTGGGCGTAAAGTAACAGTATTCAAAGTGATGCATACTGGGAAAAATTCCTAATTTTACATATATAATGATGTGTTCTGAGCTGTCTATTACCATCAGGAATGAGATCTTCAGGTAATAATATATAGCACTGCAAAATGTCAGTTCAGGGTACAACAGTAAACAAAAGCAATCAAGATGTTAGAAATTTTGAGGCTGGGATAGCAATCACAACAGGAAATACCTTTACGCCACTAGAAAATCCATTGTGCACCTGCACTATAGAGACTGAGTACAATCTCTGGTCTTTTGGTCTCAGAACATAGCAGAATCAGAGAAAGTGCTACAAAAGTCAGAAAAATAATCAAAGGCATCAAACAGATTTCCCTATGAGCTATACAAAATATACTAGGACTCTTCAATCTAGAGAAAAGACAATGGTGAAAAAGCATAATGTAGATTCGTTAAACACAGACAGCATGGAGAAGTTCTGGCCATCTATTGACAATGTGATTACTGTAGAAAGCAAACAAGTACTACACCTTGTAGAGTACACTATGCAATCTTCATAACCTTGGTGCATATCAAGTGTTCACTGAAATAATGAAAAAGTCCAGTAATACAACCGTCAAATATAATATTAATTATTGCAGAATGGCTTGAGATGAAAACATTGTGTATGTCTAGGTGTCATGATTTTATATCATAAAAGCAGACAACTTAAATAACTGTGTATGTTCCCAAATGTGTCTATATATGCAGGAAATTGGACTGCCTACCTAGGACTTAGTTTATGAGGAATTACCTGGTGAAATAATATTCAAGCAACATTGTAGGAGGAGCTGATATGTTGCACTGGTTTAGTTCATAGGCTAAATCCCTGAAAGTCCAGCCAAGCTGAGCTGAAAGCACTCCAGGTTGCCAATTAAAGGTTAAGGCCCACATTATACTCGTAAGTTTAATATTACTTTGCATTACAGTTTCCCATTGCAGTATAAATTGAGGCAAGGTAGCAGATGCTGGTACAGTTCATTGCATGGTTTTGCAAGTGCACAGCTTGAAATGGACTCTTCTAATACTAAATATTCAGTGACTGAGTCTAGTAAACAAATCCATTGGCTATATTTGTTTATAGGGGCTTGAGAGTCCAGTTAATGTCTCCACAAAGAAAATTGCTCCTGCACATGCACACACACACACACAAATGCAGAAATACACATGCACAGAAACAGAGAAGTCTAGGAGTTTTTCTGATTCCTGGGATGAATTTGCTATATGCCTCTTCTGCTCAAATAGCAGGTGGGATATACGAGGCACACGCACAAATGAGAAATGCAGTTCCAGCTGAACTAAAGCTTTTAAAGTACTTGGAAATATGAGTGATATCTGCAAAAGCATTTGCAATGGCTTAAGGCAAGGGAACTGCAGTGGTGAACTTCCAAAAACTAGAGATGAGGAGGCCAGGGTCTGTCCTAAAGCAGTGACTCTCACAAGGCAGCTCTTACTGGAATCCATGTTTTAAACCTATCATTTTATAGACAGAGGAAAGTATGCCAAGGAAAACTATTCTCCCACTGCTGGTTACAACTGCAGCAACTAAACCAATGAGATTGACTTGGTGTCCTGCAGCAGGCGAGAAGAGCTCCAGGTCTGTGATTCAAGTATTGTGTGTGGACTTTCTGTCTGTGCTGGAAGGACTTGGCTACAAGCTTGTCAACCTTTCCCAAAACATGAGTCACAGCTGCTCCATATTCTCCCATCTGTAATTTCTTGTTTAGCCCTCTGGAAATATCTATAAATCCAGCACAGGCGTTGCTATTAACACATCATGAAGTATATTTTTATTTTTCTTTCAGCCTTCCAATATCTGAAGGGAGCCTACAGGAGAGCTGGCAAGGGACTCTTTGTCAGGAAGTGTAGTGACAGGACAAGGGGTAATGGTTTTAAATTGGAAGAGGGGAGATTTAGATTAGATATTAGGAAGAAATTCTTTACTGTGAGGGTGGTGAGGCACTGGAACAGGTTGCCCAGAAAAGTTGTGGATGCACCATCCCTGGAAGTGTTTAAGGCCAGGCTGGATGGGGCTTTGAGCAACCTGGTCTAGTGGGAGGTGTCCCTGCCCATGGCAGGGGGATTGGAACTCGATGATCTTTATGGTCCCTTCCAACTCTAACCATCCTATGAATCTATGATTCTATATGCCTCTTCCATCTTTGTACTTTGTCTTTCTGTATGAAATATCCAACCGAGCCTGATACAGAACCTGTTCCTTCTCCAAGTCCTTCTCAATTACTCAGTACCAGCTGGGCTGAATGCATGTGAAATCTCAACTGCTGCAGAGATGATCCTTCTGTATATGGGGATATATAAAAAGGTTTCCTGTGCTTACACAGAGTGTGTTAAATCAAATGTGATCTGCAGCTCAGGCAGCTGACCTACTGACTGTTAAAACTTCATTTAACTCAAGGCTTGGGCTCACACTAGCCCAAACTCCTCGATTGACAATATCTACTTATAGGCTGGAATGTGGCAACTTGGTCTGTGGGTAAGAAAATGCAGGCAAAGCTCAAGAGTGCTCCAGCCTTATATCTTCATATGCAGTACTGACATGGGTATCTTGAGACATTTAGCTTCACTCAGCTCTCAAAACTTGTAAAAGCCACCCCGTCCTTTCCACCCCACGTAGCAGATAGCTGCTCTTAAGGTCAAAGTCTTATACTAGTGGTCACAAGTGGGTGACCAAAGTAAATTAAACCTGTCTTGGAGGATGCTGAAGAATAGGTTCAGAAGAACAAGAATAACCTGTGAATACTGTCATTTCACATGGCAGTGCCCGACAGTCCTAGGAGAGGCTATGTACTTGGCCCCTTGAGTTTATATGTACAAAAGACTTTACAGGTAATTGAGAAAAGAAGGAATGTTAGCTTCATCTTTACACGATACAATTTTTAATGAGATTATTATGGAGAGAACACTTGAATAAAAAGCTAAGGTCACACATCTAGAAGTATCTGAGTCAGAACAGTGAAGGCTACAAGTAAGAACTGTGTGTTTAATATACTATAATTATAACTGCAAATTGTACTTCAGCCCAAGGCATTACAGCAAAGCTGTAAAAAGTAAAATCAATTTTAATCTTTAAGGGCACTTTGCTACATTCTTCTTCTTCAAGGCTAAACCGAACTAGGTCAGTCCAGGTAGGAGTTGAAAAAATATGAGCTCTTTCTCCCTAAGCAATAAATATTATCTTCAATATCAAATACTGGATTGCTACCAAGTACACTGCATGGCTCCTTGGGGAAGCTCAGTCCTGGGTCTGTGCATCTATCAGAGCTGAACGGCGTCCAGGGTGGGGAGAAAGTGTTCTAGATCAACAGAAAAGACAATTTCTCACCCATGATCTTTGATGATTATCACACAGCAGGAACAGTTGCTGCTTTCTTGGTTTTAATGTGGGTCCATTTACTCTTGCTGTGGATGTACCCCTGGGTGGAAGTGTTGCTTACATGAAACTTCTGTCTTGGGCTTGTCCCTCTTCAGAATCCAACTGAGGAAAGCTCTCTTGATTTGAATTGATACTAACCCCATAATTGCACATTGCAAACCCACTAGCCCCTGGTACAAAATCGTCTCGCAGAACTACTTCTACAGTGAGGGTCACAATGCTGAGTTCAGAGTTCAGTGCTTTCTCTGTCCTTGTTTTATACTGGAGATGAGGGAATGGCAACGCAGGCACAATTAAACTTCCTAAGTAAGTTTGTCCTCCTGTACTACTTCATGTGTGGTAGCTTTCATCCCATCTGAAAATGGGCATGTTGCTATGGTTTCAGGAATAAAGGATGGCCACCCTTATTCCCTCCTGCTACTGCTTCTGTCTTCTTTTACTCCATTAAAAAGTGAAAGTGAGTTCTTGAGGTAGAAAGATCATATTTCATCACAATAAGTATTTTATTAGAGATAAGCAAAAAGTCTTCCCAGAAAGCTCAGACGTGCTTATTCGGGCCTCCAGTGGCCGTTTAAAAATGCGCTTGCTAGTAACTCAGTATTATTAGAGTCGGTTGAATAATATTCAATGGATAATTTATTTGACAAATGGCACAAATTTTTAAAAACAAATTATTCATCTAGTTTAAAAAATATTATTCACGAAGATATAGGACAGTGAGTTATTAAATATATTCATCAAATAAGTTGCTCAAGTTTTGCAATATATCTGAATAAATTATTCAGTTTATTCATTATTCATTGAGTTCTAATTATTATTTTAAGCACTTATTATTAGTGCACTGGTGTAATAGTCACCAGTGCATTAGTAGTGCGGTCACCAGTCAGCAGTGCACCAGTCACCATTGTAGTAAGTAGTCAGCGACAAAAATAACAGGTCTTCTGATGGATCTGTGCTATATCTAAGGCTGGATTAAGGCATGGAAAAAAATTGGCTTCACCCATACTGAAAGGGAAGGTTACTATTAATTTTATGAACTTTGGATTAGAGGTGGCAAATTTGTGTTTATGCTTCTAGTTCCTGGAACCAAAGAACCCCAGAAGTCTTTTTCTCTGTATGACTGGGATAAACACCTAATTCAGATTCAACAGGGCCAAGTGCCAGATCCCACACTTGGGTTGTAACAAGCGCATGCAACGCTACAGGCTTGGAGAAGAGTGGCTGGGAAGTTGCCTGGTGGAAAGGGACTTGGGGGTGTTGGTTGACAGCCAGCTGAATATGAGCCGGCAGTGTGCCCAGGTGGTCAAAAAGGCCAATAGCATCCTGACTTGTATCAGGAATAGTGTGGCCAGCAGGACTAGGGAAGAGATCACCCCCTGTACTCAGCATTGGCGAGGCCCCACTTCAAATACTGTGTCCAGTTTTGGGCCCCTCACTACAAGAAAGACATTGAGGTGCTGGAGCGTGCCCAGAGAAGGGTGACAAAGGTGAGGAGTCTGGAGAACAAGTCTTATGAGGAGCGGCTGAAGGAACTGGGATTGTTTAGCCTGGAGAAAAGGAGTCTGAGGGAAGACGTTATTGATCTCTACAACTACCTGAAAGGAGGTTGCAGCAAGGTGGGGTCAGTCTCTTCTCCCAAGTAGCAAGTGATAGGAGAAGAAGAAACAGCCTCAAGTTGTATATTAGGAAAAATTTCTTCACTGAAAATGTTGTCAAGCATTGGAACAGGCTCTCCAGGGAAGTCGTTGTGTCACCATCCGTGGAGGTATTTAAAAGATGTGTAGATGTGGTGCTTAGGGACATGGTGTGGGGGTGGAGTTGGTGGTGTTAAGTTTACGGTTGGACTCAATGATCTTTAAGGTCTTTTCCAACCTAAATGATTTTATGAAAATTAAAACTGGCACAGTAGTGTCAACCTGAATATGCCAGCAGCATAAACCAGCAGCTTGGAGGACTCTGAGCTTAGCTGTTGGAGTGTAATTGCAAACCTAAAGGTTTAGGGGCAGATGGAGACAACTTTATTAATCTTAACTACCTGGGGATATTATTGCAAATAAGATCCCATTGTAATCCACTAGTTGCCTCCAAGAGATGGGCTGCTGGAAGTGAGAGGATTCAGCCATGAACTGCAGAGCCAGAGGGGTCACAGAGTGGTAAACAGACCCTCCTATGCCTTCCCCTGGCACTGCTGTCTCACCAGGGCTTTGAGCACTGGGGTCCACAAAAGGCTATGGGAGAAGAAGAGTGGGTAGTAATACAGCACACCTGCTTGTCAAAAGATGTCAAGGTTTCTTTTTTGAAAAGAAAGCTCTTCTTTCGAAGAGCTGATGAGTTACACTTTGCTGTGGACTTCTTAAGTTCTTTTCTTCTTTAGTGGGGAGGCAAACCAATTAAGTAGAGAAGGAGGAACCAGAAATTGCCATGCTCTACTCCCTAAATAGGGCTTTATCATGGGGAAGCTAAAAATTCTTCCCAAGACTCATCTTTGAAACCAACTCCAGATAAGATCCATCCTGGCTCTATTCAGCTTTCTGAAGAGGGTCAGTTCTTCCGAAAGGACAATGTAGTTCAAAAACTCATGAATTTGAGTGGAATAGACCAAATGTAATGTTGCAAATGCTCAGTTTTCTTTTTCAAGCAAATGGTTATTTTCATTACTTTTTTTCTAACACTGTCTGTCGGCATTCCTTATCTCTAATTTTCTCTGTGAAAAACTAGCACATGTACATGTATGTAGACATATTGTCCTCTTTTCAGTCTTGCCCATCATTCACTTTTGCTATTAATTGAAATCCAGAACTTGTGAAACAGCATCTAATGTTACTGAAGTAAGAAACTGCATGGCACAAAGCAGGCTTAAAAAAGTATTTTTTCAATGGCATGGTGCATATCTGAAAAGCCCAAATTATCATTCTTGGATAATGCCTCGTGGAATAGTTTGTACTAAGCGGATCTGTCCCCATGGTCCAGCACATCTCTCCTGTGTCCCAACTGGGGTAGGTCTTATTATAACCCTGAATACAGAAGGCAATTTACTTGAAACTAGACTGGAAACTTAGAAATGCATCAGGGAGGTGAGTTACATCCACAAAATGCAAATCAGGAGAGAGGAGTCAACCCCCACCAGTATATATATATATTTATTTTCTGGCCTGAAAGCTTCCTGCTAAACATGAAGGCAATCTTTGAGCACTGAACTGTAACTCTGCTGAGCTGCTTTCTTGTTGATAAAACTTGAAAAAGCAATTTACTCTCTTGGGCCTGTTTAAGAATTTACAGTGCAGAAAGGGGAGGGGTAGAAAGACAAGCCACATCCTCCTACCTCTCTCAAATTCCTGCCTGTTTTTCAAGAAATGAGATGGAAGGAAGAAAAGTGACACCCACTCACCCACCCACCCACCCACCCACACATGAACAAAGGGAATCACAGTGTTTCCTTTCTTTCTACATTGTCTTCCTGCCCCTTATTTAGAGGACCACTTCAGCCATCTCTTTGCTTCTCAAGAGGAGAAGCAGGGCAAACATCAGAGCCTCTCCAGCAAAGCTGTGAGCTACAAGCTCACAGACAACAGACACCCCTGCCTTGCTCCCCTTCCCTTGCACACATACATACACTCACAACATATTTGCAAATAATAGCACAGAGTCCTGCAAGCACTTCCATTAAGACAAACCCCAGTATTTCTCAGTAGCTTGGCTTCCAATTGATGCCCTGAGGTAGGAAAGAAAACAGGATTTGTGAGGATGGGACCCTGAGGGCTTCTGAGGAAGGGAAGGGGTTCCTCTGCCTTTTAAAGTTCATTATAATAGAAGGCATTAAAGAACATTAGAGGTTTTTCGAAACAGCTCTACTATGCAGAGTCAGTAGCCAGAAAACAGTACTGGGTTTCCAAGGGACCCTTCTGTGCTGCTTCAGCCCAGTGGTTCTTTCAACCAAAAGCACAAAAAACTGCTACACACCCAAATTGAAGTGTCTCCTTAGTTGGTCAAGGAATACACTCCTCTTCTCTGAGTGCTTCCCTGAAGCTGCTGCATCACTACTTCCAACTTTCTGTCGGGGAAGAGGTTTCCTACCATGAACTAGGACTAGGACACTTGCAAACAGTCCTCTCAGTTGTTGAGCGCTGTGGTCAAGCTGGAGCCTGAACCTAGGTTTAACTCCAACATGAGGCTCCAGGATTTGGGTAAACACATTGGCCTTGATTCAGGTGACATATAGATGCTTCATAAATCATAATAGGTGTCATGGTGCTTCACAATTAGTAGGTTCACATCCTAAAGAAGCTCCTCTGTGTAAGATGACTCCAGAGAGACAAGGCCAAGATGCCTGCTCTCTGGAAACCCTCCCTTTGATGTGTTCAGCACTTTAAGGGAATCTCCTGACACTGCTTCTTGTGCCAGGGACCAGAAGGGGTGCTCTCTTGTGCTCCCTGAGCCAATAACTCTGCTCCTGCTGGGTTGCTTTGGACATCATGGCCAACTCGTCTGCTTCTATTCTAGACACCTGATTTTCCCAGAGGCTCCTCTGGGGAAGCAATATATGTTCTACTATCTAAGCATTAGATGTTCAATCTGCATCTAACCCAAAAATTATCCTTGCTTTTTGTGAGCAGGCTGGTTTTGTGCGCAGATGGTGGGAACTGGGACAGAGGGGCTGTGCCTGTGTGAAACGACAGGAATTGGCACGACTGCAGATGGAGAGCCAGCCTGTAGGGGGAACAATGATTCATGTCTCTGTTTCACACTGAGTGCATCTTTAAGATTTACTTTTTAATATAATTTACAGCCAGAATATAAAAAAACCACTGAAACACTGAAACCCTGAGAGACATTAATTGAGCAATATGAGACAAGTGCACAGCTTAGAAGGAAATGCTACAAGTGCTCCTTAATCCTTCCCATACATTTGCTCTTTTCTTAATTTAGGAACAGGGATGGAAAAGGAACTCTACCTGGGCTATAACAAACTCTTCATAAGTAATTGTCCTGCATGGGATAAAGACTTCTCTGCAGGGTTGCTTTAGTACCTTGGTTTTAAAACTAAACCAAAATCCTAAGTCCCATGGCAATGACACCAATACAAAGCCCTTGTGATTTATAGGGTTAATGTCAAATTGCATGAATTGCCTCCTGAGACACAAGGTATTGCCCTGCATTTATATTCTGTATTGATTTTGTATGATCTGTCTAGAGGCACTGTGCTTGGATGTGTCCTTCAGTTCTCCAGCCCGAGGTCACTTTTCCTTCTAGCAGACCTGCCTGAAGCCTGAGACACTAGGATACTTTCCAAGAAAACAGGATAAATGTTCTGGCCTGCACCTTTCCCCTTCATGAAACTGGTGTTAAAAGCTCCAGGAGAGATATTCCAGGTAACTGAGTTGGCTAGCACAGTAACCCTGTGACTACTCTGTATCTTAAATGTGCTTTGGAAAAAAACTCAGGTAAACAAAAAAAGACTACAGAAGGCTAAATCCTCTTTTTGTATCCCAGCCATCTCAAGGAAGATGGATGCTGTTTATTATAAAGTAGTGCTGGCAGGCTCCATGCCAGGGAGTACAAGAAACTGTTTTGTGAACTGAAAGAATTGCCAATATGTTTTGTAAAAAGGGACTCTGTCTGGAGTCAAACTGAATTCCTGGTCCTTTGGGATGAGAAGTGGCAGTTAAATAATGGCAGATGAGTTATGGAAGCTAAAAATAAAGGGTGATCTAGAGGAAGTGATGGAGTGAGGAGGAGCTTAGTGTTGGAGGAGTTCTCCAGCTTCCCTTTCTCACCTACCTGAGCACAAGCTCTGCTGGATCCACAGGGACAATACTCCAACTCTTATTAGCTCCTTCTGCTGCAGCATCTTCAGAGACCCTAGCACCTGGTTGCTTCTTTGGTGTGCTGCGCTCCAGTCACAGCTTTCCTCCCCTGCTGCTTGCTACTCTCTGTAAAAGCTAGCTTGCAAAGCCTCTGGGAGCTTCATATCTCCTCCAGTCTTGAACTAAATATCGTGGAGGGTCTGCAAGCTCTCCTCCCACTGAGATTTCGTCATATCTGGTATGCTGCTTAGTAGCTTTTCTTTCCTTCCACTGGTATTATCTCTGCCGCAGCTAGGATTTGGCCTCACCCTGGTATTGGATCCATGTGGCTTAAAATTGCTTCTTTGTTCATCATGTTAGCAATTCACAAGTTATTGTATGTTTATTTTGGCCTGATGAACCTCAAATATGCTTGGGCTTTGAAGGAAACACTTTATGCATTTGAAATATCGACTAAAAGTATCCCTATAAAACCCAACAACATTCAAAGCTAGATGAGCCAAAGCAAAACTGTCCAACAGAAAGGATATGAAATTACTGCTGAGCATTCGCATTAAAATCATGAACACCAGGAAATGCAATGCTTAGGCTGAAACAATGTTTTCAAGCAGCAGCCAGACCTGGGGAGAGCAGGAGGATTTGCCAGCTCATGGTTGACTTCTATGAAGATGTAAAAGGCTCAGAGACGACAGCTGCCCATATCTAAACACAAATTAACTGCAGCAGTGCCAAAAATAGTAGCATGGAGAAATGTGCTCCTAACCTTCCTTCTCAGCTCCACCTTTCTCTCAATTTCTTCCCTCTCAGATGAAGAACTTTCCATGCTTATACCCACACGCTGTGCAGGATGTGATGAACATGCCATGTGACATGTCACAGTCCACTTCTCAAACAGCAGGTATGCATGTTTGTGCACATCATGTCTAAGTGTTTGCTTTCCCTACCTCATCTTAGGCCACAGCATTTGGGAATTTTGCTGTGGTGTGGCTTCTTTGTCTGACCAGACTGAGAAAACTCAAGGCATACTCTTGAGTTTGAAGAAAAGTGGATCACAGGCCACACTGACAGAGACAGAGGTGCCATTTCGGGGCCTCAGGTTGCCCAGTATTTTGGGTGCCTTCTGGGTAGTGTCATTTTTTCTAGAAATACTTCATTACTTCATTAAAAATTCCAGAATTTTTAAATGTCTACTAGGAGACAATATATTTTTCAGTCTCTCCATTGCTTTGTGCCAGCTTGGTTCACCAGAATTTTGAAGCTGTGTTACACCCCAGATCAATGCCCAATTAATGGGATTATTGGGCTGCTCTGTGTTTGGATAGTCTCACCCACCTGATGAATATAGCTTTAATCCTGGATTTAAGTCTTTCCAGAATGAATTTTTATTAAAAGCAATACCTTACCTCAAAGTTTTAGTTCCACAAAACAGTATTTGCAAGTAAGAAGCAACAAAATATTTTGCTGGGTGGCTGCTGGAGCCCACAGGTAATCTTCCACACTAACATTCAGAAAACATTTGGTGTTTCTGTGAATAAGGTAGTAAAAATATCAGGTACTTGAATAGGAGGGTCCTATGAATAAGAACAGAGAGAATTTGCATATTTCTTTAGGGCTATCTTTGCAGCCTCTCTTGGTATAACTCAATCAGCTCAAATCACCTCTCTAAAGAATGCCTCCTCTGTCAACCACATCAGAGAAGCAGTTAGATAATTTTTCAGGGCTGTGCTATTGAACTGAAGTTCACATTGATGTTGGAAGGTTAAAAAGGCACAAAAAAATGCAAGTGGGAGGTAGGGTTGGCAAAACACATGGAACCAAAAGGACTGCAAGGTGATGCTGTGTACTGCAGAGAGACACACTGGTAGCGTGGCATGCAATGGGTTAAAAATAACAAATAAGAAAGAGCACATGGCAAAAGTCACTACACACAGAAATGAAATTCTGTTCTTTTCTGCATGTCTGCAGGATACAAGTCGGGGTTGTACACGGGGTACACATGCTGAACTCCAAGATTATGCACAGCAGTCCAGTAGCATATTTGCTCTGCTGCCTGCTGGTCTGGATCACAACCTGATGATGTGAGTTTCCAGCCCTAACATCGTCCATGCATTTGCCATGGCTTATATGCCTGATATTTCTTTCCAATAATAACTTCCCTTTAGGCACGGTTATTAAGACCTCCGTCACTGTGAAATAGCTTGTGTTCAGTGAGGCAGTCTTTTAATGGGATGTGATGCTGTATAGCAGAGTTTCATCTACTACACTCAAGAAGGTAAATGATAGATTGTTTACTCCCCTAATCCATCTAATTATGGCAGCTTACAGAAAATTGGAGAAAAAGAATTTGTGCCGTAGGTGATGCTGAGAGAGATCTGAGAGCATGTTGATTTAAAAGGCCATAAAGGCATTGTCTAAAATATATACAGAGTAGCTTGTTGATCTCACTATAAGAGACAGCACTGATAATTCATTTCCCCCCCGGGAGATGCCCTGTTACCAGATACTGTAAAAATTTCTAACCTCTTTTGTCTTCCTTTGAAGGGTGGGGAGCTCAGGAGGGAACCTGTAGAGCTGTCCTTATAAAGCTACATCTGAGTATGGAAGGGAGAAGGTGTGGAAGAGGAGTTACTACAATAAAAGCAGGGTTGCAGGGCTGGGGCCTGCCTGGGGATCAGCATAGAAGATGTGCCTATCACCAGCTGCCACATCAGCCTTCTCCTGTGCCCCCTTCCCTGGCAACAGCACAGCAACCATGTGTGGGAGCACGGCCTTTGATGTCCCACCAACACCTCCTGGTCACACTGCACTTCACAGAGCAGAGAGAGGAGGACTGGTGCTTCTTTTGTCGCTGATAGCTACTGTGAGTGAAGAGAATGAGTTGTTCTGGGAGCTCTGGTGCAAGTAAAGTGTCATGTCTGTAAGGATATCTTTCCTTGGCCCCTGACTTTGGTGTTTAAGGAGGTATAAAGTCTGCCTGGAGCTTTTTGCCAGGTGTCCCATGAGGACTCATCTCCATGTGGGTTGCTTGGGGTTTTGGCTCATGGGACACAAAAAGGTCTCTCCCTCAGGCTCTAAGGTAGATGCCCTTGAGTACAGAGCAACCTATTTCAGTAAATGTGGTTGGCACTTTCATCAGACTGAGTTAAAATTCAGCATTGTGTTCAAAATTTATTGCTGAGTTGAACAGGAGAGGATACTCACACAAAGCATGGCATTGTAAGCTTCTAATAAGAAACCAGATCAAAATGCAGACTTGTTTTCATTTGCTATGTAAACTGTTGAAATTTAGGACATGTATAATTTTTCAAGAACGTTATCTCTTCTGCGGCCTTATTGCTTTCTATACTACTACCATTAACAAATCTGCTATTTTATGGGTTTCTTTTCTTCCTCTTGTTGCTTTTTGCACTGCTCAACATTTTAAAAAGGCTTTTTTCTTCTCCCCACCCCATCCCACTGCCCCCACTTGCCACTATTAAGTGAGGTCAGGTGCTTTTAGAACTAATTGCATCTAATTATCTACAAAATAATTAGCATTTCTAATAGAAGCTGCTTGTGTTGGTTTTCATTGGGGTGCAGAAGAGCAACAAGGTAAAGAGTTTGACAATTAAAGCTTCATTATCATGTTCTCCCCTTTACATTCTCTGTTTAATAAATCCTTCACTGCAGAAATGGACACACAAGAGCTCATTTGAGATGAACATTGTGAAGAGCTCAAGATTAGTTTTTCATCTGTTTTGTACTCTTTACAAGGGGGGCGGGGGGAGGCAGGAAAGGAAGAAGGAATATGAAAAATTAGGGAAACTAGTAATACAGAAAAAATTCTTTCTTCTTGCAACCTGCTTGCCAGATGGTCTGCCAGACACAGATTCCAGGCTGAGAGATAAAATTTTTATATCTTTTTGTAAATCAGAACTCAAAAATATGTAGTCTGTAGAATGTGTGTGTGAGAGATGCCATTTTGGTTACCAAGGATTGAAACAAGAACTTCCAGAAATGAAAGCTGGAAGGTCTCCAGTATGTATTGCTGTGACATGTGGCTTTTAAATCCCAAAAAGAAAAGTCCTGCTAAGGCTGTAGCAAGTGGAAGGTGCAAATACTGTCTCTCTTATTCTGAGGTTGCAAGAGACCAACATGTCATTGCATAGCTTGTAAGGCAGTTGCAATGATGTGAAGAGGGATGGGGTGCAGGAAAGTTTGGCTTTTAGGCAGAGCTATTAACTGCGTCAGGAAATTATATATATCAGTGAAGCTTTAGAAGTTTAGACCTGGGCGCAAAACACCTTTAAGTTCATGCCTGAACTGAACTATGCTTGCAGAATGTGACGGCCTTCCTTCCCCCTCTCCTTCTGCCCAGTCAAAGATGTTTGGGTTCTCTGCAAAGCCCCATTTCAGGAAGAATTCATCCTGCAGACAGTAAACCCTATGTTCCCTCTCTTGGTGATGCTGTATCATCATGTACTCCCCTTTCACTCAAAGGCTTTGTCCCTTCAGCCATAAACTGCGAAGTTAGCAATTGCATGAAGAAGTACGGAAAGAGAGGAAATAAAGAGACTCTTCAAATTTCAGCTTTACAAAGGGATTTGGATGCCTGAAGGTATTGGTAGGCTATGTGATTATGACCCTTGGAATCCCAGCTTCCAAATAGATCTCTGTGCCTAGTCTTTGGAAAAGGCAGGCCTTACTGAAGAGAGGTTTAAGGGGCTTAAGTGAAAGTGCTGAGCAGAAAATTGTCTGAAGGCAGCCTAGAGAAGACATCAGCCAAGGATGTTGCATGAAATTCAGTCTATCTGCAAGTATTTTAGTGAGTTGTGGTTTAACTTCCATTCTAGGACAGTAAACATGGGGAGTAGGAAAATGGAGAAACTCATAAGAAAAAGAGCATTTATTTTTCCCCTCCTACCTATAGAAAAAAGCAACAGGAGGTGAAACAAAACTGATAGCTCACTGGAAGGTTAACGAGAAGGTGAGAGGAGAGCAAATATGTTGATGGAAGAGCCCACTGCCCCCTACAAATTCCAGCTGCTCATGGTCTTCTTTGCCTCTAGTTCCTGAGCAGTGAAAGTAAATACAGCAAAAATCAGCAGCTGGGACTGTGTTTGCAAGGCAACAGCACCAAGCAGAATTCCTCCCTCCGTATTTTATAATTTATCTGAAGGCTACAGACATCTGTTCGGATGGCCAAGGGGAAAAGAAGCATGAGGGATTTGGGCTAAATTCAGCACCACTTAGGAAAGATGCACCTGGCCTGCCATTTGTTATGTTCTCTCCTCTCTGCTTTATGATTTATATTTTATAAATCCTTTCCATTGTGGCTCCCCCCACTTCCCTCCTTCTGTTCCAATTTGATCAGACTGTAAAGGTTCAAAGTGTACTCCTGTTACTTTAATTAAAGTCATTTCCCTCTGCCCTCCCTGTTAGAACAGATGTATTAGAAATCCCCAGGCACCTCCTTCCTGGGCAAAATTGGACACAAAAACGTAAAACTGCATTAAGACAAATTCACTGTGCTAATTGCTTTTCTCTGTACAGCAGGGATATGCAGGAGAGAAGGTGTTTCTCTGTTCGAGCAAGTCTATTTTATTCTCTGTAATGATTTTATGGTGGCTACCTGAACTCCTTCTCACACTATCTTGCCACTTTCCAATAAGGGTCAAGATAATAAAAGCTACAAGACACACCTGGCACGATTTGGTACCTTTACCGCCTCTGCCACGCATATCCTGGGGAACCTGTGTCACTGGCTGGTTCACTGAATTTACCATTCCAGGTTCAGTGTAGAATCATGCCCGGTGCGTGGAGATTATTTAGGCACCCTTACGCCTTAACTAGGTTTAAGACTGAGAGAAGGAGAATATAGCCTGAGATAAAATCAGACTTGCAGTATTAAGTCATGAGATGAGGCAGGAAAATACATTTCTACAATTATGCTCAACAGGAAAGTGCCAGCTCCTGCATTTTAGCCAGCTAGTGAGTTAGCTAATTAGCCTATATGAGCCTGTCCTGGAGAGCATTTAGAGCTATATCTTTTCTGCTATTGGACTTAGCAGTGCCCTTAGCTTCCCCCTCCTCTTCAACCTTGCTTAATGGAGATTTATTCTCCATATGTTGTTTATAATCCCGCGTTCAGTCTTGATGCTAATTTCCCTCTCTTGCAGCTTCTTTATCAGCACTGCAGATATTATGCTGTATGCGCCTTTCCCATCAGCTCTAAAAGGATAGCCCTTACAGGCGGGAAAAACACATCTCTACAGAAGGTCATTACATCCTGGCTAGAACATATCAAAAGGCCTAAGCACAAACACCAGCTGACCCAGGCAGCAAAACAGCTGCATGGTCAGCAAAGATTACTTTAGCCAGTCAAAGCATCATTGGCAGGCTGTGGAGGCCAGCAAAGACCTGTGTGGCATGGAGTATAAAGCTCTGCTAGTTTTGAGGAAGTAAAGCCTAGTTGTGTGCAGAGGTTAAAAGGGAAGTACAAGATTGTGGATTTTTGTCCTTGCTTGAAGATGTATTGTGTATACTGTGTCTATACTGGCCTGTCGTGTAGTCCTGGCTGTGCTCCCCAGGTGATATTCCCAACCTGTGCACACTCAGTAACTCCGCGTGCATGCCAGACTGTATGTTAGTGAAACCTCAAAAATGCCCAACCCTAGCAGCAGCGTCCAGCAAATGCCATTCTTTATGTGTGAGTAGAGTTGCTCTTGGTTCACCCCCAAAAAGGTACATCCTTTTTAGCATAATTGGATCCCAGAGTCAAGCTGCTCCTTAGCCCTCTCCCTCATCAGAAATGCAGAGCAGTGTAACTCCATCTCCTTCCCCACAGTCCTATGCAGATTTATAATTTTAAAAAAGAAAGACAACAGCATTAACAAAGGCCTTTCTCCCTTCTCTGTACATTCTTTTCTAGAGACAGTTTTCCTCTCTAATTTTACATGGCACGTTGGGACTTACCATCTGTTTCAGAGTGCCCTCAGATGAGCAGAAAACAGGCCATGTCTTAAACAGCAGAAGAAGAAATCTTTGAGCACCACACGGTCTTCTGACAGAGCAAGGTTTTGGAGAACAATTTAATTTAACATTATAAACACTTCCGTCCCTTCCTAAGTACTTTCCACAGAACAGGCAAGTCTTGCACTGTCAATTCCCAATCCCAGCTCCTGCTCCCCAAAGGACAACAGAAGTCTGCTATTCTTGGGAAAACTCCCATTTCCCTCTCCTTCCCAGGTTTTCTGATGGAAATAGCAGTCTCCTACCTGCCTCTGTGCTGCATTAAGAGAGTCATTGAAACCTAGATTCCCAGCCTTCCCATGACACCCTTAGTCAATGTTCCCCAAAGGTCCTAAAAATTCCAAGATTGTGTCTAAATCACTTCAAAGTAATTTCCTTATTAAAGTGAGATTAGACTGGACTGATCTACGGTCACTAAGCCAAAGTCAGCATGACCAACATGACCATTTGAAAATTCAAGAACATTTAGACTCTCCTTCAAGCTTCTATATTTCATATTTAAAACATCTGGGATTGTAAGCAAGCATCCAGGACAGCACACAAAGCAATCATTTTTAATTAAGACTTATAAATTAATAATGTTATTCAAATGTTGAAATCCAACAGCCTGCAGATGACTGCCATACTAATGCATAAATATAGTGAAAAATCCAGACATACATGATACAAGAAAATGAACCCAATGGGAAAAGGTAGTGAACCGGCAAGGGTAATGACCACCCAGTGCATAGACGTTATATGAGATTCCAACAACAAGCACAAACGTGCCTTTTAAAAGAATGCAAAGATAGAAAATAAGAAGAAGCACAGTTAGTTATTATTTTTTCATTAAAAATCCCTTGGGCTAAAATTGATAAACATTTCACTACTGCCAAAAATTTCATAACCATTCTGTGCTACACCAGTTACTCCAGGTCAATAATATCAGGCCACAAAAGCTAAATGTTGGACATGGGTAGGCGCCTGTATGCTATTTTTAAATCTGGAAAAAATCTGTAAGTAAATTTTAATTTTCTATCAAGCCAATTGTCATTCTAGAATAAGGGGAACACATTCAAAAGTGTATGTTTAACAGAGAAGGGAATACAGATGGGGGCATGTTCTGGAGCAAGCACTCTTGACAGATTTACAGGATAACTGATGAGCTTTTGGAAAGCAGGTTGCAGAGGATACACAGGACACCTTGTGCCTGTGAGGGTTGTGAGCACTGACGCGTATGCTGTCAAGGTTTGCACAGCTTGCTTGTGTGTACATTTGCCTTTCCACACTATACTGGAGGTGAGAAGAGCCTGAGCTGGCATGAAGACATGCCGCTTAAACATGACACAAAAGAGAGTTAGTGATCATATATTTGCTGGAGGATGCTACAAGCTTTGGGTATTTCTTGGGGCTTTACAAGCTAATTTAATTGCTATTTCTTATGAATTTGCTTCTTGAATTTTTTTTCTTTGGTTTTGTTTCATGCTTGGTCAGAGACGGATACTTTTTTCAAAGTAAAAAACAAACATTATAAATTGGAGCTTTCTGAGTAATGAAGGTATCTGGGGGCTGTATCTGATAAAAAGGGAAGTCCTAGCGGGAATAGGAAGAAACGATTCACTTGCACAAGTGTGTAGATTTTTAGAGACTTGGCACCTCCTTGAGAAATGTTTTGTACCAAGAAAAGGACTGTGTGCCTTATTGGTTTTTCCTGCCTGGCATTGTATAGGTAAAGATCATACAGAATTGTTGAAAACTGTGTTATCCATTTTAATGCAAGTACAACAAGAGTGAATGATGCTTCTGAAAAGCCCAGCTGCTGCGGCTGAAAGAACATCTGCCTCGACAAAGACAAAACTGACTACTTCTATCAGCACCAGAATGAATGATGCCAAATTTCTTACAAGCCTGTGGGAGTCTACTTGGATTCTCTGCTGTCTTATATGTCAGCCTCAGTAGTAGATTTCGGATTTCAGAGCTAGGAAATTCCTTATGTTTCTTCTTTGTGCATGTAGCTTGGACTCCTGCAATGGATGATGATATTATTAGCTTTCTGGTAACCATTGTTCTTTCCTTTGCCCAATTGCCCATTCTCACAAAATTTAATGGAAGGTAACATGTCTGAAGACTGCTAATGCTTTCACACCTGACTGAAATTGGACAAAAGCTCTTCCAGCCCTAGTGGTCTCTCCCAGATATTCCCTCAGGACAGTGTGTGCCATTTTTGGGAGGGTCAACAATGATGGGCAGAGGCATACCTTCTGGTCCAGTAAACTGAGCAGTCACTGATGCTGGTGGCAGCAGGAGTCCCAGCTCTCAAAGGCTCTCTCTTCCTTAGCACGGCTCCTTCCTGTCTTCCCTCCCCATGCTGAGGAATGTAGACTACAAATTTTCAACCATTGTAAAATTTAGGTTTTCTTACTCTGCTGAAAGGCATTTAGTGAATCATTTGACTGTGCTCTATGCAAAGCACTTTCCTTTACTATGGCAGAAGTGTTGTGAGCATCCATCTGGTATCAACATTGTGGAAGCTAGTCTTCCCAATCACAGCAGTTCACCATCCTGCTATCAACCCTAAATAGTCCCCGTAAAAGACCGTTTCCTTCTCAGAGTTCTTACAATGCCACGTGCACTTAAAACATTCCTCTTCTAGAAGTACACTGTTGTGATGCCTAGTTTCAGTCCTTATTGTGGAAAAGAGCAGTTAGAACTCCAGAAGTAAATCCCAGAGAGTGCCATGTTTATCTAGAGAGGGTCACAAGAGAGACTTTACTGAAGAAAAAGAGACCCACTTAGCTCCTTTGAGGATAATGATTTAGAGTTATGCTTTTTTTTTTTTTTCACCAGAGTATCTACATCAACTGAATTATAGTAAAAGAAGACAGGACACTTACAGATCTTGGACCTTGCAAGATATTGCAGCTGTTTTGGGGATACAGATTAGATTGTGCTCCTAAGGCCCATAGGCGATTTTTGGAAAACACAATCTTTATCCTTTCATGATTAGTGTGTATGCAAAGCCCTTTTTCTGGAATTCAGATGGCCCATACTTATTTTTGGAAAAATGAGTAGGGAAAAGAGAATGTTAACTGTATCTCAAAAGTGAAAATCCTATTGTTTCTTGTCCTACTTTGACTGCACATTCTTTGAGGCAGGGGACCATGCTTTTCTGGTGTGTTTATACAATGTGATCACCCCATTTATCTTCTACATCAAGTGCTACTGGTTATGCAAGCAGTAAGCATAGCAATAGAAATCATGGTCCTAATGGAAATCAGTCCATTAGAAAACCATTTCTGTCCCAGCTAGAGAAAGTGGTTTCTCTAGGTTCGTTCTCGCTGAAGACACAGAAATCTGGTGGTGATTTTCCAGGTGCTGTGATGCAGTGTTACTTCACAGAATTTCACCTGAGGCAATTATAGATGAACTAGTGAAACTAGGCTACCTTTTAATCCATTCATCAAAATGTCAGATCATCCCATGCAGAGGAAGGAAACCCTGTAAATATTGCAGCTAGATGAGCTACTCTGTTAGAAATATATGTAGTTCTCTTGTCCAAGTCAGGAGTTACCTTACAACTCTTGTCCAAGTCAGGAGTTACCTTACAAACAGCAACAGATTTACATTTGCATGGATGTGGGATAAAAAGGAGGATAAAACAGCCTAATAGTTATTAAAAGACAACCCCTTCTTGGCTATAGAATTGATCAAGTATCTATTGCTTATTGTAGTGGGAAGGACAAAGTGTAAGAAATGTCCTCTTAAATTGTTTAACTTACTCTGTGGGCTTGCAGTTGTTTGCCTGATAGCTCAATTTGTATAGCATGAGTCTCTGGTCTTGGAATTGCTGGTTAAATAATTTTAAAGCATATTAACTTGGGATGCTACATTTCTCTAAGGTGTTTTCTTGTTGTCCAAGAAATATCTATGTTGAATTTACAGACATTCTTGACCTTCACCAATATCTTCAGTTTTGGAAGGCAACTGAATTCTTACAAGCAAATGTGTGAGTTGGCTGGACAAATCATGGTGCATTGTATTTACATGGTACTCTTACTCATTTTCATTATTTGAAAGTTGTTGTCTAGTCAGCTCTGATACACACTCCTTGAAAAAAAGAATGCTTATCCCAGTGCATTTTATTAGACCCATGAAACCTCATTTGATCTTTGACTTTTCCCCAGCTTTCCAGGCCCGAAGGGTTTGTATCAGAAAGTCAACACGAAACTTTTGTAAGAAACCAAAGTTTGAGGGTCTTGCAGAAAGCCTGTGGGCACATGTGGTTTGCACTGTTGTAGAGGGAGGTGAAGGAACTAGTTGATATTGCATGAGGAGCAGAGGGAGTCTCATCTATTTCTTGTGAATTTTCTTAGCAGCGAGGAAGTTGGATAGAAAGGACCCTCTTGGATTATTTAATCTAGGCTGCATCCATCACTGGCAACCAGGCTGTAATTCCCTTTTATAGATTGAATGATCAAGTACCAACTTTGTTAAAGGTTGAGTTTTTTTCCTTTCCCCCATCACACTGTTAACTAGGGACCATCCTCTGAATCTGTTTGGTCTTGTATTGACATCCTTTAGGCAGGCAGTAGTCTCCTTTCCAATGTTTATCCACATGATGTATTGCTAGGCAGACATGACATTCTTTATCAGCCCTAAATAAGAGCTAAATAAGCCAAGCTTGATTCCTCTCTTATCTGGGGGAAGGCTTCTGTGTTTCCCTCTTGTTTTAGCAATCTGTTTCTGTGCCTATTCTGATTTAAATTAATCCATCCTCACCAGAACTGGACACTCTGCCAAGCTACAGTCTTTGGTATTACCTTGCCTCAATACATCTTGAGATCACAGCTCTTTATTCCTCTCACATTGGTGGGTCATAGACAGCCTGTATTTGCCAGTTATTCGCAACACTTCCCTCATTTTGAACTGTTGATTTTAGAGTGTGACTTTATATCTTAAACTATTTTCCTTGGGGATTTCAACTTTAACACTCTCCTCTTTATTCTTTAAGATTATTGCATGCAATGCTTCCTCACCTTTCTTTTTATATGTATCTATCCTACACAAAAGGTGTCCCTCAGGACAAGCAGCAATGGGGAGCTATTAGGGTGGAGACAAGAAAATCAAGATAAAGACCCTCTAGGTCCCTTAAGAATCACAGAAGATCTATATTCCCCCTTGGAAGACATATAAGAGCTGATTTGTTGGCTTTTGCTAACTCTCATTTGTTTCAACACATGATTTATCACTGGGGTCTCCTCTCACATCTCTGAAACAAATGCCAGATGCTTTCCACACGTGCTTATTTCTCCAGCCACTTCAGATTCAGCCAGCATCAATTCCAATATCTCAGGGAGGGCCCTGTTTGTGCAGCCTGACAATAAAATCTATATCTTTATTCACAGCATTTAGTGAATTCATAAAATGGGGTCGATGGCATCATAATGGTTATTTCATCTCTGGGTCAGTTTTAAGCAGATCCTCAGAATACAGATGGATGCAAGCCCTAGGGAAGCCAAGACCCCTATTACTGTGGTGGCACAATGAAGAAGTGGCATGCATATTAGCTAACTGGTCAAGGAAGCTGATTAAGGAAATGGTGTGTAAGCACCAATTCTGATTTTCCCCTACAAAAAGGTGGAGGGAAGAAGGGTTTTGCCCCATCAAGGTGGAAAGCTGGGAGATAAGTGCGGGAGATGCATTAAGATGGGATGGGGCTCAGAGCTGCAGTCATTTTTAATTTCCTCAAAGGGAGCAGACACAGCCATGATTTTGGCTATAAATTTTCCCTCCCTCCCCATGGCTGGAACATGGTAAAGCGTGCAATCTTTAGAAAGACAGACTGAGATGATGAGTTTCTAGGAGTGACAGTAGGGAGCTGGGAGCCTGTAGCTCACTTTGAGTGTTGTGTATCCTCTTCAGGACATGTCATGCAGGTGTGCCTGTGATGCTGTGCAGTTAAATTGGGTTGCCAAACTTCCCTTGCGTCCCAAATAATTCTGTGCTGGCTGCTGGAGTACTACTGCTGCAGGGGCAGCCCCCCCTTCCACAGCTACCACTGCAGTAGCTGTGGATGCTACCGCCTCTGTCAGACCTCCTGATCACTTTTGTACAGAGATGCAGGTTTGAGGTGAAAGGAAAGAAAGTAACATAAGGGAAAAATAAAGCCTCTTGGGGGGGCGGGGGGAAGACCGGTAAAGATTATTTCAGTTGTATGAAGACTTCTCATGACTATTCCTACATGCTTCCTTTGTGCTATTGATCTGATAGCACATCTTATGTGTGTTTAAAAAAAAAGAAACAAAAAGCAAACAACATCAACCATAGCATTGATTTTTGGAGGGAAAATAAGACAGAAAAGCAAAAAGCAATACATCAAAACAGACAGTCGCTCCTGAAGGAAAGATCTCTAGAAGGCAAGTGTCAGGCAAGCTTCCATTTTGCCCACAGTTTTGAATTGAGTGACCAAACCCCTATGATGACATCACTAATTCATCAGGCATTTTCAGCTTGGGAGATGACAATGTGCCAAGCCACAGGCTACAAAAGCATGCGAGGTGCAAGGCAGCAAGTGGGGAAATTCTAGCAGGGTGTCATTAAGCACAGTCTCTGCTGTTCCAAAACTCCTCAGCCACCCCACTGTCCTCTCTAGGCCACTGTCCCCGCATTTGACCACTATCTTTCCACTGAGAATATTTTTTCCCAGTGTCTTGTCAGAATTTCCTATGTTGCCTCACAAGTGCTGAACAGAGTGGAAAAATCTTCTACCTTGACCTGCAGGCTACACTCTTGCTAGTGCAGTCCAGTGTCAGGTTGGCCTTTTCAACAAGGAAACACAACTGACTTGTGCTCGACTTGTCCACTGAGACGCCCACAACGCCCTCCTTAGAGCAGAACTGATTTTCTCAGAGAAAACAGGAACTTGTACCATTTAGCATACATCTCTCTGAAGCGAACATGGAAATTTTAAGTAGGTGACAAGCACCTCTTTTACATATGCCCTGTGGATTTAAACCCAGGCTCCCAAAAGAGAGGAATTCCTGTGTTGTTCTTCTGCATGCCATGAGGAAATCTTTCAAGAAACTTTGTTTGTTATGTTGCTTCCCTTATAGATCCGGGGATTTATAGCTTTACACGCTTTTATGCAGGGGGAAAAAGAAGTAAGCATCATTAGCATATTTTTAAAGACATTGGAGTGCTTTTTAATCTCCATTACTGAGAAATTGAGTCATCTTTACTCTATATAAATTCTATCTCTGAGAGCTTTTGTTCAAATGATATTTGCCACTTACCAAAATTTGATTTAGTGAGGGGGTATGCATAGAAGAGATGGAAGGGAAATATTAGCATTTCATTGGAAATTTTAATATAGACATTAAATGGCACCAAAACCCAGACAACTCTGTGCTTTTATTAACTTAGACTCCTAGTCATTAAGTGTTTTTCTTCAACTGTTGCTCCTTCTTTTCTTGCTTTCTTAATACTCTAGCTCTACAAATCACAGGCATTTTCTCCTGTGCGGGATATCTAAATGATATCATCCATGATTTTTTCCACAGTACACATAGTGGATTTATGGACAATGTGGTATGCATAAAAAAAATGAAAGACAAATAGCAGTGACTACCTCCAAGCAGAAAGCAGATGAGCCTTTCCCACATGGCTGTAGTGGTATGGTGTACACCATACTGATGAGATGTGAGGTGGCCACTGAGCCTCCATCAAGGTAATCTCCATTATTTGTGCTTCTGCTCTTAGACCTTCATCCAGTCCTGTTGGTTCCAGCTTGCAGTAAGGATCCCAGCCAAAGGCCCCTTCTCATCTTCATGTGTCAGAAGGCTCACCCAAGGATACCTCTCCCTTGCAGAGAGCACAATGAATTGTGAAGCCAAAGGTGATTTGTCTGAATGGGTTTGGGAATGTTACTAAAGTAATAGATAATAATGATATACATTTAATTCCCTATTCTGATCATTACTTTAATATTGGTAACCATAACCTGTTTTTAGCCTGAAAGATGATAAAAATGTGGGAGTTTATGCAGTGAAGAAGTAGTATCAGGGCAGTACCAATAGGCAACAGGTTCATATATCACACATCCATATGAGACCATTAGAAGTCACCAAGTCTGACATCAGATTAGACATATGGAACTTCTCTGAGCAATTCCATCTTGAAATGAGGAAAAATTTGAGCTTTACTTAAAAATTGTCAGAAGTGAAGAAATTACCATCAGCCTTGGTCACTGCTCCAAGTTGATAATGATTCTCAATCTTCCAAACTACCATCTTATTTTCAACCTGATTGTATCCACTCCCTGCTTCCCAGCAATCAGAATTTGGTATTTCTGCATGAAACTTGGTGAGAAGTCCCTATGCAGGTATTTTGCCTTTATCTCAAAACAAAATCCACTGCTTCTCTGTTTATTTGAGGAAGAAAAACATTGTTTGACTCAAACAAAAAGAGTCCTCTGCTCTTTGTCAGTCCTTTTTGAATTATTTCTTGCTAGTCTGCCAGGACTTGAGATAAATTCTCCATTGACTGTGCCCCTGATTCATTGATCTTTACAGCAGGCTCACCCAGAACCTGTTGCTGTCACTGGTAAGCAGTCACACAGCCAAATAACACATTTACACCACTGATGAAACAGCTCAGTAACTACTCCTGAGGGAGCCAGTGATTCAGACTTTGATACAATGGAGAAGGATATTCCACTTGCAAATAGTTTCCAGCTGTTCATTAAGATGTGTATGCTAAACAGTACTAAAACTGAAAAGACGCTGAAATGTAAAGGCAAAGAAGTAAAAAATAAAAGTACTAGCGCAAAAAAAAAGTAGCAATTAAATAAAAAAGAATCAGGACTATTGTTTCACATTCTTTGCAAAAGCGCTGTTTCTCTAAGAAGAAAAAAAAAAAAAACAACACAAAAGCAAAATATGAAGAAGTCTGAAAGAAAGAATTAACAGGTTCAGATCAGTTCTCCAGTGCTGTATAATTCTCCATCACTCACTGGATTTACACCTCCCACACAGCATTCCCCTTACCTCTTGTTTTGTGCTGTAATGGAAATGCACTGTTGGATTTCTACTGTTGACTTTCTACATTGTTTATTAAGTGTGTAGAACATATTTTGAAAGAAACATGTCCCACAGTACGTCAAGACATGTCAGACTGTGATAGGTTTTCTCATAGTGTGCTAAAGAGGTGAAGCAGAAGAATTTGCTTATGGTGAAGACTAAAATGATTGATCTGTTTGGTGGCTTGAAATGTGTTGATTATAGGATGTTGTAGGCTTATGTAGGTGTATAGGCATCTTTCTAGTTAGTATTTCACCATATTGTATAGTAGCTAACATAAGCAAAAGGGATATTTTTAGCATGTACAATAATTTATGTTTGAACTTCAGCACATTAAAATCCCCTATTTCCTGTTTAAGGGATCCATTTCTAATTACCTAGCAATAGCCTCTGTTGATATTCACATACCTTTTAGAAGAAAATTTGAGAATTCATACATGATAATTGTACTTTTGAGGTGAAATAAAAATCAGATTGGAAAGCAGACATTTTTGAGGCATCATGAAATGAAGGTAGTTAACTCTTAACCGCTTTCCACTTAACTAATTAACTGCTTACCCCTGAAGTATTTATAAAAGAAATATGGTGGAGTCTCTGATCATCTGCAGACTTTAAGCCACACTCCAAAGCTTTTCTAAGAAGTAACCTCCAGATAATCAAGTAGCTATGGACTTGCTGTAGGAATTGCAAGGAGACATTTCATAGTTAAGTAGGAGATTAGGGGATCAAATAACATTCTCTGCAATTCTATCATTCAGAGCTTTCACGGAATCAATGAATTTTTTTCTGCAGCTCTCCAACCACTTAAAAAATGAATACATTAAACTTAATCATGGACACATCACCCTCCCCTTTCTCAGCTGGGCAAACTGAGGCACAGTGAAGTTACAGGGCTGGTAGTTTTAGAAGTGGGCTGGAATGCTGGTGCCATCTCTTCAGGGTGCTCAGCCTTTGATGCACCAAGAGGGGTTAAGCATCTTGTAGTAAGCTGTCTGAGCTCCTGTGCTCCACCTGTGCAGTGGAAAAATACATGACAGCAGGAGACTGACATCCCCACATCATCCTTTTCCCTTTTATTCTTATCTTGCAGTGATACACAGAGGTTAGCACATTGCTCCATGTGTTGGCAACTATGATTCCAGATGACTGAGTGGATCTGCCAGTGTGTTTCTCAGTGCCCTGAAAAGAGAGACTCTGTGTTCAATGGGTGGATCAAAAGTCCACCTAGTAGACTGGGGAAGGCCAGAGAGAGTCACGAAAAGTAGGAGTGAATTGTGAGGTGCTGAAAATGTTGCTTCTGCTGCCAAAATCTAAGACAATTTTCCCCTTCTCCCCCTGCCTTTTACCAACAGCAATCCACATATCCGCAACACATCATGCTGTGACAATAATTAACCACCAACCTCTAGAAATGCAGAAAAAAGGAATAACATGAAAACCTGGAGCTCTCTCTAGTCCCATGCTTGGCCTCTTCGCCTGTCTCACAGTGATGTCCCCCAGCATAGACAGACGTAGGCTGCCTGCATAATATTTTGGCCTTCTCCCCTGAGTAGCTGCTCTGGCCAAGTTTTCTAATCAGTGATCAATGATCACCAGACCAGCAAACGGGACATACACACCCAGCAGCAGATGGCAGTGACTGTACTCAATCATGAGAGCTCTTTGCACAAAGAACTGGCTGCAGAGGGAAGCAGACCATTCAAGCCACCTAGATACAACTCTTTTTCTGCATTTTGCTACCTGCTAAGACGTCTGAACATCCTACTGAAGGTCTGGAGCATTCTTTGCTCTATGCTAGAAATGTGCCTGGGAAACAGAAGAGTTTCTCTGGCTTCTGCTTTCTGGGACTCCATAGATGGCCCTTCAGCTGGGTGAATCCATAGCATCCAACGTATGTGAGCAGGAAAAAAAGGAAGCCTGGTCTCTGTAGCACTATCTCCTATTCAGCCCAGAGATACACTGTCAGGAGAAGTAGCCTTATCTGTGATTCTAGAGGAAGCACTATCTTTTGAAGGATCCTAAAGACTTGAGAGCTGCCAAAGGCTGTTTATTTACCCCACAGTCTCCTATTTGTCCATATATCCTACTTTCAAGACCTGGAAATTCCCAAGAGTCATCTTCAGCATTTGCTTCCATGTTTCTCTAAAGGGGGGTAATTGAGCTCACTGCCAAGGAAACTGTTCTTTATCATTATGTTAGGGCATTTTGAGACTCCTCCAGCCCCATTTTATTTAATCATACTCTTCTTGAATGTGGTAAATAATTCCTCCTCTGCTAGTACTTAATAGCTCTGAATATAGAGGAACCATTTTTGTTTGTTTGTTTATATTGGGTAGCAGCTTTTATATGGGCTAGAGCCCCGTTATGCAGGGAGTTGTAAAAACAGGATTCACAATAAGCTTGTAGATGGTTATCATATCCCTCAGGCATTTGGCATGTTATTCTTTAAGTGGAGGAGAGTTTAAATGCAGAACAAATTAATCTACTTTATAATTCATACCTTTAGATAATTTTGATTAACTCCCATAATAAGGAAGTTCCAGAGCATCCCCATGGAAACAGACTCTGCAGCAACTTGTCTGCATCCAGCTCATAAGACGATGTCCGGAACAGTAGCCAGTATTCCCCGTATGCTGAGGCAGCACTTTACAGGGGACTGCTTGTTCTGTCCTGTGACACAGCATCCCCATTTGTGTTGCACGGGTCTTTTCTGACATTAGCAAATGAGATATGAGTCTATATTACAAATATTGGTGCAAATTTCATGATTATGCTGTCCTAAATTGAGATAGCCTCTCCCTTTCTCATACCTGCTGGAAATTGAAGACCTGTAAATCCACTACATACCCATGCTATTTAAATCAATATGTTGTCATTTTCCATTAACATTTGCTTTCAGCTCCAGCATTGTTCTTTTCCAAATCTATTGGACTCAGTTTTGTGCATGAGCTTTCCAAAAGCATTGCAACAAACTTTATAAAAAGCAAGCAAGAATACTTGACGTGGCTCATCTCCTCATGGGCTTAAACTCATTGTGACAGAGAAACTGGCGAGTTAGTTTAGGTGAGGTGCTTACAGCATAGCATTTGGGAACCCTGGAGGGAGCAGGTGGAGTTGTGGAGAAATGTCAGGAACTTGCAATAGCCCTACACTTTGCATATTGCCAAGTGGAACGGAAGGCCCAGAGGATGCCAGTTTAGTTAAAGATGAGTGTGAGTTAGATTGCAAGGCAGGTCTGGTCTTACCTTGCAGAAACCTTATAAGATGGTAAGTAGACCGGAGAGGCATGTCTTCTAGTTGGAATTCAGTCTCAAAGAGCTCATTTTAAAAAAAATATATGTCTGCCTCATATAGCACCTCTTATGACAGAGACACCATCTATGGAGGAAATTATTAGGACCCACTGCAACAGAAGCAATCATCCATCTGCAAGACATGAACATAAGACAAAACAGACTGAGAATCCCTGCTGTAGAATTAGCTGAATTGGATGCAAACCATTTTTGGTTGGTTTTTTTTTTTTTTGTCTGCATAAAACACTAAGAATTTTTTTGTGATTCATCTGTATTATATGTAGCAGTAGCATGTTATCCAAAAGTAGATTAAGTTAAACTTCTCCTGCCAAGTGGCCATTTCTTATAACTAGAAAACAATCCCAAGGTTAAGGGAATTGAATGTAAGATTTACTGCTCACATTTAGACCAAAGTTTTAACTTTTGTGCAAGCAATAATAGAGAATGATTCAATTGGAGAAATGAAATGTACATTTATTGCAGAGACACACTTCCATTTAGAGGGAAAAAAATGTCTTCAAAAATAACTTTTATAACAAAGCTTATTGGTCCAAATTTAAAGTAGATTGTCAAAAGAATTATAAACAGCTATAACATTGCTATTATCAGAGTATGTAAGTAACAATAGCATGTAAGAGCTCAAGTTGTGTCTACAATGCTGTTCCACTAGATACAATAAAAACAAATAATGGACATGCTTTCTTTCCTACACTTCAGTGGTTTTCTCTGATGGAGCGCCTAGTTAAAGATTTGGGACACCTCAAAATTACCTGGTCAGTCTCTTAAGCTAGAGTAAATGTAGTGGTTTAATATTGCATGATTGTCTTAGATCTTGTCCCAACATGAAAACCTAGACCCAGACTCCTTCTGTTTCCACCAGGAGGGATACAGAGATCATCTTTGATTCTTAGAAGAACATATAGCTACTTATCAAAACAGGGATAATAGCCAAGAAATGAAAAAGCAAAGATATCAGCCAATGTCTTATCTCAGTTATAAAATTGGTTTTGAAATTTTTGGTCTTCCAGAAATATTTAGAAGGTGGAGAGGAGAAAAGAAGAATGCAGTTGGAATGTCTGCCTTAACAACCCTCAGACCTTGGGAAATTGTTTTCTTCTGACTCTGAAGTACATTTCACTATTCTCTTTAACAGTGAAACAGCCTTTAACAATGTGTTTCTACTAATATCATAATAGGGTTCCAGTTGTAAGCCAGGGTCCTTTTGGAAAATTGCTGTGTTAACTATTTATCTCCAAATACTTGACATTTCTTTTAGCTTTTTCTCAACAAACTACGCCTGTGTCATCCTCCTTGTTTTGGCTTTATAGAAACAGTATGCACACTTTTTCCTAGCTTGCTTGCTTGATGCCTAGGTCACTTTTGCTGTCAGAATCTATTTATTGAATAAAACTGATTTTTTTCCCTTCTCAAGATACAGTGAAAAATGTGCAAGAACTCCCAGTACAGGGATGCTTGTTACTAGGAAACAGAGTCTCCAGAGAGCAGAGTAGGAGCACAAGCCTTGGACTACAAAGATTTATTTTGGGGAGGATCCTACAACAGGGTTTGGAATTAAAATAATAGTAATCTAAAAAATGGCCTTTGCTGAAGGACAAGTTTAAAGACAGAAATGGGTACCTGTAAGAATCTTACAACAATTTTCTCCTCTTGTCCTAAGAAGATGTTTTAAGTAATGGTCCAAGCTTTGTGGATTTCTATCAAGAAAAATTGAAAACACTCTTGATCTCAGATCTGTGCACAGTCATGACACATACAAGACCCCTTTCTCAACATGGGCTTATGCTGGTTAATACCTTCAACTTCAAGTGGTGAAAAGGTGCTTGAATATGGCTTTGGAATATAACCTTTGTCAATATTTGTGATTTTCTTAATTATTGTCTGCTAATGGGCAAAATAAGATGACTGAGTTGAAAAAAAAACCAAACCAAAAAGAAATCAAAAATCAACCCAAAAAATAAAACCTATCCAAGAATGGTGATGATATTTCTGTACAGTTTGTCCGATGTTTGCATTTTTTGCCCACTCAAAAATGGGAATATAAATTAGGTGGAGCCTTCTGGGAGGAGAGACAACACCTTTCAGGGAAGAGATGCTTTAGGTGTGGCAGAAAACAGAAATTAAGGATCAAATGAAAGAGTTCATGGAGACAGAGTGAGCCAGGTGAGAGGAACATGGGAAGACTGACAGCCAGGCCTTAGACATGATGGAAAGAGACACTTCTTAGGGACCAGGAAATACTGCAGAATCAGCTGTAAATCTGGAAGTTATTGTGCAGATTGACACCAAGCACTGAAGCAAGTTCCTGCCTGCAAAACCACAGTTGTCAGGGGGACACTTGTATATAAGCGTTATTTCTAGGCTCTTAGTCACTGGGTCTACAACTTAATTAATAGCCTAATAAAATCCAGCTTCTTTAAGTTTAAAAGATTTTTACTATTCTTTGGGATAACTTCCTACAAGAAGAAATTCTGGACACAGTTGCACCTGCCTGACTAGGAGTCCTGTCACACCTATGCATTTGAGATATATCATCCAAAGCTTTGCCCAAATGGCTCCCCAGCTCTCCTGTGAGAAAGCCCACAACACTCAGTGGGCTATATTGGCTGAAATTCCTTGACGTGGCCTGGAAAATAAGCAAAATAGGAAACAATCCAGCCAGGACTCACTGAAGACAAACTTCATCCAAAACATTTACAGTACTGGAGCAAGGCCCAAAGTACCAATGTTTCTGTATTATCTATTTAGATTCACATATTTTCTGAAGAGGGTTGCAGGGGAAAGGTTTCTCTTGTAGCCTCTGGTAGATTCACCCATCCATCACCAAACAGCGTGGTACATGGTCCAAGGAGATTTGAAGCTTATGAGGAGTCCCGTGTTCAAGTGCCATGAGTACCATCACAGTAATAAGTAAATTCCTTTTGGACCATTCCTAGAGAGACTGTCAGTTGATAACCTATTATATCTGGTCTGCAAGGACCATGTAAGAAAGCACTGCCTCTGGCTATTTGTCTTAGATGTAATTAGTGTGTGTGGGATGCTCTCATGTTCCAAAGCACAGAGCAGAGGTAACTGCAAGAGCCAGCTGGAGCCTGGCACTACGAGATTGGTGCCAGGCATTTTGAAACAAACACTAGTCTTTCCCACCGAGCAGTTTCCAGTGCTAAACACATCAAAGGCAGGCAGGCAGCCAGAAGAAGACTCATGGAGGTATACACATATGAAGATATGATGTGCTAGATACCAGAAAAGAAGCTAGTCTTAATCTTGACAAGTTGTTCTGAGGTGAGCAAAAGAATAACAACCTCTCCTACTCTTAGCTCCAAAAAAAAAAATACAAAGAAGGTAGTGGAAAAAAAGAAAGCAAAGAAAGCTTTTAGTCCTGTCAGCACCAAGATAAGAATTCTGAAAATGTTCATGGCCTCTTTTGGGAATAGAGTTTTGAAGCCTCTACCCTAGGAAGGCTACATGCAGCCCTTAAGGCTTAGGAGACTGAAATGCCTCTAGAAGAACAAGTGCTTCTCTTGGACTCTGACCTCAAAGGAGGACTGGAGGAGTTGTCCAGGTCATAGGAAGGTGTGGTTCTACAAAGGATTGTAGACAGGTCACCCACCCCCATAAAAAAACCAACAAACTCCCAGAAAAATTGTGGGACATGAATAAATCAAGTATGGATGGGTCTATTGTGGTGTAGTTCTTCTCAAGGATGCTGACAAATATCCTTTTTTGGTTTAGTCAAGGTAGCAAATTGTGCAGGAAACCTGAAGGTTCTGCAGCTGACCAAAGAGGCTAGGAAAGATAATGTCCCTAAGAGAGAGATTCACAGAGAACACAGGCAGAGAATAAGTCAGTGTCCCATGTGCTCATCTCCTGGGGTCTCCAAGAAAATGGCTTTAGCTAGTACATACTCAAAACTGAAAAGGTACAGAAGCATGCAATCAGCTGCTAAATTCCAGCTTTGATATTAGAAGTGAAGGGCTCCTTTCCTAAGCCTTCAGTCTGGTATTTCATTTTTTCATTTACAAGCTTGAATTTGAAGGTGAGGACTGCCAATTTGGAGACAGCATCATCATTGCATTTGAACGTTGCTGATTACTTGACCCTGCTAAATAGCTCTGGGGACAATCAATCAGGAACATCAGCATAGTAGAATAATTTCTCAAACTCTCCTGTCTATAGATCCAAACAAAAATTGTCACATTTCACATCAGCTCGGCCACAGAAAATAGCTGTGAAATCTGGGCAGCAGCAATTAAAAGCACTCTACGTGGTCAATGTTAGTTAAGCATCAGAAGTGTCTAGGAGTAATGGCTGATCCATGGTTTGGACCACCAAAATCAGGTTGTACTTATTAGTGGATACTTGGTTTAATAGAACTGGAAAAGCTTATTTTAGGTAATTCTGGAAACTTGAACTGCTCCTTGTGTCCATGAGTCATGGATTCATGTACCTGGCAGGACACATCAATATTAAAGAAAAATCTTCTTGGGTGCTAAAATACAAAGGGAGATCAAGAGAAGGCTCTACCAGCTTGCACTTGTGACAGCTTATGTCAGTCAACTGCCATGGAAAGTGGCCTTAGAGCAACATGTTTGCTGGTCACTGGGAAGGCCTGGCATTTGCATGGTGTTGTGGGTGGACCCTGGCCAGCAGCTAAAGCAGTCATACAGCCAATCACTTGTATCTCCTGTGGGACAAAAAGAAAATAGAATGAAGGTGAGAAGACTTGTGGATCAAGATAAAGATAGTTTAATAGGTCAAGTAAAGGTGTGTGTGCAAGCAAAGCAAAGGAGAAATTTGTTCACTAGATCCCATCAGCAGGCAGATATTTAGCCGCTTCCTGGAAAGTGGGGCCTCTGCGTGCTAGCGGTTACTTTGGAGAACAAATCCATACAAACATTCTCCCCTTCCTCCTCTTCTCCTTGAACTTTTATAGCTGATAATGGCATGATGTGGTATGGAATATCTTTTTAGTCAGTTCCGGTCTGATGTCCTTCCTGTGTCCCCTCCCAGTTTACTATCCACCCCAGCCTGCTCACTGCAGGGGGACAGAGAGGGAAAAAGAAAAATCCTTGGTGTTGTGTAAGCACTGCAGCAATAGCTAAACATTTCCATGTTATCAACACCGTTTTAATCAGAAATCCAAAAACATAGTAACATACAGGCTGCTATGAAGAAAATTAACTCCATCCCAGCCAGACCCAGTGCACATGGATTCGTAAGATTGTACTGAGCATGGGAAATAAGGAGAGAACAACAGAAATTGCAGCTGTCAGTAGGAGCTAGTGACGAGCAAAGTCTTAACATCTTCAGTTCTGTACCAGACTTTATAGTGCTAGGACCAGTGGAGCATACTGGGTGATACTTAATTACAGGATATGGATTTCAGGCCTGGCAACTGGAAAAACACTACATTCAACCAGTGTAACAAACTACAGAGTCAGGGATGTAGAGTAGGACATGGTGAAAAAAGTCAATTAGTAACAACTGCAATAACTTCAGTAAGCAAGTGCTTAAACAACAGCATGTGGTAATTTTAACTTAGTGCTTCTTTCTGTTCTAGGAGGAAATTTCTAGATCATGGACAAGAAAACAGTGCAGTTATAATCCAGTAGAGCATAAGATCTGTTAATTTGCTGAAGGTTCTTTCCCAGTGATACATTTACTGAGTTTGCTGATGTATCAGCATCTACAGTTCTTCCCTCATCTTCACCAGTTAGGACTAGACAATATTCCGTGAGTCTTGTCTTAGTGAGAGCATCAAGAAGTTAAAAAAGCTTGGCAAATTATTGTTAACGATGTTAAAGTCCTGTGATTGACTTAACAGCTCAATATGAGAACAAATCCAGTGCTATAGTAGCAGGAAAAGTTTGGAAATTGTGAGAATTTAGCAAAGTCTTATCAACCTTATCTGTCACCTGCTTTGTCCTCCCAGGAGGAATCAGAGTAAGGTGGCATGAGTCCAAGAACAAACTACTTTTGAAACTTTGTCCTAGAAAAGAACAAGTTGCCAGATTGTTCAGCTGGAGGTGTCTGCTGTACTGCACAAACATTTGACATGTCCTGAGGTGTGGGAGAATTAAAAATGGTGCATAATATTTTATCTAATGCACTAACCTCTTCGTCTTTTAATTTTCTTTTTCCTACTTCACTTAGCTGTTCTGTGTCCAAGCTACCTACATCTTTATTACTTTGCCACCTTCCTATCATGGGATACTTTTGCTGCTTAAATAGGATATTAATAAGTCCACTAGAAGTTGCCAGTTTTGGTGGACAGGACATCAGGGAATTTATTCCTCCAATCCCACAGAAAGTTTCTCATGTGTAGTTTATGAATAGCCTGAGTGACTCCCACAACAGTATCCTTCCCATCAGCCCCCGTGAAACATGAAGTGGCTTCTCCCCCTTGGCTTAGTTCTTTGCACCAGCAACATCTTGGCTTAATTCTTTAAATCTAGCCCTTTTCCTTAGCACTGTTTTTTCCCTTACATACCCAAAATGTTCCCAGGAAAACCTCACACAACCTCAAAACCCAAGACAGCTCCTTTCTCACTGAAGCTTAGATAAAACTCCCTGCAAATTTTATCTAAGCCTCAGTGTTCATGATATCAGGGTTATTTAATACTTAACCATACAAATTTGTAAGAAAAATTTGATAAGCCTTGGAGAAGCCACCACTAGTCATTAGGAAAAAAGACATCAAATCACAGAATCACAGAATTGTAGGGGTTGGAAGGGACCTTCTGAGACTGCTTCCAATTAATTCAGAGAAGTTCAGAGGGACCAGCCTTAACAGATTGGAAATAACCATAAAAACCAGAGAAACATTCTGACACAGAGATGCAAGTTAGGCATAGGTAAGTGGTCAACAGAGATTTAGGCCAGTTATGCATGATCAAGATCTGAAACCATAGAGAGGGGCATCCCTTTGGGGCAGCTTACAGGAACCTTCTTTTCTGAATGCACTATGCCCCTCTTCTAAATTTTTAAAAGGTGCCTGTGCTGCTTAGCTGAGTCATGGTAATTGTTCATGCATATTCCTGCCCTGTGGCAAATGCGAGTTAGTGTGCAAGCTCTCAGCCTTCACATACTGAGGCATAGCTCAACTTATCTTTCATTAGCTGCAGGGTAACAATGCAGACAGACCACGGCAAGGGAACATCTGATGCTATTACCTTGTTCATGAAACTGAAAGCTTCCACTTAGGCACTTAGAATTAAAGGCAAGCTGACAACTGTCAATAGTCATTAGTAACTACATTTTCAGGGATAATGAGGAGGTGAAGAAGTCAGATGTCACAGCAGTAAAGTCTCAAGTAAGCGCCAGGTTTAGATAAATCATCAAAAATGGATCAAAACTACCCATTGGAAAGTGAACTGTTTGCAGATACCTGAATCTATGAAACTCATCTTAAGCAACCAGATTTGAAAGTACTTTGGACTTTGAAAAAACTTGTTGATTTTTCCAGTTGGGTCTAAACCTCTCAAATAATAGATCAACACAGTCTCACCCAGTACCCTTGGCACTCATGCTAAGAAAGGGCAGAGGTTTCATAAATGTTACCTAGGTGAATGCTTACTGAACTGTGTGAGCTCCTAGCGAGCCCAGGACAGGATGAGGCACTGGCCCCACAGCTCTCACAGGCTAATGAAACTGCACCATTAAACAGTGATAGACCGAGCATGCCCTGAAGATCACTTTAAACTAGGCATGGTGAGACCATTAGCAAACACCAGCTGAGTCTTTAAGCTGTATCATTACCTTCTTCTAGGGAGCGGACATGGATGATGCTCTGCCAAGTAGGGTCAAATGCTGTCTGATTGGTGTCCTGAGAATCTTGGACATTTCCTAAGCAAGGCTGAAGGATATTTTGTGTAAGGCTATCAGTGCAGAATAGACCCTCCAAGCACCTATTCACACTCTTTCACTTGCTATGCTAGTTCTGGTCCAGGGAAAGGGGATATTTTTGGTGAGACAGAGCTGGGATAACAAGTATGAATCTGCTTCTCATTTGACACAAGGGGTTGTGGAATACAGCTTCGCTGTGCATTGCTGATTGCTGGCTACTGCAATAGCCTTGTGATTCCTGCAGTATAAGAGTAGTCCTTTCAATTTACACTTACAAGGAGCTGGCTGTCCTCACACTGTCTGATGCTTAGGGAAAAGTCCTTTCTTACCTTTTCCTCCTTCCTTCCAAATATGCTCCATGCCTCTCAGCTGTAGTCATGCAGATGGGGACCCTCCCTCCAGGTGGAAAATCTGCAGGGACCGACTACAGGCAAAAAGATGGATCTTTTTGATCGCAGCAATGAATCAATATGGAAATGGATCCCTTAAGCATTGTCCCTTTGCAGAATTTAATTGCTCTCCTCCAGTCCCTTTGCTGTTCGCTTCAGCCAGGAAGCCCAATCAGGGCTCAGATGCTGGTTGAAATACATTCAGAAGTTTTTCATCAAGGGCAAGGGCTCTGGCAGGTGATTTATTTTTCTTCATAATCTGTTTTCACCAAAGTCTCATTAGAAGTGCAGCCCCCACATCTATGAGACAATGGTTCAAGCCTGCTCAGCTGATTTAAATGACAGTAGGGCTGATTGAGTTGACCATTACAGAGGGACTTTCGAGGGACACTGGAGTTGGAGATCTGTTTCTTTGTTCTGCGCTGTTTTCCTCTGCTGCACTTGAGGCAAGAAAGATCACATGCAAGAAAGGAATACAAAAACATATTTACCCCCTCGCCCCACCCCCCCCCAAAAAAGCAAAACACAGCAGTCTTCCCAAAGATCCTCCTTGTTCAGGCTTAAAAACTTAAAATCTGCCAAGATAATGAAGTAGGGTTCTTCAGCTAGGACCTCCTCAGCTGTATCAGAGAGCATGAACTAGATAGTTGCACAACGATCCCCTAGGTGAGGAACTTGTCTGCATGAGAACTTGGAGTTCAGTAGGGACTCCAAGGACTGCTGCGTTAGAAACAACAGCAGCTGCTGTAGGCTCTGTCTCTCTTTTGGAAATGGGTATGAGTTGACATAGCTTTAAAGGAAGACACCATTCAAGCAGTTTCAGTTTTTATCATTTATGAGGACATAAATGAACAGGTGCTCAAAGAGCTTTAAGATTGCTTCTCTAATTTCAGATGACTGAGATGAGGTTTGAACTCAGTCCACTTCAAAGCCATTTTAAATTCTTTCAAACTTCTTTCACACTATTCCTTGTCCAAATTACTTGGAAGAAAACAATTAGAAACAGTTTATGTGTTTCTTTTCAAAATGCAACTATATTTCTTTCTCCAGTCCTTGGAGGATGCTAATTCTTTGGGAAAATTACACACATCTATGCATATTTTCTGAAAAAATTCAAATTTTTCACTTTTATTTTCTTATAAGAGAATCATATGCTTTTATGGTAAATTAGTTTTGAAGAAACATGGACTTATTATTGTAGTCCACCAGCCCTCGTATAGTATTTTCTCACTCACTTAAATCCTTTCCTAAACCATCTAGGTAAACAAGGGTTCATCAGCTTCAAGTATTTCTTTTAGATTTGCAAAAACAAGTCATTCCTGTGCGCTCACAACACTAGTAATCTTAAGCAATTCATTTCTGTGAATTTCAGCTTTTCTCCAGACTTTATCACCAAAGATTGAGATCAACTGCATGAAGGCATTTAAAGGATGCAATCAGTCCCTTTTTCCTCAAGGACACCATACAGCAACAGGACAAACAGCGATGGTTACACTGTGTACAATTACAAAACAAAATCCATACAGAGCTGCATACCTGGTAACTGGAGCATGGCACAAACAGGTAGAAACGATATTTTTCTAACTGCTGAAGAGTAACCTTACATATCAGCACAAGGCCAGTGAAGTCAGTAATGCTGATTTGTACTATCAGTCTGGATGCAAACTTGAGAAATGAGTGAAACTTTTTAGCACTAATACTCTTTATGCATTAGGTAGTTCACCTCCTCAATGCCAATAAGCCCTAACCAGTATAACGTCTGGTTATTTTGTTCCACAGAAAAAGTTTTATGCCTGTGTTGTGGGACAAAGCTAATCTAGAGGCAGACTATGAGTCTTCTTTTGATGGGGAATCCTCTAAACACATGAAAAACGCTGTGAGATTTACAGTCTGCCTAGATTATCTATGCCAGGGATATGGCCGGGGAAATAGCTGAGCTGTCATTGTACCAGAGTTCCTGCAGCTGCTGGGAAAGACAGCCACAAGAGTTTTGCTGAGTGGGATGAAGACTGAGAAGAGCTCCAAAGCTGATCCAAGCCACAGGAGTGCTCTTAATTTCCATTCCCTGATGACAGAGAAAGAGGGTTTCACAAACGCTTTAAAACAGAGGAGGCTGGCAGCTGCTTTAGCGTGTCAGCAAGTCTCCCACGTGGAGGGACAAGCCACACCAAGCAAGAGTATCTGCCACAAAGCAGTAAGGCGGAGTTTTGTCTCCCTGAGCCACCTCTGTACTTTGGAAGAAGGGACTGTGCTGAAAAAGGTCAGCAGCATCAGTTCTACAACAATGCAGGCCTCTCCAAAAGAAGAAATATGTCCATTAAAGGAAATTCAGGAATTTTCTTGAACAGGCAAGAGAATCTGAGCCAAAGAATCTAAATTTACAAATAAAACATCAGAGTAAAGTTAATTTTTGGCAAGGAAAATGCATCCCCCACCTTAGCTGTGTATTAATTAGCCAGGCCTTTTACTTTAGGGAATAGAATACTACCCTTTGCTGTTTGCATCACTTTCTGCTAACCCAGTCTCTTTATATATACTGAACCTGTTGAGCAACCAAAGCTTTAAATTGACTGCTAATTTTGTGTTGGGTCAAATTAATTTTGAAACCAGATTAATTAAAGCAGATGAAGCTTTGTTTATCCATTATTCATGAATCTCATTGGAACAGGGGAGAGTGCATTAGCTTTATTTAGGATATTACTTTGCTTTAATGAACTCTTTTTTTTTTTTTTCCTCTTAATGCTCCTTTTGAGCAGGAGTTCAGCTTTGTGTTGTTGGATTTTTTTTTTCTTTGGTGGTCTACTGCAAACAATGTAATTAGCAGATTTTCTTGCTCCAAAAAAGCTGCAGCTGACAATGTCCAGCAGTGACTGCATCTTACCATAATTCTGCAGAGGGAGAGAAGAGCACATGTGCATGCTGAGCAAGGATCTCCCACTCATGCTGTCCTGCTGCAGTCGCAGGCTGTAGAGAGGGTGGATATCTCACTCAGCATCAGAGCCAGAAAATCCACAGATGGTCAGAAGAAGCTGCTGGATAAATAAACTCAAACCAACTAACTGCGAGCATTTGAGTGTCACTGTGGAAGATCCAGGGAAGAATTCTTTTCCCCACAGAGCAGTGATTTATAAAAGCCAAGCTAGACATGAGGGGGTGTGAAGTATGGGCTAGAAAATATTACTGGAGCTATTACAGTGCTCTTTGCACAAATGGTTTATCCCCTCTGGATATGGTTTAGTTCTAGTAGCTCTGTCTAAAACGATGTATTGAGACCTGAGATACTACTTGTCTCAGAAACTAATGGCATTTATGAGCAAGTGGAAGACTAGAACTCCTCAGAGTAAAGAGAATAAAAATAGAGCTTTGCTCAGAAGTTGCAGTAACATTGTATTTGTAAATAAAATTAGTTAAGCAAAGGTAAGTTTAAACAAAGGAAGAGTTGTCTTCACAAAGTAGATTGGACTTAATTTAAACAAAATACCAAGATGCCAATTAAAAAAGATACAAAGAGAGGTCTGTGTAAAAAGATAAAACAATAGTTTGCAAATTTGGAAGGCAAAACATTTAACACTGCTAAAAACCAAGCATTTTTCCTGCAAAACAGCAAACCAATTGACAGATCTCATTGCTACAGGATACTAATAGGAACTGGAGAAATTAAAGACAGAAGTGGTCACCCATATAACTTCGGAAACATCCAGGTACAATAGCAAGAACACTATAAGAGATCCAAACTTATATTTCAGGTTGTGAAACAACAGCAAAAAAAATTAGGATTAATCTTTCATTGAAAAAATATCTACTTTCCTCTTACATAGCTTGCCTGAAGAATATGATATTAGCCACTGCAAAAACCCCAAGATAATAAATCACACATAGCAATCACTTGACTCTCTTAACCGTGGTATCTGAATATCTCATGATCTCCATGTATTTATCCTCACAATTCACTTATGGACGTGGGAAAATGATTTGTGTTTTGAAAATGAGGAACTGAGTGGAAAGGCTGTGATCCACCTTGTTACTGTGGTTTCACACAAAGCTGCAAGAATAAGGAACTGATCTTTGTATTCAATGTCTATTCCCCTAGTCACTGCTTTGTGCTCTTTTTAAGATTAGGTGGTCCAAAGTGACTATTACAGCAATTATTTTTTTCGCCTATCAACAAAAAAAGTATTTTTCATTTGCTTCTGAAGAGAAGATGGTTGCTAAGCAAAAGAGTACCTAGCGAGGGGAATGTGAAGTGGTTAGAAAGATCAAGGCAAGAAATCAGAATGATGAAGTGAGAGCTTATGTTCCCTTTATTCATGGCACTTTTATTAGTGCTGTATTTTTAGATAGCTAAAGTGCTGTTGTAACATAACCGCAGAAAGTACCAGGACCTGGAAAAGAGGCAGGAAAGGACAAAAGGCTGTAAAGTACTGAAGAGGTGGGATAAAACTTACACTAAAGCTGCTAGATAGACTCGTGGATGTTGAAGAGTAAACCTTGTTTAATGGGACTATATATCTGTTTTAGTTATTGTTGTGGTCAATGTTATCCAATAAACTTCTATTAAGTAGATTAGTTCCGGAGGGTATGCTTCCTGTTTATGAGCTGGTAACTACCACATCTTGAGCTAAATAAACTTGGAACCTGAAGGCTGAAAATTTTATAGGAAATAAATTCCTTCAGCCTTGGTGTTTGTTAGCTCAGGATATGGTGAAACCAAGCTAAGCTGCAAACACCACAGTACGTACACAAATATATGCTCACCTGGATGCTCCATCAGAGCTCTACTCACTCTCAGACCTTCTCCAGACACTGGCACAAAACAAAAAAAAAAGCTATATTCAAACTAGGTTTATTTAGGAAGTGTTCTGGCTGTCCCTTTGCGCAAGTTGTAGCAATATTTTTTGTCTGATAGAGCAGGATTTGAAGACTGCAGCCCTCAGCTCATCAGGCTGTCCATCTGCCCTGCTTGGAGACAAGAAGGGGTGATGAGGCTGATGGCCATTTGACTGCCCAAAGAAGGACTATTTTTAACAAGCTGTAAAGCTAGTTGAAGGGAATTGACTTTGAAAAGAATCAGCGCCACTATATGGGTTCAATAAAAGTGGGTCAAAGCCACTGCCTGACAGGTCTACACTTATCTATCTCATGGCCCATTTTGGTCAAACCATCTTCTATCACCTAAGAGTGGGGTAAACCTGGGGTAAAGTGTTGGCTGATTTGAAGTCAAGAGGAGTTTTCACTGCTGATTTTAATGGACTTGAGGGTTAACTGTGTGTCTGGCTCGGGGAAATACGAGCAAGCAGTGGTCTGGCTGGCTTGGGCCACACACAGGACCAGAACAAATAGATTTTTCACAATACTGAAAAGTAACTGCCCTATCTCTATGTAAATCCCAGCATACTGATTGGCTGATGGCTGTAAATAGCCAATTAGGCTGTACATGTTTGCAGATTAATAAATGGCCATTCCACTGTGGCTAAGCTGCATTGCAATCTGCAGTGTGGGTCGCTGAGAACATTCCACTGCTGCTGACTTTAATTGTTATTAGTTTGTATTATATGTTAAATAGGGGAATATTTTAATGTAATAGCTGTAAGCGCTAAAGCTGAGTGAATAATTCATAGCAAGTTATTTATTCAATAAATTTAGCCTCTTTTACTCTTCAATTTTTCAGGAACAAGTTTATTATTTTCTCAAAAGAGTGGTTATTATTCAGAATTACTTTCTAATCAGTTTATCAGAATGTTTCTTGCTCTGCAGATCCCCTGGGTAGGCTATTTTTTACTAAATCAGTAAGCCACACAGCATCATTGCCTTCCCTGTTTTGATGTCTATTACCCTTTAGCAGAAGTTTCCAGTGAGGACTTAGGTTTAACCTAAGCCAACCCAGCTCCTCTTGCTGCCAGTGTCCCTGATGGAAGGTATGGTGCATGTTCTGCCACAACACTTTTACCTTCTACAAAGGCTGGCCAAGGAAAGTGGTCAATGCTCTGGAGGTTGAGGCAAGTTTAGGACTGAGAATTTCCATGTTACTGTGATGAAAAATATATAGAATTGTTCTGTCCCCCTGATTTTCAGACAGAGTGGGCAGAGCATAAAAGATGCAGCACACTTCAGAATCCGGGATGGGTATGAAAAAGCCATTACAAACTGTCCACCAATAAATGGCATCTATCTCACTAAGTGTCAGAGGACTCCAAAATACATGTTGTTGGCATTTATTCATTTATTATTACTATTATTTTTAATAGTTCACAGCTAAAGGAAAGCAGATGAGGAGACCCAAGAAACAGGAGGGCACAACCCCCACCCCAACACATAATTGCATTGAGCCACCCTCTGTGCACCTCTCCTGGCTCTGCACTTTAGAGGTGAGCAGGTTATAGCTCAGCTTTTTACCCTCATCTGGCTTCCCTTGAGCCTATTTGCAGCAATGCTTAGATAATTGTGTTGTAGCCATTTGTGCCTCAGATCTGCACCTCATGCCAGGTGTCTGCCTCAGGTATTTACACATGTATGTGAGATCTGAGAAAAGCAGAGCTACTCAGTGAGCCTGGATGATTAATAAGCCTTGCAATCTCGCAACGCTTCACGTTGCTCCCTTGTCTTCCCTCCAAGCTTCCCAGGGATCGCTCCTACTACTCCTAGTGAGGTGAGCTTCACCTCAAGGGCTCTGGCTCAGAGTGGCGTCTCTGTTACAAATCTGTGAGGCAGCGCTGCATTCCCCCTCTCTCCAATTACTGGGCGGTCATCAGCATAATGCTGTTCGTCATCGGCACAGGGGGGGTCTACTGTTTACTGAAGACCAAGCAGGAAAGCAAATAGTTTGGGTAAGCTCTGCTGACAGTAGAGTACAGCTTTATTTAGTAGAATTTGTTTCATACAAATGGCATCCCGAGGTACTTATCAAAGTTAAATAATACATAATAGCAGAGGGAGAGAGAAATTAAGAGGCACAGGCATGGGAGCAGAGATGTTTTCAGATGAGATTTGAAAATAGATGGGGAAGCGGTGAGGCAGAAAGAAACAGCAGAAAAAAAAAAGACTGTTCCAGATGGTGGGAGATACAAGGGGAAAAAGCTTTCACAACGGCTGTGGTTTGAGCATAATTAGGCACAGAGAGATGACCAGTGCCATTTGGAGAGAAAAACAGGAACAGAGGAGAAGGAAGAGGAATTCCAGGAGACGTACTGGGAAAAGGTCAGAGAAGGCAAATAAAGAAATGAATGGAGAGCTGTGGGAGCTTCCTCTGTAAATGTCACAATGGTGATTTGGAAAGCCAATGCACCTGCAAAATGGTGCGTTCAAGGATGGCTGGAGAACGTTGACATGGAGAATTTGAGCAGAAAGGAAAGTCAGGCACTGCCGTATCAGGAGGAGAATTTCGTCCAAACAGCTGCATCTGTCTAACCTTCTGCAAAGGATTCAGACCCAAAAGGTCAAATCCAAGGAGGTGCTGTATAATTTATCACCTTCCCCCCTTCTTCCTGCCAAAGACTATGTTGTTTTCTCCTTCCTGGGTTGCAAGCAGCAATTCCATTGCACAGTTGCTGCATGTTTTTTTAACAAAACTAATTTCTTTTTATCCAGTAATCTAGGAGGAGGAGCCAAAGTGCTGCTCGAGATATAGTGGGTTATGGCAGTCAAAGGAATGAGGTGTTTTCTACCCACTATGATCTAAAGCTGTCTCCGTTCTGCTGGGTGGAAGAAATATCAAGTCAAGGTACACATCTCTAATGCTAACATTGAAAAAGAAGGGAATGCTGCAAGAGGACATTCTGGTGACCAGGTTGCTTCTGTCTGACAGACAAGCCTGAGACAAGGCTGTACTATGACTAGATTGGGTTGCGAAGTAAGAAATTAAATGCAGATTTCCCATTGTGTCAGCTCTTTGGCTTCTGACCCATGAACCCTCCTGTACCAGCTGTACAGTGGTCAGACTGCCCAGAGAGGTGGTGGAGTCTCCTTCTCTGGAGAAGTTCAAAACCCGCCTGGACAAGTTTCTGTGCAACCTCCTCCAGGTGGGCCTGCTTTGTCGGGGGGTTGGACTAGATGATCTCCAGAGGTCCCTTCCAACCCCATATCATTCTGTGATTCTGTGATTCTGTTGACACAGAAACCGAGGACCCCAGTGAGTTCTTCTTCAGGGCAGCAACATAAGCTTGTCCTCTGGTCTATGGGCAGTTTGAACCTCCTGTGGGTAGCCCTGTGGACCCTGCTGTAGGCTAGAGTGCCTTCAGGGCTGCTCAAATTTATATTAGGGTGGAGGGAAAATTTTCACTACTGGAGGAACCCTGAGAGTGTGTATATGTTAGGGGCAGTTTTATCCTACTTTACTCTGTCTTATCCTGGAACATGCCTTTGCAGCAAGACACAGAATCTGTCCCTAAGGTTTCTCCGGTATTCTGCTGGTTGAAATGCATCTTCTGGAAACACTTTGACCTGTGTGTTGGATTCATACTGTGGGGATGTGAAAGAAGACAAGGCCTGTCTTTTAAAAGAAAAGAACGGCACAGAGTATTTCAGAAGATTCTGCTCAAGCACGTAGCTCTTCTGAAAGTGCCAGTTAAGTAGCCATGCAATGCTAGAAAGAGGCTGGAATATGAAGCCCACTGAGCACTTCTGTGCCATGAGATAAGACAAAGCTGGCTTGAATCTGTTCACAGTTTGATTTTTTGTTTGTTTGTTTGTTTAATTCCCATTTTCATCAGTCAGGCAAAAGAGTGATCGGTAGAAAGGTTAGAATCTAGCTCTTTCCAAATGCTAAGTCTTTCAAGGCCAAATGAAGAGCAGAATAGATAAAGTCTGGGCCTGTAACTGGTATTTCCTCAACAAGTCAGAAGGAGGAAAGCAAGAGAGAGATAGCAGTACCTTTGAATGTAAAAAGCAAGGCAAATCAGGTCATCCCAGTCATGGAGGCATCCACTGACTGCAGCAGAAGACCCTTCAAACAAAGCTAGTGGTAGGAGGAGGGTAAGGAATTACCTAGTTAGGTCAGGAATTCAGAACGTGGGTGTTGGTCTGGCAGGAGAGGTCACAAATCAGTCAGGAGAAAGCACGTGCTGGGAGGAGACCTAAAGCTCTGAAGCCACTTCATATGTAGCCCTAGGCTCTGTAGGGGATCCTGGTGGTCTCTCCACATTCCTGTTAGAGCTATCAAAGCCCAGAACAAAGAAGGAAGCCACAGCCCTGGCAGTGAGGGTGTTGCTCCAGCAGCCGCTCCAGGAGCCTATGGAAAGAGAAGTTACAGAGAAGCTCCAGGCTCTGGTGCTACATGCAGGGCATAACACTGTCTTTTTAAAAAATTGTTTCAAGCTTTTGCTATTTGTAGCTTCTGTGCCTGAAAATCAGAGGTCAACCAAAAGGCCACAGAAATGAAAGAGAAGGGAGAGGAGAGATTCATTTCACTGGGACAGAAACGAGATAGCCTTCCCCCTTGGGACATGTCTGATATCAAAGTATAACGGGAAGCAGCCATGTAGATCTCCATATTTATTTATCTTTCAGTGCAGAATTCCCTGTAAGAAATAGTCTTGTGTTCAAAGATTATCAGAAGGATTTCCAAATATTTTTTCACAGACTTAGGGACTTCTAGCAATATTAATATTTAGGACAAGTAATTTTCATAATAGTTTTGCTACCTCAAATCCACCACACTATTTCATACAGTACCAAACCAGTCTACAGTACTGCCATGTAAAATGCAAGAACTTGCAAGAACAATTTTTTTTTTTTTTACTCTTGTAGAAAATTGTTGTGGCATGCTGGGAGCAAGATAGAACAGTGGGAAAAACTTGCATTGTGATGAACCACAAACATTTTGCTGCTAATGAGGAAGATGGAGAAGCTGGTGTTGATCTTGGTAAGTTTGACCATTCCACACACACCTGACTACCACCCTTAACTTAAACCTCCTTAGAACAGCTTTAGCTGATATTGGGCAACCTCTTCTCAACCCACAACACCCACAACTTTGGCAGGGAGAATGACAGACTATGGAACATGAAGAAGGATCCAATTCCCTGTGGGGCTAAAGCACCTCCCTTCTTAGAGGTTTTTGAGGTCATCAAACTTCCAGCTTCCCTGCTCAGAGCAAGTATATGAATGACACATAATAAAGGGAAACTCAAGAAATCCTCTTGTCTCCAGCTCCTTGAAAAGAAGAATATGGTGCTCTGTTTTTAAACAACCTGTGATTCTTGGATTTGAAACGATAAATGACATGTTGTTGGTGCAAAAAATTTATGTGTCAATAAGCCAGTTTCCATAATTATCAGGGCAGCCCACTTTGCTAGGAGGTATTCATATTTTATTTAAAACTCTTTACTAAAGAGTTTGCTTTGTGTTTACCTTATTAAATGGTATCAATGAAAAGCCTGGTTTACTTTTTACCAAGCCATAGCAGACATAATTTCCCTATGCACTGTCTTAAATGAAGGGTCTTTCACCTTCTTACGTCCTTCCCTGCTGCTAAGAGAGGAACTGAGTTAGTGCTCTTAAATGTCACCAACTCCAACAGCTTCAGAGCATTAAATGAAACCTCTAAATGATTTCCACTCCTGCGTGCAAGACAAACATGCCAGTACCTGGGCAACCTTCCCCAAGCTCACCAGTGACCACTTGGATCCTTGTAGACCCGTGCCTTTCTCGGCATTCTCACATCACTGCTGAAGCTTCCCATCACCGGCAGCCCACAGCAAAAAGTGCCACCTGGTATCTATCAAATAGCTCCCCTGCCCCTCTATGGGAGCAGAAGCTACCCACAAAAATGATGGGTTACATCAGATACAAGAAAGTCTTAAGCCTTGTGAATATTTGCAAGAAGCATACTCATGTTGACCATTTTCATGCTGTCAGTAAAAAAAGGGCCATTTCGTTGGTCATGGTCTTGTCAGCTTCAATCACACTGTGAGGTGATGCAAGTTTAAGCTGCAATTTGATTATCTGCTTACAATACCGTATCATGAAGATCTCCATGGCATTTTGTCACAGCCTGCGGTAGCTCAGGACACTCCTGGCTTAGGGTCAGTGTTATGAAGCTGTTTGCCACGGCCTCGGGGTCACACTTCACTGTTTGTGTTAGTGAAGAATTGAAGACAGCAGAAAGGGGCAGAGCCATAGTCCAGGGTGAGAGGCAGATGAAGCAGGAGTGACAGATGAGCCACAGAGTAAAGAAAACACTGGATAAGGCACAGCTAGCACATTCCCAGAGTGCTTCAAAGCTTCTATAGCATGGACACATGGCACAATGTGACACAGCACAGAAATTGACATGTTTTGTAAGAGTAGTTTAAACAGAGCATTACTAAGCCATGTGGCTTATTTAGGGTCGGATACCTGTGTATGGAGATGGCTAACCTGGTCAGTAAGGACAAGTGTGGTATCCTGATGACTCTACTTGTTCAAACCTTAGAGCAGAAGAAAGGGACAAGTAGATCCCACAGATGACTAAAAGTGAGAAGGAACAGGACGTGGGCGATTCCCTTCCCCCAAAAGGTAATTAGTGCCTGGTCTGCTCACTTTATTATTTTTTTAACCTTCCTGTCTCCAGCTGATTCCAACTTCTGCCCCATTAAGTCTTTTCCAAGCAAGACTGAGCTATGACTGGGTGTCTGTCTCTGAGCTTTTCCTTATCCTTCCAACTTGAAGAAGAGAATCAAGAACTTTCTCATTTACCTCTGTTTGTATGTTTTGCGACTGCTTTATTTTGCTTCAGTCAAAATCCTCCCTAAAAATACAAGCACTGCTTCCTTTCCATTTAGGGGCAGGAGGCAGCAGCTGCCTAGCCCTGGGCACAATTACACTCCAATAGCTGAGGATGGGAGTGAATGGCAGACTCATTCTCCCCCCAGCTTTCATGAGGAAAAAATCATTTAGCAGCTCAGCATGGAGGGTTCTGCACAGCCTCCCCCTCCCTGTGAAGAAAGAAGCATCTAAAATGGCAGCAAGGAGAATATGCACATGCATTTCAGCTATTTCCTTTTTCATTTACTGCTATCTGAGTTTCCCCGTGCCCTCTGCAAACACATTCTCCCCCGTCTGTGTGTACTCCCACCACGCTCAGGTGGCTAGCACAGAACAGACACTCATTTTGCTCTGTTTGTTATGCACTTGTTTTCTTTTTTTTTTTTTTAGTGTATTTTAGGTTTCTAGGATGGACTGGCTAATCAGGGGATCCGTACTCTGTGACTGAGCTAATCACAGAATCATAGAGTGGTTTGTGTCAGAAGGGACCTTTAAAGGTCATTCAGTGACACCTCCCTGCTGTGGGCAGGGACATCTTCCGCTAGATCAAGTTGCTCAAAGCCCAGTCCAACCTGACCTTGAACACTTCCAGGGAAGGGGCATCCACAACTTCTCTGGGCAAGCAATCATCTTCATCATTGCCAGAGAACGTGTTGCTCAGTGATTACCCAAAGCCAAAGAAACCAGCCAAAGAAACCAACCAAAGTCTTATACATTCAACATCAAACTGTTTGAAATACAAGACCAAAGTAGCTTGTTCCATCATCTGGTGAAAAGGTATGGGTCTCTGAATGATCGTGTTCCAACCAAGCTTATCTGTAAATCAAACAGGAAAGTAACATAGTAGAACTAATTACAAATCAATTAACCACACTAACCGCACAAGCTCAGCGGTCTTCATGGTGCCATTTGTGGTCACTGGAGCCTGGGAGTCTCTCCTGAGACATGTGCATAACAGCTGCTACTAGCATTGACTATGTTAGCTACTGCACTTGCTGTAACTGCCTGGTGTCCAGGTCCCTTTTGCCCTAAACTAAACACTTAATATCTCCCCCCTTTCCAGGAAAAGAAGGATCATGTTTTTTCGCATGTGTGTGCCTGACCAGGATAGAGTGACAATCTTCTATGACTACTTTGACCTCCCACCCTCACAACCATTCAGGAAAGATGTTTCCTGTAGTGGATATGCTCAATACTTTTAAGAAAAATTTATGCCAAAGAACCCATATTATGTTAAGCTCCATGTACTATTTAACCTGTCCTATAAAAAGTATCTGCAGTACCTAATGTCTCTGAGCTGTTTGATAGATGTCTAAAAATCATAATGCCTAGATTTTTAGAAAGCAGATATTACCACACGACAATCCACAGTACCGAGTGCGCTTTTGTAATCTGAAATTTAAATGCAGATCAACTGATTTTTAGCCTTTTCAACAGGCTACTATTTTGACATTTTTTTCCACCACCTTATCATATTGGGAAAAAAACAGGAGTCACAGTCACATGAAAAGATTGTGTTTCAGTGCAAGCTATTTAAGCTCATGCTGCTGAACAGTGGTTCGCCATCAAATTACTGGAGCAGATATACTGTGTTAGATAAAATAACCCAAGCACCTCTTCTATCTCTTGCAGATCCAAAAGGTGGCTCAAATAGTGCTGCATGCAGTGTACCCAGAAGATAGTGCTTACTGTCTCTAGGACACACTACAAGCCACCCTTCCAGCCTCAACTGATGCAGGATGACTGTCTCAAGAATGGGGGAGACTTATGTTATTACTGAGTAGGTGTTTGAGCATGTGCACTTGTTTCTACAAAAAGGTGAAGAACTTTAGCTGGAGGGGTTCAGCAAAGAGAAAAGAATGAGGGATGGGAAAAGAAACTGGGCTTTACTTAGCATATTGTTGGACTGGCATGAAGATATCTAAGACTGGGAACATTGCCTGCTGGGCTTGAGCCTGCTGTCTAGATTAGGGCTAGAGGACTGGAGATGTGCATGTTCAAAGTGGGTGAATTGCCAGTATAGTTTTATCTAGGCCTTGGCAGTCCCAGAAACCATCAGTAAAAATTACATCTATAGCTGGACCAGCAACCATGCACCACAGACAGACTCTAGGAGCCTGATGCAAATGACACAGGTAAGTTTTTTGCTACAGGGAACATGGTGATGATGGGCCAAGTCCTGTGAGGGAAGACAGTCTTACCACATATTTGTATACTGTTGATCCGGCTGGGGCTTCTCAGAGTGCTGATAACCACGATGACAAGCTCCTTCTGAATTTGCTCACACTGCACAGTTGCCTATAATCTGTTCCGTACAGGAAGCCTTATGGATCTCTTCTAGTAGAGAGGGGACTGACAGGCAGCCTGAAGGCAGCCTGGGTCCCTTAAGCTAAAGCTTAAGGAAAGCAGAAAAGTTTGAAAACATGTCTACTTTATCTTTTTTTTTTTTTTTTTAGTGAAATTCAGTTAGATTGTTAAGCTAAAAACTCATCTGGGGGCAATAGAAGGGGAGAGAACGGGACATATCCTATTTTCTGACTGGAATTGCTAATCTGATGGGAACTTCTGAAAGATAACAGCATAATGGACAAAACAAATGTACTGAATCTTTTCAGGCCATGGACATCAATCATGTGGTCTCTCTGAATATTTGTACTGACAAGTAAGATATCCACCGTCAATCATGAGAGGGTGTGCAGTGGAACAGCATTGTAATGAAGTGGTGCTTGGTCCACACTCAGGTTTGTGCCGAGAGCTGGGAATCAGGGGGGGAAGCAGCGCCCTTATCAGGTTTGTTATAAAGAACCTTCCTCTGTCCCTGGAGGCTGCCATGAAATGGTTTTGCTTCCTGCTATCGGGAAACAGATTATACACAAAGTGCTGTAGTGTTTCTCCTTGTTAGCTGAGGAAATACATAAGTTCTTTAATCGTACTTTATTCAATGCATGGTGACAATGACAGAGACTGGAGAACGCAATTCAGTGGAGTAGATAGCGAGTGCAAGTCCAGTCTTTGTGTATAGACTACTTCCACTTGCATCACAGTTTTCTAAGCCATAAGCACTTCCTAACTCTAAGGAACAATAGGTGAAACTGGAAGCCACACACACAATGCTTCAGGGCAGTCTGTCTTGCAGGTTTCCATATGCAGGTGATTGGACTAGATGATCATTGTAGGCCCCTTCCAACTGGAACTATTCTCTCTTCTCTTCTCTTCTCTTCTCTTCTCTTCTCTTCTCTTCTCTTCTCTTCTCTTCTCTTCTCTTCTCTTCTCAAGTACCTGATGTAGGCATCTGTGTTTACTTTCAGTATTTTTCAGGCCTGGACAAGTATCTTATTCCTTTGTTTATGGGGCAGGAAGCATGGTGAATTGCGGTACCTCAGATGAAACAATTCAGCTTACTCATAGCTTCCTCAGGAAGACATGCACAGCACAGGCTGGGCAAGCAGAGGCTCCTAGGTTTCTCCCTTGGTGCTTCCTCAAAGGTGCACTAGTCCCCTCTGAGTGGCCATCAAAGCAACAACAGCTTTTCTGTTCCTCAGTGTAAAGAGAAAGGTAGAGGTGCATATGCAAGAAAGGATACCAAGTGCCTGGTTTTATCCTTTCTTCATGCCTCTGCAGGAGTCACAAAAATCAGTCAATGATGTAGCTTTACATGGCCAGTCTCACACTAGTCAGGCCAAGGGAAAGGAATTCCTCCCACAGACGATGAGCTAGGATACCAAGGAAGGGCTGTGAAGGGACACTGAGGCAGGTTGAACACAGCCCTGCTCAGCCCATTCCCAGCCATTCTATTTGCAGTTCATGTCCCATCTCACTCCTCTAAGGTCTGTCTAGACTAGTCATGGTCCTGGCCTGACTAGCAGTGCATATGTAGATAGAAACACCACAGTGTAAGATGTCTAGCTGTTGCACGTGCTTTATCCATGGTGTATAAAGAAACTGGAATGCAAATGCCTTTGCAAGCACAGATGTTTCCATGGAGCACCTTATTTAAAAGACATTCTATGTATTCCAATACTGTAGGGATATGGATATTTGGATAGACAACAGTTTGATTTTAAAAGTATATATATATAAACTTTTTTCATGCCCTAAAATGTCTAAAACAACATTAAATGCCTACATTTACAGGGACAAATCACACCTTATCATACAGTTTACTGGAAGACTCATTGGGATCATTGTAGTCTCCGCTGAGTATACTTCAAAAGCAGCACACATACAGCAAAGACTATATAGAAAGATATCTAAAGCAACCACATTTTACAGGGAAATTTCTAGTTCTTTCATGACTGAATTTAATAGAATAAAACTGAGCTCTTTGATTATGAACATCCTTGTGTAGGATCACTGCTACCTGCAGTGGCAAAGACTGGATCTCACTTATCAAATGCTTGCAAAACAGCTATGATAAATTTAACTTTGTTTCCAAAGAAATTCTTAAACTTCTTATGGCTGAAGTAGTTTTAGTATAAGGTCATGCAAATCTACAAAATTAATTTTATCCTGCTGAACTGAGCAGAATAGCTGTATCACAATGGCTGGACATAAAGTCCACTGTTCATGGACAAATCTTTTTTAGTCTTTCATATATGTAGACTATTAGTATTAGAAGTATCTTCTGAAATAAAAGATTTCTTATCATAAATATTCATACATGTGATGTATACATGGACGGTTCGGTGGATAAGGAATTGGCTGAATGGTCGCACCCAGAGGGTGGTACTCAATGGCTTTAAGTCCAGATGGAGAGCAGTGACTAGTGGTGTCCCTCAAGGGTCC
>KZ505684.1:1499333-1509899 GCA_002844005.1 Limosa lapponica baueri | reverse complement strand
GAGGCCCTGGGCAACCTGGTCTAGTTGGGGGTGTCCCTGCTGACTGCGGGGAGGTCGGACTAGATGACCTTTGGAGGTCCCTTCCGGCCTGGACCAATCTATGAATCTATGAATCTATGTAACCATATATACAGCCAATCCGGCCCTTCACTTCCCATACACGTTGAGCCTATGTTGGAATGATGGAAGTTCTCCCTGGATATACTATTCAAACTATTCCCTACTTCTGTTCACCTTCAATTTGTTTTTTGTTGCAACTATCCATTATCAGCATGGTCAACTGCCTTTAGCTATTTGTTGCCTGCCATTTTATCTAGGCACAAGGATGGATTGGTTGAGAAAGTTCCTTTTCCTGTTCTCTTCTGAAGAACTGAGAAAAGGAGTCTCTTGTTCAAAGGCCCCTTTGAGTTGAGCAGATGATAGGCAATTCAGGCTCAGTATTCCAGTCTTTCATGAAGACAGACTGATGCTAAAGCAAATGACTTCTCCTACGCCTCTTAAAAGGAAAGAGGCAATCTTCCCCGTTCAACCTTATGTCTAGGCATGTTTGATTTGCCTTCTGACTGCACTAAAACCATCCTTAAACTGTGTATAATGAGCACAGTGTGGCTCTGCTGTCTTGTAATGCACGATTAGTTTGCTAACAACTTGTTTGAGTAGGCATGTGTGTGGCTTCATCTCTTTAAGATTATGCCTGAGCAGGAATAAAAAAAAATCACAATTCTCCTCCTGTTACTCCTACTCTAGCCTTCCTCTAGAGCATTCTCTCTCTCTTATGTCTGTCTTAATTAGATCATGCCAGTCCTAATTTGAGAGTGCAGATTTTAAGCAGGGAGAGAGGAAGGAAACACACAGACAATATACTAATTTTAGACAGAGACAAATGTGTCTTTTTCCATTAGGGAGAGGGAAGGAAGTAAAGCAAAGCAAAAAAAAAAAAACCAACAGAAGAAAACCCGTAGACGAAAATTGTGCGTTGTATCTGAAGTGGTGACTCTATCAAAGAGCACTAGGAAATTCAGCTGGAGAGAAGTCTACAGCCAAGACAATGCTCTGTTACTAGCCCTAATGACCCTCTAGCTCTTCTTGCTCAAGATATACTACAGAATAACATTGCACATTTCCATTCAAGTACACCCCAAACATTGTTATAGCACTCAGAAACTACAGGAGAAAACAGCAAGCATCTAGATTCTAGATTGTCTCCCCTGCCCATCCATACTAAAGTTTGACATTACCTGTGGCTATTGTTTTCTAAACGATTTCTCCACTGTAAATAGTTGTATGTGTGTGTTTAGGATAAACACGACGTTTGAGGTTCCAGACAGTGGGAATTCTTTTGTGTATGCATGGATTAGAGGACGATGCCTAGCACAGGCTGGATGTAAACAGCAGCTCCCCACCAAGCAGATTTTTGCTACAGCCTCAAGGAGGTGGGGGGGGAAAGCCCTCAGAGTGATAAATAAGAATTTGTGCGAGGTCTTGAATTGGTTTTGAGTAAATCCTTTCTGTGATTGTGAGCATGAGGAAGACACGCAGTGATCATCATTTATTACTGTAAATTATTTATCTCTTCCTTTCTCTGGCTGCCTCCTTGTACTGACGTAAATTATGCGCATGTAGAATTTGGATCTGAGAAATACACAAAGAGGATTAAAGTTTAGTCCCCCAAAATGGTTCTTCCTTCAAATTCACCTTGCATTCTTCTACCTCATCCCTCATCACAGAATTATCAGCTCTGAGCCAGGATCTTCCATGCTGACAAACCTGGGTGAATGTCCAGAGATGGAGTTGCAGTCCAGCTTTTATTAACAGAGATGACATTCAGGAACATTTGTAAAAGTCCAGTTTTTGCAGGTTACCTGTGCAGAATAAACTGGACTGGTGGGGGTGGGGAATGAGGCAGTATGTCACCTAATTTTAGTGATTTGGTCTGACATCCCCTGTTTCTGATAGCAGTCTTGTCCTTGTCTGCAGACAAATTATCCAGCCATGCAGTATGATGCATTGAGCAGGTGATGTCTGCTTTTGCCCAGGTCAAAGAAGAAGCCACACAGGAGACTCTACCTGATTCAAAGAGCAAATGCAGCATTGTCAGAAGCACCAAAAGTAGGTGCAGTATGGCTGGACAGTGCCTTGTCATGGGAGTAACAAAGTGTGTAATGTAGGTCTTCTATGAAATGCTGCAGTGCCATCACTTGCCAGCACAGGCAGATGAGAGGTACATGGGCTAGAGACAGGTCCTATGCAGTCTGGCTGTGGCCGGTGCACTGCAGCTGAAGCTAGGCCTCAGTGGCATAAACACGGCCCACTTAGCACTGTTTGGCTTTACACCAGGATCCCTTTTTTTGCAGTGGATGCAAATGGGAGGCTTGATGTAATTTAAGAAAAGCAATAGGTAAGGTAGAAATAGTGCCTTCTGTAGACCAGCAGGTCCTAGATTTTTCTGGTTGTCTTCTATTTAAGAGGCTGGCTTTCCGGTTCACCCCAAACTGAGATCACACAGGGAAGAGGCAATGGAATAAATGTGAGTTTCAGCAACTTACATGCTAATTCACAAAAGCTCAGCCCACGGTTAAAGCACCCTGCCAGGGACTCAGCAGTAGAACCTCTGGAGGCCATCGCACAGCCAGAAGTAGCTGGGTCACAGCAGACCCTGCAGCACCGGCAATTCTCTTCTTCTTTAGGGAAGTAGTTCAATTAGGCTTATTTTCAGCTGCTGGAGTTTTGTGAAGGGGCTGCAGTGGAAAACTGCTCTAGAGTGTTCACCTGGCTTTTCTTATACTTCGATTTGTCATTTAGCTGACTCGTCAGATTCCCAGCTAGCAGCAGTTTCTTGTGCTGTTGGTGAGGAACAAGTGACCTTTCCTCTCCTCTGCAGACCCTGCAGCAGTTGCTTGTACCCTTCTCAAACCCTGAGAATAGACTGGTGTAATGTCCTCTGCACAGGACTTCACCTCTAAGGTCACTCCCAAACATGAGTAGTCTGCTCATTAAATAAAAGTACTCACAAATGGCATATTACGACAACAGAAGTCAGAACTTCAAACTTAAAGGCAAGCCCCAATACTGCCTCAGTTCCCTGTGGGTTTTGCAGTCTTTTTGTTGGAAGGTTGTTATGTGTCAAGCAAGGTACAAGAACAATTTTAACGTTTTCAGCAAGGTTTATAATAAAAGCTGTTTATACACCAGATAATCCAAAAGGGAAGAAGGGAGAAGGGGAGAGAGAAGAGAAAGGGAAGAAGGGCATAAAGGGAAAGACAATATCTATGTTTTCCTCCTCCTTTCTCCTCTTTGTAAGTTTTCAGCAACTCATTTGCAAGCTCCTGCAATTTTTCTTATACCAAGACAACAGTTTTCTTCATACTCAAATGGCAATGCTTTTGAAACAGAAGGTTTTCCCTCACTCTGACAGAACAGTGGTCAGGAACTGCCTTCTTAAAATACCATAAAGGGCTTGAACTAAGCAAATCAATTTTGTGTAAAGTCTCTCAGTTGTGCAGGGTCAGAAAAAGTAGAGGACTCAAACTCAAAATGGTACAACACATTAGAAAACAGTAGGACAGAATGGGGTCCAGGCTGAGGCGTTTTCCTCACCAAAAAGAACATTATGGAGAACAGACATGGTCTGTGTAGGCCTGGTGTCTCAATCTGTATCTCCTGTCGAAGACCAGGTAGAAGTCACTGCTTTGTTGTGTGGACTGTACTGTACCAGTTCCTGACTATGCTCATGGTAACAACTCTAAGCTGGCTTCTAAAAATAAACCTAAATGATCTGGCACCGACTCTAGGTTCCCATCCTCTAAGGACTGAAGGACTAAAGGACATTTATTCTGACTTCTGAAATACTCAGAAACATTTTTTCTGCCCTCAAAACAGGCTAGAAAAAAAAAACCAAACAAATTGGATATCTTTCTAAAATGTATCTAATCTGACTTGAAAGAGCCCAAGCAAAGACAATCTCACTTCTTTGTCCAGTAAGCTACTTTAATGTCTAGCTGACCTCATCACTAGAAAATGGCAGAGTTACCTTCAGCCTCTAAAATTAATATATTCCAGATGGTACTTCCTATTTAGCTCCATCATGAGACTTTTTTTCTGTGCGTGAATACCCTTATGAAAAGATTCTAAGAATGTGTCATTGACCGACCCACCTTGACCCACTGTCACTCCTGGGTGTGTGAATGAAAGAGTAAAGTAACTGGATAAACTACCATCCTTCCCCTGTTATAACACCTCAGTTTTGTGCAACAAGGAATTTCTCTGGTGGGAAGCTGTTTCTGGATCTTTGCCTTCATGGGTAAAACAGAGTTGCTCAGCTCCTTAAGATTATCATTGTATCACTGCCACTGGGTCATTTCTGTGACTTTCTTCAAGTACCTTTTGACATTTGCAGCATCCTTTCATGAAAAGTGTGCACAAAGGCAACACTGTTCTGGTGTGAAATAATCTTGGAAAAGTGGAAGGAGGCTTTATGACAGACCGCAAAAGCACTGTCTCTCTACTCCAAAAAGCTAGAACTACATCAGTGATGAGGCACTGGGACTCAGACCCTCCTAATGAAAAAAACAAAAGCAAAGCTATCAGCCTGCAGATTCTCTCTAAAAGAAAGTAAAATATGTTAACTTTCTGGGCCTGTAGGGTCCTTAGCTTGGTCTATGCAAGCACTATGAAAGACCTGGTGACTTCTGCCAATTTGATTTCTGATAGGTACCTTCTGTAAGAGAATCGGACTCACAGTGTGTTTTCTGACTTCTATTTTGGCTGCTATCACTTGGGCTACGTTTCACCACCCAGCTGAGTCCACATTTTACAGCTGTTAAAGCTACTTAGCCTGCTCATGCTTTTAATTTTGCCTTGTAGTTTTGGCTTAAAGAACACTATGCTAAATCAAAAGGAACAAAACACACCTAGCAAGACTATTGCCTTTGTTTTCCCTCCAAAGCTGAAAAGTGTCCTTGCATTGTATGTGTTTTACCCTCCTCTGTCCTCTTCGTAAGGAACAAGCAGCAGATGAGCCTCAGACTTTTCTCCTCTGAGCTGTGCTGAAATCTGCCTCTTCTTAACGAGCAGCCTTTTGATTCTTCTAAACACACTGCAGCTTGGCCCCTGTTTTCCTTGACATTTTGCCAAGCCTATTACACATGTCTGAGCAGCCAGGGAAATAGAAAAATTATGATTTCCATTTGGCTTCTACTACTGCTTAGTCTAATTTTCACTGGTTTTGAAATATAACAATTGCTTTTCTTTTATTTTTCCTTGTCATTTTGCCGTTCTCCTTTTCTTTTTCTCTCAGAAAAAAAGGAACAATAAAAAATTGCTAAAATGAAATCCCCTTTCACTACACTGCTTTTTCATAAAATAACAACTTATTTGTTCCAGAACAAGATTTCATTATCTGAAGATTATTTTTTGCAGGAAGAAGTGCACCATTGAAGTCATATGTAATCAGAACATATGGAATTGCCTTACCATTTTCTCCATTTCAACTGTTCTGGAAGGAGGGTGATAGCAGGGTGTGTATGCATGTGTAGGGAGGCAGTAGCCATGGCTAGTAGAGCATTTCTGTACCACGTGAGTAGAAAAGCACGTACCTCTGAAGCAAAAGCATTTGCTTTTCAGAAGGGCTTATGCAGGCTGGAGGAATAAGGCAATGGGAACCTTATGAAATTCAATAAGAACAAATGCAAAGTCCTGTATCCAGCAAGGAATAGCCTATTGCAACAATACAGGCTAGGGACTGACTAGCTGGAGAGCAACTCAGCATGTGCTTGGAGGGAAACATTGCTGGACACAAACATTTCAGGAAGTTTCTGGAATTGGTAGGGATAATTTATGCATGGATGTGTTAGACAAGCCCACAGAAAAGATGCTCTGCTTTGTATGCTGCTCAAGGGTAGAGAACAAATGATCAGGAACATGAAAGCAGACTTACAATGAAAGCTGCAGTGATCATAAGGTGGTAGCATGCAAGTTCCCAAGTGATGTGAAGAAGACAAGCAGCAACATTACCACCATGCACTTCATGAAAGCATACTTCAGCTTGTTCAGGGAAGTGACAGAAGGATTGCTTGGGAGGCAGCTTACCAGGGCAAAGGGTCCTGGAAGAGCTGGCTGGTCTTCTAAGACAGTCTCTTAAAGCCCAAGAATGGTCCATTCCAATTCACAGAAAAATGAGCAAGTACAGCCGGAGGATGGCCTGGCTGCAGTGGGAACTTCTGACTGAGCCCAAAAAAGAAGAGGAAACATATGGAAGATGCAAATGGGGACAGACAATCCAGGAAGAACACAGAAGAGCAGCATGCAGAGAGGATGAGGAAGGCCAAAACTTGCCTGAAATTGAAACTGTCAATGTATCTGGAGAGCCCCATTTTACTGGCAAATTCTTCTCTGAGGTGGCCCAGAATATTGTGCTCAGGGTAGAGTCTAGGGAGGAGGAAGGGGGAGTAGCATTATCCACAGCAGATGAAGACTGAGGTAAGGACCACTTAAGCGCACTAAACATGCGCAGCCTGTAGGTCCTGATGGGGTACTTTCAAAGTTGCTAAGCGGGCTGACCAATGTCTTTGCAAGGGTTGGTCATCTTGAAAAAAGTTTCTCGAGATTGCAAAAAGACAAATGGCACACCTATTTTTTTAAGAAAAGGGTGGGGGGGAAAGATCCAGGGAACTGCAGGTCTGTCCTCAGTCTCCTGAAAGATTATGGAGCAAGCCGTCCTGGAAGCTGTGCTGAGGCATAGGAAGAACAAGGTAACTGGGAACAGCCAGCACAGATTTACCAAGGACAAGTTATCCCAACAAAACTGATTGCTTTCTCTGATGATATATAACTGACTACAGATGTGGGAGAGCACTAGATGTTGCTCACCTTGACTTCAGTGATGCTTTTGACAGTTTCCAATAACATCTTTGCAGAGAAATATGGTTTTGATGGATGACTTAAAAACCATGTGAAAATCTACCCAGACTGCTGAGTTCAGTTTAGGTGTCAGCTGTTCAAAGACTAGTTGACAGCCAGTTACCAGCTATGATCCTTGAGGGTCAATAATGGGGCAGATGCTGTGTAATATTTTCTGACCCAGCAATGGGTCAGATTGAACCCTTGCTGAGTTTGCAGATGATGGTAAATAGCCCTTGAAACACCGGAGGACAGAGCTGTCATTCAGAAGGATCTTGATAAACTGGAGGAATGGTCAGACAGAAGCTTCCTGAAGTTCAGTACAGGAAAATGCTTCCTTGTGCATTTGGAATATGGCAACCCCCTGCAACAGCACAGGCTGGGGACTGACTGCCTCAGCGGCAGCCTTGCAAAAAAGAACTTGGTCCTGATGGACAGCCAGGACAAGGTAAGTCAAGTCAGCAACACATGGTAGCGAAGGGTAACAACTTTATAGGCAAGATTACAGAGAGCTTGGTTTGCTTAGCTGGGAAAAGAGAAAGAGTAACTTGAAGTCTTCCATTACTAAAATGAGATTGCAGAAAAGTCTGTGCTGGACTCTTCTCAGACATGCCTAGGCAAAGGACAAGAAACAAGTTGCAACAAAGGAAATTCCAGCTGGACTGAAAGAAATAAAGGCTGAATGAAAGGCTAAGGGACTTGGGTCTTTTTACTCTGGAGGAGAGAAGGCTGGGGGGGGGATCTGATCAACACCTATTAGTATTTAAAGGGTGGGTGTCATGAGGAAGAGGCCAGTCTTTTTTCAATGATCCCCAGTGACAGAACAAGATGAAATGGGCACAAACTTGCACATAAGAAGTTCCATCTAAAAATGAGGAGGAACTTCTTTCCTTTGAGGGTGGCAGAGCCCTGGAAGAGGCTGCCCAGAGAGGTGGTGGAGTCTCCTTCTCTGGAGACATTCAAAACCCACCTGGACACGTTCCTGTGCAACCTGCTCTAGGTGGACCTGCTTTGGCAGGGCGGTTGGACTAGATGATCTCCAGAGGTCCCTTCCAACCCCATATCGTTCTGTGATTCCGTGAAATAAAATTTCACAGTAAGAGTGGTCAGGTGCTGGAACAGGTTTCCTGAAGAGGTTGTGGGATCACTATGTTGTCCACCCTTGGAGCTACTCAAGAATTTGACTTGACACGTCCACAAGCAACCCAATCCTAGTTTGCCTTCCAAACTAAATAATCACATGCATTTATGATTTTCAATGCTGCTGAAATTTTCAGGTCCTTGAAGGACAGACATTTATATGGGATTACCTCAGCTATGCTCTTCCTAGTTCTCAACCCACAAAATACTGCCTCTAGCATACTGGGTGGGACTTCCTAGAAGTGTGCAAGAGCTTCCTATGAAAGAAAGATCAAAATCAAATTAAGGGATTTGAAGAGACCCACCAGTTCTTCATGCTAAAAGGGAACTCAAACAATCACATTCCATATGAGAATCTTTTCTACATACTTTATTTTCCTCTGCATCCATCAGATGTTCAAGGGAAGGGGGCGCATGTGCACTTCTCTTCTTGCTATGAAGTCCCCTTGAGTGGACAGGATTTCAGGATAAGAGAGGCTGAATTGCTAGATCCTAACATCATTATGTCCCTTGTCAAAAATGTCACAGGACCCTCAAGTGCTGAGAAGAGCCTGGGGTGACAGAAGTCAAGCTTGCTGGTTCTTTGCTATTGCCACCAGCAAACACAACCCCTAGAGATTTTTTGTAAGGATTGTGTTCTGACCTAACTACTGTCACACTCTGACAGACTACCAGCTGGTTGCAAGTTATTCCTCTAAGAAATCATGGCTAATTCTGCTTGAGTCAAGGGTTCAGTAGTACAACAGAACTGGATCAGAAGTTGGAAAACTGAGTATCCCTGTCATGTATATGTGTTGAAGCTGTCCAAAGAGAATCCCTCCCACAGACCTTTTCTTCCTTGCTTACAAGTCCATCTATGAAACACCACACTATCCTTTCGCATTTCAAGCAGATGATGGTGATATATTAATGTTCCTGTCAGTTGTAATAAGGCCTCCAATATTTAAAGAAGCCTTATTCTGCCCCTGATTGTGCATTTCCAAATGACATCATAATGTGGCTGTCTAAACTCCCCAATTCTACTTCATTCAATGTTCAAAAAAGGTGTCACAGGGTGGCATATAAGGGATGACAACAATGGTCTTAATCAGTAGCTACTCCGGGAGAACACTCAAGAGTACTGATACTGCCTGTCTTTCCTTGGCATGGAGAAACACTGGAAGCCCTTGCCACTGTGGTTGCTTTGGCTGTAATTCTGGTTCTGAAAGGCAAACTCTCACTAGTGAAACTGAATTATTTCATATGTGGTGGGACAATTTTGAGGTCCTCAGTCATGAACTAGCATGTTCATGTTATGTCTTCCTATACCATTGGACTCAATTTTGTGAGTGTGTAACTGTGTTAGAGTGACTGTTTCTCTGTGGAGTCAATACTTTACTCCATCAGTAAGAGTAATTTGGTGTAGGCAAGACCATCACAGGCAGAAAGGCAACTGATACTTCAGTGGTATTCTTCAAACCACTTTTTTTTTCGAGTGAGAAACACCAACAAGACTATTCAGGAATTTAGTCCAATGTAGTTAGCTGAGACAAGTGCAGATGAGCACACACAATGTTTTGAACTTTAAGTGACATTAATCCTCTTAGAGTGATATAACCAGTTCCCCAAAACAGGTGAAGGTAGTACTCTCTCAGATTTACTAAGGGGTTACCCTATTACCAGGACAGATACCGCTTTTGTAGTGACCATAATTGCTCTGAGGAAGATGAAGCTGCAGCATCAGAGAAAAAAAAAAAAAAAGTCAATGATAAAGAAAGGTTCTGGTCATTGGGCCATGCCAGCAGGAGGAGCATAGCAGATGCCATGCATGCAGCCTAATCCCATGCCTTGGCTCATGAGGGAACTGAGAAGTTCATGTTTGGAAAGAGTATAGGACTACTGCTCTACTGCTACTGAGCAGAAGCTGTATGAGGTCGCTGGTGAAGGATCAGTGGCTAGGAAATTATTTGACCCACACTGGTGCACTGCAGATGGACTGTGACAGTGGTGGAGGTCATTGTCAGGCAGCCAAATACACAAGTCCTCTAGAAGGAGATGAAGGATTTAAATCACTGCAGATAGCTTCTGACTGCTTATAACTTTATCAAGCATGCAAGTACTCTGCAGCAATCACGAACATAACAGGAGGCATGCGTCAACCAATCTCATGCCTCAATGTCTACATGAGACACCCATCCACGATGCAGACAAGGTCCCCTTGGGATTCGCAACTGTTTGATGGTAAGAGTCAAACCACATTCTGGGATGGGCTCCTTGCCTGGGTGCCCAAGCTGGTGCTGCTGTGCACCCTTAAGGAGGGGATATTAATGGCAACCTATTGGATGTGAGGCACTGATTTGCAGCTTTGGCAACTACATTTTCATCAGCAGGGGGAGAAGTGTGATTCTCAATACTTTCATTTAGTCTCCTTACCAAACAGAGCTAGCTTCTTTTCCAGGTCCTTAAAGACTGCTTTGCCTGTTACAGCGAAATTTTATGTCTTACAGTGTCTCTGAGGGCTTGTAACCATCAGTACTTAAATTCTACACT
>KZ505684.1:1476343-1498692 GCA_002844005.1 Limosa lapponica baueri | reverse complement strand
TCCCAAAAGTTGCCTGGTTCAATCCAGCCTATCCAAGGGTAAACAAAACCAACTTTTTTTCTGTTTCTGCCTTCCAGGGAGCACAATTTCAGGACCAAAGATTTTCTCCTGAAACAAAACAAAATAAAACAAAGAGTATATTTGATGTTCCATTTTCTATCTTTTTCTCCCCTATTTTTTAAAAAGCAAAATCAGATCAACACAGCTGCCCTTCCTAGATACCATAGACATAGCCTGCCAAGATAAGCAGCCCTTCTCGTATCTGAACAAATATCATTTAACTTCCTACAATCCAAACAGAAGAATCAAGGCTGGAGCTGCAAATAAGGACTTGAAATCCTTTCTGGCCCATAAAAGGGGTCATTTCTTGACTGTAAGAGGGGTGTTCTCATGCCCAGTATGTAGAGCCACTGAGGGTTAGAGTATGTCAGCCTGAACTGAGTTTTCAATACCTCTCTACGTAGCATGCTGGGGACTTACCTTTGCGATTTCACTGCATTAACTGACAGTCATCTGGTAAATGATTATTCAGAGAACAGCTCTAACAGTCTTATCCATTTGGATTCAAGTCAAGAAAATACCACAGTTCGTGTCCGTGTCTATGGATATTCACTTTTCTCACAAGGCCCCCTTTGCAACATAGAACAAATTTATCAGCAAGCACAAATGAGCTATTCATGCAGAAAATGCTAGGGACAACAGGTTCAGTAAGGCCTGGGAAAGTTATCTTGTCAAGTTAGTAATTCAGGAAAAAACTATGAGGCAGGGATGAGCTGCCTGCAACAGGAGAGATTAGAGCTAGCTGGAATAACCTTCTTTTTAGACCTCTGAGGGTAAAAACCTTAGGCAAAAGAAGGCTTTAAACATGGCATTAGATTTTAACCACAGCAGATTTTTTCTCCTGGTTTTGCATATGGCCAGAGGGCCCTGTAGTATGTTTATTTCTGTTTATTTCTGTTTATTGCAAGTTGCGTGCTATGTTTATTTCTGTTTATTTCTGTTTATTGCAAGTTGCGTGCTACATAGACCTGTTAGTTAACTATTATTTAATTGCATTAGGGCACAAACGCATGCCCTGTCACTTTATTACCAGTGCTTTAATTCAGAATACATGTTGACATGGTTTTGACCTGTGCCAACCAGCACTGTAAAATAAAACCAGGTCACATTTCAGGGGATGACACAACTTGCAAGCATTTCCTGGTAGGATGTTCAAAGCAATACTGCTTCAGTTTTTTCCCCTCTGATCTCGTCTGCAGCTGTAATCCCAGAAGGCCTGTGCTTGGTACTGATTATCCTTCACAAATACACCCTCAACACTAAGCTACAAAAAGTCAGCTCCATGCTTCTTCACTAGCATCTGAGACAAGAGCAGACCAATATATACAATAAAGTCAAGGATTAAGAGGGGCCCACATTCTGGTCTCCACACACATAGTAATGACATAAAGACAGGGGCTGTCACCAACAAAGTTTGGTGGCACCTGCTGGCATGATCATATGCTGTCTGTTGGGCCTAGGGTGTTGTGTCCTAGATACAATAGGCCATGAGAAAGGTACTGAGCCAAAGTTTGCTTCAGCTGAGGAGTGTGCGTGCCGCTAGCTCAACATGGAGAAGCTAGCTCTGCATGGGGTAGACATACAGCTGTACACAGAAACTGGTTCTGAGCTAGTACATGATCCCTGCACACTGACAAAGAGATGGTGTGATCACCCAGCCACAGGAGCTTCAATGGCAGCATGCCGGATGGCCCTGCAAAGGAGAGTTGGACTCAACCATGAGTGTGGTATTGTCACTTCCAGGAAATCCCATGTGTAGAGGAGAGCTGCAGGGGTTCAGCTCAGGCAACAAGGCAATTTATCTGTCAGAGCCAGAGCCCCTTCCACCAGCAACTCATTTAGTGTTGCCTAATTAGAGCTGCAACCAAGCACAGAAATTCAACAGATACTGTTTCCCCTGCTTGGCTCAGGGAGCACCTCTCTTGCAGTAAGGCACGTCACAGTCTGCATGACTTCACAGAGGAAGCTTTCTCCATTGCTTAGCCAGAGTACCCTGTGTGTTCCCTTTGTCTGGTCTGAAGAGTATCAGTTACCAGAGGAACATCCTCAGACCTGATTTGTGGATCAATGAATACATACATCTGTTTTTCTTCCAGGCAGACCTGTGTGGTGACACCATCTCTGGAGGATTCTTACACCCTTCACATCTTCTAGCTCTTGCTATACACAGAGCAGCTACCTGAGTGCCAGCCACAGTTGGAAGGCCATTAGATAACAGTGTGAAACAAGCCAGACCGCGACTAAGTCAGGAGAAGAGAAAATAAAGCGTGAAGCAGAATAAAGGCTTGGAAGTGCTTTCTTCTTCCAAAGTGCAAGAAAATACAGTGGTTTACCAGCATGATACTCCTTTTTCATGGCAAAGGGAGAAGCCACAGCAGACTGCCCAGTGATTTCTCGCCTTGGAGTGGCAATTAATACCATGCTTTCATATCAGGCTCATCTTCCATCCATGGGACTTCTGAGCAGCCTGGGGCTCACCAGTGTAAGCAGGTCTGGACCCCATTGCCAATAGTACAATCTGATTCCACATGCAGACTTGCAATCTAAACAGCAGATTGTCTAATTTCAAAGCTATTCAGAGTATAGCTAGAAGCGGCATCTCACATTATAGAGCAACACCTTTTTGGAGTGAAGCTTTTTCCCAGACTTGTTCAAAAAGTGGAAATTGTTTTCACAAGTTTTCCATATCAGTTGTAAATACAGAATGGTGTATAGCAATGCCCAATGATGAAGGAAACGTGAAGAAAATAGGTGCAGAGATCTTTTTTTCTGAACTGGTACCAGTAGCAGCAAGGGTTACATGCTAAATCCAAACCACTGTATGTTAACACTTGACTCACAGCTCATGAGCACTGGAATTTAAGAGCTAGGTTTTATTTGTGAACTCATGGAGACAGTCCAAGATCTGAAGTTCAAAATTGCAAGATTTACAATTAATGTCTAGTTCTGGGTGGTGGAAGCTGGGCTGTGGCATGCAGACCTGGGGTCAGAGTTTCCCTGCAATGCTCATAGGTGTTAGTTAAACTATTCTAAATGTCAAACCATTGTCTAATTAATGATATTAATAGAATCATGGAATAACTTACATTTGAAGGGACTTCTGGAGGCCATCTGATCCAATGCCCACTTAAAGCAGGGCCAACTTTGATCAGGTTGCTCAAGGCCCTGCCCAGACTAGTTCAAAGTACCTCAAAGGAGTATAAGAAAGGAAAGGTAGATCCATGCTGGGGGATATGAATTAGCATTTCAGAAACTGTGTTTGGGGGAGCAGGGGAAGGAATAGAGGGTATAAGCAAGAAAAAAAACTTGCTTTTGATAAAAGAATTGCTTGATACGTGCAAAAGGTGGGATTGATTTTGATTGCTCAGTGGAGATGTAGCTTTCTGAAATTTGGGAAATAATTTTTGCGGCAAATATCATATCACTAAACAAACAGGTTAGCATACAGCCTGCGCTTTTGCAATCTCTGCCTAATACCATTGTCTAAGAGAAAGGAGAAAAAAGATACTTTGATAAAAGAATGGATTTGGAGTTCTGCGCAGTTGCTGCCTGTTTGAGTGATTTCTGAGTGTTTTGAGTGATTCACCTGTTGGGGCTATGGGAGGTTGGTAGAAGGTAGTGTTTTCAAATATTTTCCCCCAGAAAAGTCTAAACTTATAGTAGAAAACTGTGTTACATCACAAGTGACTTCATTGTGGTCCTGAAATGTTTTTCTCAGGACCTCAACGCTCATCTCATAGCTGCTGGTGGCACAGAGGACTCAAGATCTTTAGTGCTGCCCCCTTGCAAGAAGCATTAGATAAGATTCTTAACACATTAATGGAAAATCTCAAACAACAGTCAGTGTCAGAGGTACGGTGGAGGACCTATCGAGAAGTGTGCCAAAACAGTCATTTAAGTTTTTTCATCCAGCAGGCAACAACTTTTTCAACAGGCATCATTCTGAATGAAACTGACCTACATTTTAGCTCATTTATAGTTCAGTAGGGGGTGCAAGAAACCGCCCCAATTTTTCAGAGTTGAACAGAGATGTACAGTATGACAACCATTGCTACAGAACAAAAAGTATTTGAAAGAGGGTTAAATTCAGAGGAGGTTGTGCTATGGAATGGGGGCTTTGCTTTGCAAGTGCTCTCACTTACTATCGATAGAAACATCGGTCCTAACTGTCCAGCTTTCAGTACAGGAACAGGCTTAAATCTTCACCACAATTTGTCTCACAGTATGCAGGCCTCTCCCATCTCCTCCTGTAACTGATCTCAAATAAAACTTTAGCATAATTGAAAGAATAACTCTAAAACATTGACCATTTTTCCTTATAGGATGTAGGAGAAGTTGAAAGGATTGCGAGTTTATACTCAGCAGTAAGTTGGCCAACCTCCCATTAAGTCATTCATCTATAGTCTATTCCTCCAGCAAGTGTTAACTACACGGATGATCCATGTATGCCACTGTGCTCATTTGCTATGTGCCTTGTAAGGCATTTGTCTCTGCCTGCTAACAAGAAGTCTTCTAGTATTTCAAGTAACAGACACCGGGAGAACTGAGGGCAGAGGCTAAGACTGTGACCATTCCATCACTTGGGAGCCTAAAACTAAAAATCTAACCCATACATCACAAAAGTGATCTTTAACAAAAATAGACCAAAAAACAGGAGTTACAAGTTTCAAACATTTGCTTAAAAAAAAAAAAAAAAAAAAATCAAATCTGCAGCTACATTCTGTTTTCATGGTTTTCTTCCAAAGAAAATGTCAGAAGTAACTAGCAAGTATTGAAAACTACCTTCCACTTTTTATTTCCATCCTCAGCCGTTTGGGTACGGGTCCATAATTCTGCCAGTAATTGCTTGCAGACCTTCCAAGGTGTAAGGGCTACTAAGAAAAAACAGGTATAGAAGGAAGGTATAATGATAAAAAGCTTACTTGGCCTACCTTGGATTTAGAAATTAAATTTTCCTTAACCATAGCATGCAGTGAAGTCACTTTTTTCCTATGCCAACTGTGCAACCAGAGAGATTGCATAGCTTTATCCAGACCTTATTCATACCCAATGGTTGTGGTGGATTTGTCATTTCAATTATGCATGCTCTGAGAGTAGAAAGCTGAATTCATAATGAACTTCCAATGCCATCAAGGAGAAAATCAACTTCATGTGCTGAAGTAAGGTACAGAGTATTTTTGCCTTTTACCTGCTTACAAAACCGTTTCCAAAGACAGAAGGAGGGAGGTAAGTCTCATATGTATAGAAAAACAACAGCACACTTACCATGTCTCTCATAGCCATCCATTGTTTCAAATTGCCTCTATAAAACACACTCCCCCATCTCCCCGAATAGCCAGCTGAGCCTTCCTTTCCTTCTCACTGGGTAATCTAACCAACTCCCCCACTTCTTCACCCCCCATCGGTTAATCATGATGACCCAACTAGCTCCAAACCACACTCTAGAGATACACATCTCTTCCAGAATATGGTGCCTAACTGTGTCTAGCAGAAAATTCATTTTAGCCTTCAAATAAGACTGAAAGATTTTAAATATTGGAAAGGTGTCATCTTCTGATTATACCCCCTTCTTGCAGAGCCCCTCTTTCCCTCTGGTAGGGTTCCCCCTCCTCTTCTTATTCGCCTTCAACAGCAAGCATAATCCTAGTTACTCTATTGCAGTAGAACTGACTGAGTGACAGACAAGCATAAAGTAACTGTATCAGGTCAAAGTCAAATTTGAGATTATTTCACCTTCCAGACAAAAATCCATTTTCACAACTAAGGTTATTGACAGCACACATGATCTGCCAAATAAATGAATGTAGATCCCAGAATAAGCTAGATAAATCTTTGCAGCCGTATCTCTTGTAAGCCTCATTTAAGGTGTAAACTTGAAAGCAACTACTGTCACATGTTCCAAATATGCTCCACATTTGTCCTAGAGTTTGTTTATTGAGGGAGGAGGGAAGCAGGAGAAAAAGCACTTGCAAAATTATTTCCATTCCTGAAGATACATCCCATACTGTTGCTCATTCAGCAAAGCTTACAGTGTTTTCCTCTTTTACCTAGTGAAAACAAACTCATCACTTCTCATTTTTCTCTGGAAGTTTTATTGGCCAGAAATGTGACAGTTTTACAAGGCACTTCGGACAGCCATTATACTGCTGAGAGATGAAAATAATAACAGTAACTTATAGAAGTGAAGTACCAAAATAACGGGCACTAACTACCTAGCTTTAATTCTCACTAAATACTCTTTAGTTTAATGAGTACCCCCTTATCTCCCCATCTTACAGATTAAAGAACAGCAGCACAAAAGAGATGAAAACTCCTGACTCAAAGTTGTAATAAATTTGAAATACAGCTTGAATTTGAATCTGGGACTCTGATGTGACCACCAGGCTTCCAAATACATGATTCCCCTAGGAGAAGGAAGAAAAATTTAAAAAAAACACAAAACAAACTTCCCTTGGTCACTCTGAAATCCAGCTGAAAGGATTTCTGGTGCCATAAAGAGAGGACTGAATAGCAACATGTCTATAAAGCCTTTTGTTTTCATACTGTAAGCTTTGATTCTCAGCCCGGTCAGCCTGATGGCAAGCAAAAGACCATTTCTCTTTAACAATTGCTCGGTGGCCTGCACAAAACAAATTGGTTGTTATCTTGATCTTACACTGAATGGAAATGGAACAAGATAAGCATTACAGCCGTGAGAATAATTTACAGTGATTTATATACCCAGTGAATCAGTGTTTTTCTCCTTGCAAAAAAGTCAATGCTTGCACTAAAGAGGGATCCACTAGAATGGAATACACCCCATTCTTTCCCAAATGTAGATCTTCTGTTTAGGTGTGTGAAGATTTATGGCTATACAATGCAGTATAAACAGAAGCAATGCAAGTTTCATCTGTCTTTGCCAATGAAGTTGATAGCCACTTTAGAGAGAAGCAATGAGCTTATATTAATTTCAGTAGAGCCTGGAATTACGCATCCAACCAGAATTATTCTGATGGTGTTGATATTCAGTATTTCATGCCTGATCAAAGATGTCAAAAGGATAAAGGGAGTCTCCATCCGAAGACCTGTGGGTAAGGTTTGTTCCTTCAAGAGCACAATATTAAAGCATCAAGATTAAAGTGGCAGGTGTTTACTTTTTACCCAGAAGTTCTGCAAAGCACCTTGAAATATTTGTGCTGCCTTCCCATAACTGGAGCTGAGATAAGCTTCCAAATCTTGAAATTGAGTTTCCATCCTCTGGAGGGCTTTAGAGCACCATCCATTTTTCACATTGTAAAGAGAGGGGGCCTATATCAATCTGCTTTTAATAGCTGTGATTAGTTGTGTTTCTTGATTCAACAAATACAACTCATTTTCTTTGGAAGGAAGGAGCAAGAAAGGGTAAAGAAAGTGTGCTAACAACCTTAAAGCTTTTCATGGGCCACAGGAACCTTGCCTCAGCATGGATTTTAGTCTCCCAGTACTTTTCTATAGGTAGAATTAAGCTGCTCAGTGCTTCCCCCGCTACTTCCCAAAGGGGAAATTACATGCTTCAGTGTGCAAGAAGTGCCAACCTCCCCTTCCCTTTTTTGTCCACCTGGCCCTGGCCTCTGTTAAAGAAATCCTGCCTGCTGTTACATTAGGGCTACATCTATAATAGTATGTTCAAGTATAACCAGAAATGTTCAAGATCTGGAGCATGGCTGGCTAGACAATATTTGGTCAAGGAGGCTACTTCCTGGCAAGCCTTGGCCTGTGCAGCTAGTTTTAAGGCATAGTTGGTCGGACTTTGGCCAGGCCCCTTGCAAAGGATGAAAAAGCTGGACACAGTCTCCTAGGAAGGTTAACTGTCTTAGCTCTTCATGAAAAGGGCAGAGATACTTCAAACTGGGCAACTCACATTTCATTTGTGTTCATGAACCTTGGATGTAGAAAGAGTGAGTCAATTGCTATTTTCAAAGATAGGAAACTCTAAGAATTTATATCAGTAGATTAAAACCATTTTTTTTTCCAGTAATAAATAACTCAGTTGCTCTTACTCAATTTCATTTTTGCTCTTTTTAGTTACCATTTTCTATGTGTAATATAATAAAGAAGTGGTAAAAGAAGTTATAAAATTAAGGCTTGACACCTGTCTTCAAGTGGTCAGACTAGCATCTTACCAAAAAGCTATTAACTTCTTTTGCAAGATGATTGCAGTGGTGTGAGCCCGTCAGGTCGAAGAAATTCAAGACTGAAATCACCAGTCCTATTTCATTTATCTTAAATAGGATGAGAACAAATTCAGAATGTACCAAAGGTTCTAATTTTAGTAGCCTTACCCATCCAAAGAGCAAACAGCTGACAGTTAACCAAATATATTCTTTCTTTATCAGTCATCAGCACAAGGAAAGGAAGGATGAAACAATTTGTCTGCCAAAACAAGCGTACTGAGGCTGCAGACACATGCAATGCAACCCAAGGGTAAGTACCAGGCTTACCAATCACAGCCTGCCACTTTCACTATCCAAGAAAACTCTGGTGACTGCCTATTGACAAATTGGAAAGGATCTGAAGAAAAAATGCAAGTCTATTTCAATGAAAGGATATGTTGCCTTCTAGTAAAAGGCTTAAACATGTTCATTGTACCTAGGTCATTAAAAAAGTTAAAATCATAGAACCTTAGAACGGTTTGGGTAGGAATGGACCTTAAAGATCATCTAGTTTCAACTACCCTGCCGTGGGCAGGAACACCTCCCACTAGACCAGGTTACCCAAAGCCCCATCCAACCTGGCCTTGAACACTTCCTGGGATGGGGCATCCACAGCTGCTCTGGACAATGTGATCCAGAAAGACAGCCAAGTCTTGTCTGGTCCTTGGAGTATTATCTCTCTCTGGTCATGTATGTGGGCATCTGAGATGCTACCAAGGAAGACCCTAGCCACATAAGGAATGACTACTGAACTCTGGAGGCAGGAGTGAAAGGCTTGAGAAACTAGCTAGTGTTCTCTTCAATCCTGCTGCTGAAGGAGAAAGATAAATGTAGGAGCAGGTATTTTGCAAGTCAATAGCTGGTAGCAGAGCTAGTGTTGCAGGCAGTGTTTCAGCTTTAGTGAGTACAGGACTCTCCTCTGAAGAACAAGTACTGTTCAGGAGACATGGGATCCACCTGACAAAGCAGGACAAGAAGATGTTTCCCAAAAGGCTTTCTAACCTAACAAGGACAACTTTAAGCCAGACTCATTGGAGGGATGAAGTGCAAAGAGAAGCAGGGGCGCAAGTAAGTGCCTATAAGGGAATGCATAATTGAGGGAGGAAGATCTCTTGAAAGAAGATAAATCAGTGTGACTGGGGAACAGTTAAAGTGTCTATGCACGAACACACACAGCATGGAACAAAGGCTTTGTTTGCACTCAGAAAAAATACCTTACCATACATAATCCCTCCATACCTAAAATGGCCTTATTTTTCCATGGACTTAGCTTACTGTGTGGGTCTTTGTTGAGGGAACAATACTTGTTTGAACGACTCTTTTGCAGATATGAATAGCAACTATTGCAGTTATGAGATGAAAGTGTGTAGAGAAACACCGGAGGAAAGCAGGCAAGAAGCATACTTGCTATTTGCATCAAGTTTTTTTTCTGTTCAAGTTACCCTGCTGAAAGCATCTTTGAACTGAGTCACTAGCTACACATGCATTCTGCCTCCATACAATACCTCCCTTGGAGAAACTGGGAAACTGAATTCCTTATAAAAGCTTTAGGCTACTGCTTTGGGAAGGCACACTGCTTATACAGGGATGCGTAACTTTGGGCTAGATGACTCATGCCTGTAAAAATACATAGTTGAAATGGAGATGAAGAGAAATTTAATCCAAACTAGAGTAGAATTACTTGCTCTGATAAGCTTTTACGGTAAGAGTGGTGATACAGCTCAATCCCTCCAAGGCTTCTGGCTTTGCCAGTGTTTAAGCAATTGCCTTATATGAATATATGATATACTGAAAGGTAATAGGCACAAGGTTAGCTTAAAGACAGTAGTATCATTTCCCTGTATTCCTGGCTATTAATCTCAGTTTGGAGGCAGGAATTTCCAAACTGCAATTGTTCTGGCATCACCACTGGCAGTGACGACTACAGCAACTCCTAGCCGGCCATGCATATATACGGAAAAGCGTTAGGAAAATTATTCAGACAACATCTGTGCCCTACTTTGAAGTAGCTTGCATACAGCTCTGCACATATCTGTTTCGGAACCTCATCTAAAGGTTCCTTTTTCTGTTTATTAGAGAAAGAAAAAGCTCTTCTTAGATGCTTTCTTGGTGTTCTTGTAGCTGCTTCTATGTTTCCCTTAATTTGTCTACAGCACCATACTGAGTCATGAATATACTATTTTTCTAAAACAAAATATGAAAGGCAATTACAAGTGCTTTTGATTTACTTGAAGTAAACCTGCAACACATTTTTGGTTTGGGTTTTTTTTTTTTAACTTCAACTGACATGTTCTGAACTCTTAAAAATAATGGAGCTCTTTGAACTGTGTTTGAGGTCAAAAAAATATGTAAAAGTAAAGTAAAAAATAAATAACAAAATCTTTGCCTGCTCCACTTTGTTGATGTCAAATCAGCAAATGCTAGTGCCTGTACAGACAACTTTTCTTGGGATTTGAGAATTTGTGTGGAAGGGAAAGATCATAGCAGGTTAAAGACATAAGGAATGTTTCAATTCAGTATTCACTGCTTATGAGCCCATTTTTGGATCCTGGGAATAAAGAAGGTGCATTCATAACAATCCCAATTTACTGATGCACTTTACTAGAAAACCAAATACATCAGAAATCCAATGGGCTATAATTTCTGCCATGGACAGCTACTGTACTTGCTTTGCAATCTGCCCACCTTGCAGAACAGAGCTCCAAGACCATCCATCCATACAGCTAGAACTAAAGCAGCCTAATGACTATGGGAGGAGAAATACATGCATTGCTAAATACATTATCAGCTCTTTCATCAGCAGTCATCCTGAAGCGCTGACTTTGATACAAATGCCACAGTCCAAAAACATCAATTGCCTCTTCACATTTAGCTTGACTGTGGCACTTATATGGCCATCTTTCAGTCTATTCAATTGTTAAAAAATTTAGGTGGAATTAAGCTACTAGTAGCAATCAGTCACAGATTGAGATAGTAGGATTACAGTTTCCTAATTTTCTTCTCAGTTAAAAACATCCGGTCTATCTCCTGACAATTTCTGCAATGGATTCTGTATTATGAAGAATGAAAAACCTGCTGCTATAAGAGAAAAAAATAAATAAATGCAAAATAAATTGCATTTAACATCAAAGCAAATTCAAGGGCTACTGCACAACGTGTATTATTCATTTTCATATTTAATTCATTAAACTTCATCTTTTTTTAATTTACATAGACCTTACACTATCTATTTTGCCTACTGTCCTAGAGCATTGCAGGTATTCCAGACGTGTCAGATAACTTATACGCACTTTGCTGCTCCATACAGAGGCTCTTGAAGCCACATACAATTGCATACACAGAGGCATGAAATATGCATATTGTCATGCATTTTAGAGAAAGTGATGAAAAAGTACTGTCCCTTTATTACTTTTAATATTGCTTTTCTCATTTTATTTCTCCTTCCTTTCCCAGACTGTCTTTCCCACTACCATCTGCCATATCTTCTCTGTTTTTCTCCCTCGCATTGTTCCATAAAATACATGACAAATTTCCCAAGGTCTAGAGAGCAATATCCCCTCCAGAAAAATAACCACTCAACCCCGCACCCCCTAAGGATTCTTCCTTGACTTCTTTTTCTCCTCTTTCATAAACCCTTCCCTGAATTTTCCTCCTTGCTTCTTCCTCACCATGATTGGCTTTGATTCTTTTTTCAGCAGTAAAGCTTAAATCTCTAAGCCTCTACTAGTGCAGTTTAAAAAATAAATAAATAAATAAATAAAATCAACAAAACCCCCAAAAAACCTGCTATCATTACCTTAGGATGTAAAGTGTCTATGCTAAACATAGCATTACTTGATTAAAGAAAAGATAACTGAGATGCTCATCTGTAAGATTAGTGTCTCAAGAGTAGGCAGGATCAACATAAGGTAGACAATAATCCATCCCTGAGTTCGGGTATTACTGTTGCAGAAAATGTGATAAAGTGAGAATATATTATTTCCTTTGTGAGAGTACAATCAAAAAGGAGAAAGATCTGTGAAGGGAATGGTCATCCTGGAAGGCAAGGTGCACATGCTGTCCTTTTTCTCTAGTACGTGGATTGAAAGAGATATGTTGTCTCAAGTTAAAATCTACAAGGCTTTTTAGGAAGATGGACACACATGCAGATTCAGTCAGCCTGTCTCTAATGTACTGCCTACCCTGGGAGAGGCAAATCCCCGCTGACACAATGGAAAGCTGGGAAAATACTGAACACATCCTTGGTGCCAGGTACAAATTCATGATGTGGTTCAACATTTCCCAGAGGATTTCTTACAGCCTTTTTTTCCTGTGGTGTGCTGTCAGAAGAGCTCTACTCCACACAGGAGGCCACACAATCCAGATCTTCTCACCTCATCTGCAAAGCTACAGCACAGCTTTCTCCTCCCTTTCAGAAGTAGTTTAACAATGCTTATTGTAACTGCATTCCCTGGTTACAGTGAGAAACAGAAGTCAGGAACCTTCCCAGTTTTAAAATGAGTGACTGATGTATGAGCAGATGGCTGTCTACTGAACTGCACCCCATGGGGCTAACAGACTAGATAACTCCCCAAAGTAGACAGTGTTATCTGACTCTTTCAGCAATCTTCACCAGAAAGAGGTAAGTCAGCCCACAAGGATGAGAATAATCTGCTTGCTCCATGGAAGACCTAGTTAGCAGGGGATCAGGATGAATTTGGACGCACAGGTATGGAACATCTCTTCATTTCCCACCACCCCTAAGCTCCTCTAGCTCTGAAACTATTAGGAAAGCGATTATTATGTGGGTAACTCAACCTTTTCAAGATAGGTCTAATAGCAAGGACTGCAAATTGACAGGTTCAGCTTCATACAGTTCCCACTACACTGCATGCCAAACAGAACAGCTTTTGCTGTTGATGGAGATGCTCAATGAAGTCATGTATGTTCCTGGACCAACGTTGCAGACCCTTTGGCTCTGCAGCAGACACACCTTGCAACTCTCTCATTTTCCTTTTTAGATTCATTGGGGTTCCACAGAAGGCTAAACTGTAGGCCCATGGTGACTCAGGGGAGGAAGGGAGAGGAACAAGTCACAAACACTCCTTGAAAGAACAGTTTTGGAAGCAGGGAGTGAGAAGACAAACATTTTCCTCAATATGCCATGTAGAGCATCACAAGGGGTTTTAAGGAAAAATGCCAGACACAGAGTACCTCCTCCCTGCTTCCTCGATGGCATCGGCTCAGTGGAGCAGGCCCCTGCCGTGCCCAAAATGGGGAAGCACTGGGTTGAAAAGTGTGCTTTCATACAGAAAAGGGGAAAAGCTGTTTTTCAATCACAGAAAATACCATGTTGAATAAAGCCTTTCAGCTAGCTTTCAGATTCAGTCACCCTTGGAAATAGCCATAAGCACAGTCTGGCTAATACCATCCATATAAGCACAGTGATCAACGACCTTTGCCAGGTGTTTTCTAAAGTTTCTGACCACAGCTTCTGACCCTTTAGCAATGACATCCAGATCTTGCAAGAAGCCACTGACACTTTTCATGGTAGCATCCATTGCAACCCATATTAAAAAAAAAAATATATAAAAAGCTGTCAAAGAAAGCAGTGGTCATAAGTGTCACAAGAAAGGGCCAGGGGCTAGAAATAAGGGGAAGCCTTCTGTAAGTCAGAAGGAGTGACAAAGTGTTTCCTACCTTTTTGTTTTCTACTGACTTTGGTAAGGAGGGTTTTTTTTTTTTTTGCTAACATGACTTTGGAAAATTCTAGACATGAGGTCTCAGAAGGACAAACAACCCCTGCTTTTGTTAGAGAGGTCAAGGAGCTTCCAGGGTCTGCTGCAGGCAACTGTATTTTCAAAAGCTGGTATGGAACTAACCCTTTATAACCTCTAGACCAAAGTTGGTAATAGCTGTCAACATGTTACCAGAATTATCAGGTAGGGACACACAAGAAGGCATATCCTAATTTGAGCATTCAAATCCACTCCCAAGAACAAACCAGGCTTAAAAACAACCCAAAGAAGAAAAACAGTCACGCAGCTGTAATTCCTACCTTTCATATTTTCGCTTGTTCCCTCCTTCACCACGTTGAGCTGAGTATGGTATATTTATCTACAATACCTTTTTCAGTTTTGTATTATCCATGGGCTGTATTGAGCTCAGGAGCTGAATCCCACGCAGAGACCTAAACCCAAGCCATTTGTTTGCAGCTGTAGCTTATCAGAGGAAAACTGCTGCAAAGGTCCCCCACCTCAGCTATTTCAGGATTCTAGTTATCTAGACCATAGGCATCTCATCTTTCACTTCCCCATAAATCATCTAGCTTGCTTTGTAGTGCACTAAAAATACTGGAAATCACATTTGTTTCTTATTCATTTCTTTATTCACACAGGAAGAGAGGACCATGAGCTTGAGGTTCATATTGTCTTCAAAGGGCTACAGAAGCAGAGAAATGAGAGATATTCTAGAACTCACTTTCAATTAAAAACCAGGAGGGCTTCCCCTACACTACCAGAGAATTATCACTGCTCAGATCCTCCCTAGCCATAAAGAAAATTAATCCTTATGGCTGCCTACACCAGACTGCCTTCCAGCTACCCGTTAACTTCAAAAAGTAGTCTCAACTTAAAAAAAAGCTCACAACCCAACCAAACAACAACAAACAAAAAAAACCCCAAACCCTAACCAATAAGAAATTCTCTGATAGCTTGCACTTTCTGCTATTCATAGCCTAACCTACAATCCCTCATATACCGCATCACCCGTTTATCCATGAAAATACGCTTGAGAGCCAACAGCTGCTTTTATGGTGTGTCTTGGTATTACTGATTAGGCCTAAAAACTCCACCTGGTTTGGGACTCAAACACCTGTGGCTGCAGGAGACCTCAGCAGGGACTTAACTCTTTGTCTGCTGGAGCTGCTGCTGATCTCTTTCTCTTGAAATAACCATGCCTTAGTGTGATATTTTTATTTTTTTTTAATTGTGGCTTTGTCTTTAGTATGGTCAAAAATGTCTCTTAATAAGGTGGAAACCTAGGCAACAAATTCTTTATTAAAAGTATCTTTTAAAAAGCTGTATATATCTGATATATACTACATATATCAGACTATCTGATGAATTTGGTGAAATTAATGCAAATAAAGTTTAGCCCAGGGCTAAACTATCAGTTTTGCCCTGATAAATGAAGTTCGCATTGCTGTTGCCTCTGTGCCTCAGTTTCCCCACATATAAAATATAATGAGCTATTAAACTCACTTATGAAGAAAGCATTAGTGAAAAATCCTACCATGTAAAAAGGCTGGTATTACTGAAGCAAAGGGAATTTTTAAAATTGAGAGGCCTGTTTTTAAAGGCTTGTAAAGAATTAAAAGATGCTGAAATTCCTTCCATTTGTGTGGATCTCATTTGCTAGAAGATGAAAGAAAGAAAAAGGAGTAATCAGGCATATACAGTAGGTTGGGCTGTGGAAGTGGTGGGGGCCAGGTGCCTGCATTTCTTTTCCAATTATGTGAGGAAACTTTGATGTGTATCAGGTTTTCTAAGCAGAGGAAAATGCAGTGAATTTCTTACAGCTGACATGATCTCCCATCAACCATGTGCTCTACTGCATTGCAAACCCGAATTCCCACAGTATTTATGCAACTAAAAATACACACTGCTGCCTAATGGTGCTCTCAAAAGTGCAAATGAAGTACTTACATCCCAATGAAATCACCTGTCTCTTTAGGTGCTGTACAAAAATCTAGTAAGTGCCTACCTTCACCTGCAGGCACCTAAAACAGCTTAGAAAATGAGGCATTATGTGAGTCAGGAGTTCAAATCCCATTAAATCGTCAAGAGTATAGGGGCCATATTCAGACTGCCTGAAGTAATGGTCAAAGATGGATTGAGATGCCTGCTCTGGGATCTTAGCCTGAAGCAGGAGGGGTAACAGGGGCTGGTCCGAGACCTCTTACTGTAAGGTTCTCCTATTATGGCCATGACTGCTGCTGCCCATTCATCACCTATCCAGGGATCCAGGGGGTCTCACAACGCTGAACGGCTTGGGGCTATCTCACGAATTACTGTCATGGTTAGGAGCTGCAGGCCAGGCCTGCGCCACACTAGGTTTGCAGCAGGCTGGATTTCCAGCAAAAAAGCCAGCTTCCTCTGACATGCGGTCACGGCTCTGAATACGTTTGAACATGGGGCATGGGCTTTTGTATACTTGTGCACATTGCTTGGGGCAGAAGAACCAGACAAATAGGAATAAACAGTGCTGTGGGAAAGTATCCTGCTCCAGCTGTGCAAAGAAATGTTCCTGTGGAGGTTCACTGAATCTCTGTTGTCCCTTAGGCACTTTTGAAGTCATTAGCAGGATGGATGCAGGATGCACTCGAACTGGATAGCTTTTCCTCTGCTGCCTGTTCACAGACAGACTCGTCCCTTCCACCCCTCTGCTCCTCTCCCACTGCCTTTTATTTCCCTCCACCACTCCTGTTGATCACTTTGTGGAATTTAGAAACTCGCTAGAAAGAAAAAGGTTTTTTTTTCCTAAATTCCAGCACTGTATGCAGCTGAAATCAGTGTCCATTCACAGCATGTTTATGAAGAACTTTGGTTTGATTTGCAGCTTCTGTAAGCATGCATCAGCCTTGCAAAATAGAAAAGATTGCTTATTGTTCTCATGCGTTGAGCAAGACTGCAAGACAACTTCATCCTGTGCATGTACAAAAAAATATATGGGCCCAATTAATTTTCTTTCATTCTGTATTATTATTTAGTCTTCATGTTATACTCGTTTTGAAAATAAAGTAAGCAGTTTCCAGACTCCTTCCAGAAGATTTAATCTCTATTCCAGTTTGTTTGTTTATTTTTGACAGTTTTCTCTGACGGGACAATGAAAATACACTTGGCAGTTTCAAGTTTAATTTATACATCATTATAGTACTTTCCTATGCAATCTAACAGGAAATGGTAATTTTCCTTTATGTCTTGGGATCACCCTGTAGAAGATGCTAATGCACAGTTGCTCTGTTGTGATAGATTTAGTCTGTTGGATGACTGAAACAACTTGCATAAATAAAGGTCTATACCTTTGATGTAGCTACTGAATCAATGCAAAGGGAGATTTACGCCAATTTTGCAGCTTCCTGATTCTTGGAACATTCAGTTACTGGGGAAATTCCTGTCGGAAAGTTAAAACTGCAAATGACCAACCTTATCACAACAGCGTCCCATCCTCTCTTTCTGGGGGGTAAAAAATTGAGATAGTAAATTACATGTGCGTATCAGCTGGTTCTTGACAAAAAGGGTAAGTAAGCAGAGGGATTCTTTGTGGGAGTTGATAATGGATGGTTAAAGTTTACAAAGGCTGATAAAGTATAGAGATCCCAGAAATCAGGCACATACTCTGAAGAAATGTCTTTAGGTATTTAGGTTGTTGTTACGATCTTCCCTTAGGACCTTCTATTGACTACTTTGAGTGACAATATAGCCTTTGATCTGACTTGGCATGGATGTTCTTGTGAAGAAGGAAAACTTCATAGAAGAAATTCTGAAAAACTTGCAGAGGGAGCTACAAGCCTTTGTGAGTTCAATGCAGTAGAGCCCAGTGGGAGGAAATATGGCATCTTGCTAATTAATGGGCTGAATTGTCAGGCAACTTTAAGCTCTCAATGGGCTAGTCAACTCCACTAATCAGCTCAACCCTGCATGGGTCTCCTCTAATACTGCTGTTAGTGCCACATTGTATTAATAATCAAAATTCCAATTAAATGACACTTTGCAAGTCTGTCTTTCCCATTTGCAAATGAAACCGTAAGTCACAGTGGTTGTTGTCTCTCTTTTAGAGGATTTTGTGGTTATTGTTCTTTAACATCTGTTTTGGAGCGGAGTATATTTGCTCAAAATCTCATTATAATCCACAACATGCAGCAAACACTACCTTGCAGTTGTCCCATTGTTTTATTTTCATTTATTTTTATAATGAGTATAACAATTTAAAAGACACCATTTTGATGAACACCCAGGAGTCTCTGAACATCCAAGTATTTAATATCCAGGTGTTGTCATAATATATTTTTTTTAAGTACAAGTCCACCATTTTCATGCTTTTTGATTCACTTGAAACCTGGAACTCAAAATGATGCCACTTAAAAATAGCATAGTCAGCCTGGTTTGTCAATTGTGCAATCTGCTTTCAGGAGGCAGGGAAAACAAAGAGGAAGAGAGAAGAGATGGGCTGCTTTCACAAAAAAAAACCCCAACCAATAAGATGGGCTAGGTTTATTTCCAGACTGCATGCAGATTTGATTAGAAGTCATCAGCTGAAACCTGGCTAGAACTTAAATTTTTTGTTTATTTTCTGCAAGGGTGAAATTTTGCTGGCAATATCTTATTCAAAGCCCTCTGCCTAACACATCCTTCAGGAGAAGTTAATCAGTAGCTGAAATCTAAATCTTTCAAATAATCTTTGAAACCAAAAGCCTCATGCTGCCCTGTGTCATCTTACAATCTTTCTAACAGGACTCCTTTAACTGGTTCACAGAGCAGCATCCTGGCATGGAAGAAGGCAAGATGTTCACATCTTAGATTATTCCTCTCAGGATCTTTCCTCTAATATTCATGGATTAACTGCTGTATATTAAAGTTCTATCTTAATTATGAGTTCTGGCTCAGACTACTCAATAACTAAACTTTATGATGTTGGATTTAAGAAATATAGTAATTGTCAATTACTAAGATTAAAAATTATAGTCACCGATTTTTAAGAAATCTCTTCATGCTCTTTCACTGGCTGTGAGTTGTTATGTGCGTCCCTTAGTTGTGAGCTGCTGGGGACTGAGAATATATTTTGCTATTTGTATCCAAAGAGTTCAACACCAAGCAATTTGTGTATACCACAGGGAAGCTGGGGTATACATGCATGAAATCTCTGGGGAACTTATTATGGAGATCAACTGCATTTTGGAAATGTCGTTTCTTTTGTGGTCATGTAACTACTTGCTCACCTGGCCAAGGGTCATGTCTTCAGTCAGCAGAGAACTCAGAATACAGCCAGCACTCAGTCTTTGCCAAATATCAAGAATATCTGGCCCCTATTGTGGAAACCACAGAATTAGCAGAAGTGTATCCATCTGGGTTCAGGGCTGACTGCTGCACAACAGGAAATACTTTCACAGAGCCAAAGGAGAGGAAGGATGCAAAGAATGCAAGCAGCACTAAATGAGAAAAAATTGTTGGGTCAGTCTGACTGGCTCTGTGCTGTAGCTGTGGAAGGTAAGTCATACAACTCCTGCTGATTTCAGAAGCACAGAATGGGGCATTTCCTGCTTTCCTAAGACAATGGGAAAAAGAGAAAAACCTACACTAACCACAGAGATGCTGCAACTGCATGAGCATCCTTAAATTCCATATGCTTTGTTTCATAAGGAGAGGCAAAATCTGAAACCACCCTTTGTCCACCACAGTGGACCAGGTATTTGTATTAGTCTTGCAGTAAATTATTCTCTGTGCCCCTTGACATGCCGGCACTGTCAGCCCAGCAGGAGATCAAAGCTGTTCCCAAGTTCACCTATCATCCACATTGTCTGTTTACAAGCTTCCCCTCTGACATGGCCTCTGATCAAGCTACAGAGATCAAGGCAGGGTGCAGAATCAGGATTTTCTCCTCAAACCTATGTTGTCTCAGTAGTTTGGGACCACAGGACAAAATCTTCTATAATACACGTTACCAGTAAGCTTCCGAAACATCTTGTTTGCATTTCTCATGCACAGTGTAGCTTTGAGAGCAAACTTCAGCCAGGTTACTACTGGCAGCAAGGTCAGAAAGTAGATCAGTCATGGATTATTAGTGCAGACATGGCCCCTGGTGCAGAGATGGAGCAAGCAAAAAGTGGTAGACTGAGTGCCACTAAGACCTAGAGACTACAGGAAGGAGGGAAGCCACCCTTGAAGAACACGCCACAAGAATCCCCACAGGGAAACACCTTTGCACCCTGTGAGTGTCTGGTTCAACCTGCAGCCTCCTAACCACAGCTAGTCTCTCTGATCATTTCCCTAGAGTGGCTGGGATTAGCTTTCCAGGAAGCAAACATGGCTTGGAAACATGGATACCTCCTCCTATCCTGGCAAATTGCCTAATAAACCAAGTCTTAATCTGATCCCTGTTCTTTCTATTTCCATGGTACCAGTCTCCTCCTTGCTCTGAGCTTCTGCAAGTCATTGATGTTGCTACCACTGTGCTGGCTCTTCCATCAGGATGGTCCCACAACTGCAGTGCAGACCCCACAGTTGGTAAGGCCAAATTACCCTGCCAAAGTGGATCACCCCACCAAAAAAAGGGCCTCAGCCAAACCCATTGGTATCAGTAGAACGAAAGACTTGCTGGGTTATATAGACTTTTGGGAAGACTAAAATTCTGTTGCTCTTGAGCTCTTCAAATAGTTTCACTCATTGCAAGGTGAAAAGGAACAAATGAGACGATGGAGTCCGATCAACCACCTAATACTGCCCTGAATTAATTAATGTTTGAGCTAGAACACATCTTTAAGAAGACACCAGTTTTGATTTAGAAAGAAGATCCTACCAGCCCACAACATGTAGGAGTCAAAGAAGAATGTTAGCTCCAAAGGGAAAGGAGAAAAATGGAGTGGAATAAAAAAGTTCACGTATCATGTATCACATCTTCAACTAATGTAAAACAACTCGGAAGCCAAAAGAACTATATTGACTTATGCCATTGTAGCAATCTGAGTCCAGACTTTTTCTTTGTTTTTAAGGAAAGCTTTGCATTTCATTGTAATGCTGCTGTTGAAAGAACAGGGGGGGTTACATTTGTGGAGCTATGATGAAGTGTGCTGTACTTTGTACCTGATAAGAATAATGTGTTGATTTATTAGGTGGGCAGAAGAGAAGATTTATGTTCTTAATGATGCATTTCCTCTGCTTTTATGTATTTGGTGTTTTGGCAAATGACAACTCTGTAACTAATGCAACTTTGCTTAATTACAGCCCATTTTCTTAAAAACCAGTGGGGACATGAATTTTCAAGAGGACTTGCCTTCATGGAAAACATGAAGGGATAAAAACAAACTGCTGCATAACTAAAAGGACAAAGAAATGGTAGTAAAAAACAAATTGGGAGAATGCTAGATGACAAGTCAGCTGCTGGTTTTGCTATTCAGAAATGAATTCCTCTCAATGATTTTGAAGGAGTAAGGATTATTAATGCAACTAAAAAAAATAAATTTTTCTTGCATTTAAAACCCCAGTTAATATTCCAAAGATATTAGACATGGTACAATTTACTAATTTGGATCAAATACATGTTTTCTGTAGGATTCATGGTATGCCAGATACATTCAAAAAATGAATGGACAATGCAGAAGCACTACACAAACTATCTGTTCGAGTACAATTAGCAATCCAGTTGTATTAACACAGGCTTCACCATAGGCAACCTAGGAACACCCAGGACCCAGAGTAATGTCTATCGGCTGAAAGACATTCTTTACTGCTAAGATACCTAAAGTAGTTGCTTATAAGTGAGCCTTACTGTCTCCAAACCCCTGGCTCTGAGTTCTGAATTGCAGAGAAAACAGCCTCCCTAAGAAGCAGACAGTCCAAAGATGGAAAGGAAAAATATTCAAGGACACAAGAGAAATTTGAGTTATGCTCAAGTAAACTTGATTCACTGTAATGTTGCTGCAGATGAAGCTCTTCAAAAGTAGTGTAAGAGCAGACAAGACCTGGTGGATGAGCTCTATGCAGGCAGGATGCATCATCTGAAGAAATCTATTGTGATAATTTCAAGTGGTATTCATTTCAGATCAGTTGGTGACTTGCTGGCAAGACAGAGAGGTTGAGTGCGTTTCTTACAGAGGAGGGAGTATTTTCACTTTGCACAACCCACTTGGAGCATGAATTTCATCCATAAAGACACAAACAGCAAGTGCAAGTGTGGATTCTTTTGTTTCCCTCTTTTGGCAGAAACAGTTAGAAGGCATTTTTCTTGACATTACTCTTTGTCAAGAATAACAAAGTCCTATGGAAAACACTCTGTAACACTTCCGACATTGAAATACAGCAACAAGAATTGATAGACAGAAAATCAACAACTGGTACATGATTAAATTATTACAATCAATCA
>KZ505684.1:1414706-1472250 GCA_002844005.1 Limosa lapponica baueri | reverse complement strand
TTTTGTTTTTTTAATTCCCTCACAGTTGAGCTCTCCCAAGTCATTCAAGCGAAGTATGGCAAAGCTTGAAAGCCCTGAAGACATTATTTATTTATTTTTACAAATCCTGCAATAAGTCAGTTTAGTGGTTTTGAGGTTGCTTTATAATCTTGAAGAATTTTTTCTGTTTTTTCCACTCCTTTTAGCTGAAGTGTCCTTTGGTTCTAAACCTCAGAGTAGCCTAGGTAACACGGTGGCTAAAAGTCATGGTGTTCATTTGAAATGCTAAGTTCTCCCACCTGCTGTTGGTCTCCTGGTAACCCATGGAGAGGCAGAGTGGAAAGACTGGGAGAGCTATTATATTGATCCACCAGTAAACTAGAGCCAAGATTTTCAATCAAACTTTGCCATTTGTCTATGTGTGTCCATGTATGTCCATGAAATGTGCTGGATCACCCAGTGCTGAGCTACCAAAACAGAGCAGCCTATATCCTCCATTTATAGTCAAACTCCAGAGCTGCTAATTCTGAGCACAATTTTGCAAGACAATACCCAGGAAACCCAGTCCTGCCCTGCTGCTTCCTTCAGCTCCAGAGGGTTGACTCCTTCTTGATTCTTTCCTTCCGCAAAGCTGATGGTGGTATGAATACAATTAATTTTTATTGTGAGCAATGGAGCCTTATTTGACCCTATCTTCCCAGAGTGCAGATATTCTTGGCTAAATTCTACCTTAGTGTAACAGTACTGAAATTGAGGGAATCGCATCAACATTGCAGTTGGTCATATTTGTCCATCTGGACAACTGAAACATATATCATGCGCTTTTATGGGGGTGCCACCACACACAAGGTTTCATACTTACATTGCATGTGGCCTTACATCAGAGATACTCCCTCTGTGGCAGAATGCATAGCATGGCACGTGCCGTCAGTGATGAGGTGGTTGGTGCAGAAACTGATTGCCACCTCCTTAATGGAGGTATATGAACATGTCTGCTCCAGACATAGAAGTAAAAGAGGACAAAATCCCTTTTTCCAGCTTGCACGGAGCAGCAGCAGCCTCCCCGTGCCGTGGCTGCTCTCTCTATACACGCCCGGCTGCAGACTTTAATTAACTTCCCTGACTGAGCAGAGCCGTTGCTAATGAAGCAGCTAATTCTGAGAGCAGGGGGCATGTTCCATCATTTAGTGCATTCGTGTGATTCCAGCATCCCATAATACCCCGTTTTCCTCATCAGTTAGTTCCTTTTCTACTTTTTATAATTCTAGCTCTCCACTTTCCCACATGAGTGTCTGTGTTCTGGTTTCAATTACATTTCTGCAAAAATCTATCTGAGCTGGATACAAAGCTCCAGTTCAAGATTTACCAATATCTAATCTCAGGAGAAAAGTGCCATGTGAAGTAGAAAACCCCAAACTGGATTTATGTGCTCACTTGGAATTAACACAAGCCTCTGAATGAAATTTCTCTCCTTCCTCAGAATGGATTCTGACCATAACTACTCTGACAAAAATAAAATAAACTAGCTTTTTTTCTTGCTGTTGTTCACCATTTGCTATTGTCAAGACATCACTATTTCCACCAGGGAGCAAAGGTGGTGCATCCAACTGGAGGTTTAATATCTGATATAGCCTCTGGCTGGGTCTCCAAATAGATGTAAACCTCACCAATGTGGCATCCTGAGTTTTTTTTCATTGCTTCATGCTTTTTTCTTTAACTGCATATTATCCTTAAGCCAGCTTGTCCTAGAAACTTCAGATGAAGTTTAGTTGAAAGGTCTTGGAATCAATTTTGAGAGAAGGAAAAGCTCAGACACAAAGTACTTCTTGGAAACTTAAAGACTTCAAAATGACACAGACTCCAGAAGATAGTGAACAAGTGAGCAAGGGATGAAGGAAGCCCATAGTTCCCGCTGAAAAGATGTGGTTAAGGTGTCCTTCAGTCAAAGCGGAACAAACTTTCTCCCATGCAACCCCCGCCACCTCCATTTCTGCTTATTGCGCTCTGTCAGCCATTGCCTCTTTCAGGCAGCTCTGAGAAGCTCCTCACAGTTACTCACAGTGTGGGAACATCCAGCGCAATGTCCAGTTTTTGGGAGCTTGGGCAAAAGAGAAGGACCTCGCCACCCACTCTGCTTGGTTTTCAGAGACAAAAGAGACAGCAGGGAACAAGTTAGGGGAACTGATTATCTATCTCAGCACCCAGCAGCAGGCATTAGGTAGCCTCTTGGAAGCCACATGATGGTGAAACCTCTTGTGGGACCCTTATGGGCCATGGTCTGGATTAAAACTTCTCACCCTTCCTTATCACCGTGCTCCCTTTCAGCCAGGGAAGAGAGCAAGGAGAAGAAAGCTGCTGCTGAGTCAAGGGAATAGAAAATGTTTGGTCCAGCAAGGGAAGGGACTGAGAGGCAAGGAAAGAAGAGAAACCTGAGTTGGAGGAGGTCCACAGGCAGCAGGAAGGGAGGCAGTAATAGAGCTAGCTATTTGCTCAATTAATTATCATTTGTTTAATTTGTAATTTAGAAATTAAATGATTTTTTTGTGATTCATTCAGAGGAAATTTCCCGAGGTGCCGAGTGCAGTTCGCTAAAATGAAAGATGATATCCTGTGATTAGAAAGATGATTACTGCACTCTGGGATGAGGGGGTTGTTACGGCAAGGCACAGCTTAGCAGTACGTCTCTCTAGTCTTAACCCCTGCCCACTTGGCCTTCAATGTTATACATGCTGATGGAAGGGGGGGCTGGCTGGGTTTATTCCCTCGCCATTTGGCGGGTTGTGCGAGACCAACATCTCCATGCTTTCTCAAGCAACGTCCTCACTCTGTCTGATTTCTGAAAGTGAAGACACTGCATGAGAGGGCAGGAAAGACAGGAAAAAGTGGGAAGTGTGAAAATGTGAAAAAAGTGAGGAGGGGGCAAACAAAAGGTGAAGCAGCCTGTGGCAGGGAAGAACTCCTCTGTGCCGGTGGCAGAGGAGGGGGCAGATGCTGTGTCCATCACAACTGCCAGACAGAGATAAAGGCTTTTATGTATATCAAGCAGTTGACAGCCTTTTGCAAACTGGAATCGTCCTTCAGACAGAGGATCAACAAAGGAATAGGACCAGGAAGTCCAAAAACAGGATTTGAGGAATGTCTTTTGTCTGTTGTGATTTAGGGATCAATCCCACTGTTATTGTTATTGGTTTTGTTGTTATTAATAAAGGAGGAAGACCTAACTCAGGAGATTTTAATGATCTTTTATCAAGAAGTGAGGGAGACCTGATAAAATAAAGAACCTACACCACAACTGAAAAAGCCAGATCCTGATACTGGTCTTGGTTTAAAGCTTAGTGATGCTAAAGAAATAAAAATACAAGTGCCAATAATGAAGTGAAAACAAATATGAAATGCAGTGTCATCTTATTAATCATTACAAAAACAGCAATTTTTTACTTTTAACTGTGTATTGACTATATTGATTCCAGCCTTCTTTAAAGTAGTACTCTGTTCAAAGACACTTATGTACTTTACGAATTTCTGATTAGAGGAACAACATACTGAAAGCAAATATTGCCTCTGGTATATGGAAGTTAAAACATATACTGCAAGCTTGTGGTTTTGTCCTGCACATTTTAATGTAGAGGGAGAAGCATTGCTGCTAAGCCAGAAACAGGAGGTATTTTTAGCTGCTGAATATTAATAAATCAGTGAGTTCCCTATCTTTCATGAAAGCATGGAGAATACAGAAATGTAAGGCTGTATTAAAAAGGCAGTATCTGTTAAAAACAGCTGTAGGAATAGAAAACACAGACAGATCCTACACCATTTGAGCTTCAGCTTTGTTTCACTTGTAGACCAGGGGTGTTTGTGAGCTGGATTGCACAGAGTCCTCTAGTGACAGAATAATGTAGTGCAAGTGCATATAGGATCCTGAAGGATCAACAATTCCTGATTAGAAAATAGCAAGGTCTGATTATCATAAAAGAGACAGGCTAGTCAGTAACTTTCAGAAATAGATTGACATCCTTAGGCACAATTCTGAGTGCCCATTTTCTACACAGGATAAAGAATCATTTAGTGGCAATAGCCCTGCACTCTGTGTATCAGAGCACCATTTGCTCTTGGACAGAACAATTTTTTACTCCCATTTTAAGTGAATTTAGCACAGTACCAGAAACTACACAGGGGAAAGGCAGAGACAAGCTGAACCCATTATTATTTACTATTTACATCATTACACTTCAAAGCTGCAGTAAATTGAGAAATCAGGGTTTCATCTGGCTAGGCACTAGACAAACACAGACAAAAAGGCAGTATGCCCTTTTTCTCTCCCCCCCCCCTTAATGTTCCTTCTGGGAAATACACAGGGTGATAACCAAAAGCCCCATCTCTAACCTCCCTGAAGTCGAGATTTTTTGATTTTACATTAGGGCAGTAGTGCTTGGAAACCTGAAGCTTTGGATTTCACTAAATTAAGTGAGGGAAAAATGCCTGTGCATGTATTACCCACAGGATGAGCAAAATAGTGTAAGGTTTGTGAGGTGATGTGTATCTACCTGTGTCAGTGTTTTCTCGCTCGAAGACATGGGCACCACAGCTACTGCCACCCTCTTGGAACTACACTTCCAGTTTTACCAGTGCTGATGCTTTTAATTCCCAAATATTTTCTCAAGCACTCCCCACACTAAAGGAGGACACAAATTTCTCTTCAAGGTAACTGTAAATGACATCGGAAAGAAACTTCCCAGAGAGCCATCACAAGCTTCACACAATGTAGGAACATCTCAAAAGAAAGAAAGAAGAGCTGGTCGGGGTCTGAGCAACGCTGAGCCTGGCTGAGCCTCCTTTCTCTGATGTGGCCAGGAAGGGATGAACAGGATACAAGAAACAGAGCCAGAACACTGCGATGCCCAGATATGTCAATGAATGTGTTGAGACTTCCTAAGGCAGAAGTTGCACCCAGATCATTGTCTTAAATAGCCATTAGTACACCTGAGCTATGCAGAGAACGCACAGACTTATCCTTGCCCAAATTCCACCTCCTCTACTAGGCAAAGTTTCCACTCTTCGGTTGTACTTGCTGCCTCTGAAAACTTTTCTTAACACCCGAGATAAATGGGAGACAATAAAGCTAAGCTTTTACAGCACTTCTCATGCAAAATGGACCCTTAAGCACATTACCAAGTTAAATCACAGTTACAGAATTAAATAATGTAAATTTAAATTTTTTCAGCTTTAATGTATTACTCCTTGTTTTATTGCTAGTGTCTAATTTGAATAATTCTTTCCCTTCTATTTTACTGCTATTATTTAATATTTATATAACAGTGCTGATCAGAGGTCTCAGTAAGTCTGATCTGGGTGCTGTACAGGCTGAGTAGTCACACGTTATGCTCTTCAGGAACCAATGCTGCAGAGATGAGTTTTGCTTTTACTGAGGTCAGTGGCAAAACTTTAATAGGTTTCATAAAATTCCTTAGAGAGACCTCATCCAAGTATGGATACTGGAGCTGGAACATAGGAAGCTCCATTCAAATATGAGAAAAAACTTCTTTACGGTGAGGGTGACAGAGCCCTGGAACAGGCTGCCCAGGGAGATTGTGGAGTCCCCTTCTCTGGAGATTTTCAGGACCCACCTGGATGCAGTCCTGAGTAATGTGCTCTGGGCAATCCTACTTTAGCAGAGGAGTTGGACTAGATGATCTCTAGAAGTCCCTTCCAACTCTGACAATTCCATGACTTCCCTAGTCTCACTGCAGGTGGGACACTTACGGTTTTAAAGAGCCCAAGATGATTTTTTGGATTTTGTACCTGGAGTTATAGCAATTCTTGGTGCATGCTCAAGGCACAAGCACGGCAGCTAGGTCTTTGGTGTGCACCATGCCAATGAACTGAGGTCTGGTGAAAACTTGGCTGAGCTTTTCATCCTGAGACGAGCTCTTCAAAAGCCTGATCAGGATGATGTGTGCGAAGCACTTCTGAAGACTGGGATGTCAATGGTTGCAGAGCCCTGGCAGGAAGCTGTCAGGAGGCAAATAATGAGCATGAAAACGCTCAGCCTCTGCGTAGCTAGGAGGCCAGAGGCACAAAGAAATGTGGAGAACTACTTGATAGGGGATTTGGTGGAAAGAAATGACTAGCCCTTGTTCAGACTTAAGACCTGCTGGAGTTACAGGACTAGCACATACAAACCTCAGTGCTTGCATCAAGCCCATGCTTTAATTCCATGATTATTTCTGGAGTGATAACTTTTGGCTCCCTGCAGTTTGCTAGCAGATCTGCAGACTCTTGAAAAAAAACACTTCAAGTGTACTGACCTTTATATTCTGAGTCAGCTTTCACCAGTCCCTTAGAAACAGTAGCAAGCCCCAGGGGACCACAGCCCACAGGCTGCAAACTGCTGCCCTGGATACTCTTTGGGCTGTTCGCTGTTCTGAAGCACCAGCTTCCCGGAGGATGCAGAAGACCTGACCTTAGCACAACCTTTCTGGAGAGGCAGACCCAGACAGAAAAGAAACCTTTTGGATGGCTCCCGTGAAGTAATCTTTCATGGGTAGTTGTCTGCAGCCAAAAGACAATATACTGAGCACCAGACCCAATTCCTTACAGTAGAAGCTCCTCCCTATGTATTTCATCTTGTCACATGTTGGGTAACAGCCAAGTCCCATGCCCAGTGGCCTCTCCCAGACCTTATCTACCTCTTCTTCCTCATGTCCTTCACCAAAATATGGCCAGTAGTTTTTGAACAGGTTTTTTTTTTCCCTTTTGTCATTCCAATGACGTATAAGTGTGTCAGGAGACTGTATTGATTTTAGAACACAGTTTGAGGGAAAACAGGTTTCCTGTCAACTTCCTTTTCTCCTGGCCACCCACCCATGAAACGCTGCAGAACAAAACATCTGCTAGCTCTGGGAATTTCAAAGGGAAACTGCTCAGACCAGGCGGAGCTCTCCTGAGCAGGCACCTCAAAACCCTGATGTTAGGTCTCCAAGTGACTCAGGAAGCACTACTGATTTTCCTAAAAAAAATTGCAATAAAGTAAAATTTCGAGAGTCTTGTTCCATAATAGTCATAGGGCTTGACCTTATCGATTGCCCTGTCCTGTTAATCTTCTCTACACATGATGCTCACTTAATGTCTGATCATTCTTATAACACAATTGCACTAATTTTTATGGTCTTCCACAGCTTGCTCCCCTTTTCATTGATGGGAAGATCCCCCTCGTCCCCATGATTGCCCTGTACAGGCATTTTTTCATCAAAGCCCTCTCAGACCACTTTTCTGTTCTTCTCCCTGAAAACCCTTCTCCAAAAGAACTGTGGCAGAATAACCCTTTCAAAAATCTCATTTCCCCACATTGCTCCAGACAAACCTTTGACACACACCAAGATGCTGTAGAAAAGCAGAGAGCAGAATGAATGTTTTCCTGTGAAAGCTCTCTGCAGATCCTCTGTTGCTGTCTATAGTATTTCCCTGGAGGCTGCTGTCTGAATGACAAACAAGGGAAGGGACAAGACACATCTGAAAAGAACACAATCTCCCAGAAACCCCTTACGGGCCTTTCCACTGCTGCAGAGAAGTACCCTCTGGGAGTCAAAAGGAAACCTCTGAACACCCAAACAGAAGTTCCCTCTGAGGCTTTCAAATCAAGCAAGGCTTCCCTTAAATTTAAGGTTGCCTTTAACCTGGCTTGATGTGGTGTTCCAAGCCCAAGGGCTCTTTGTGCTCCAGCCATCAGAAGACAATTCAGAGGCATTTAGCCCTGAGCAGCCTCCACTTCCCTAGTGAGGGAAATACAGGAAGTCCTTTCCCAGGGCATCCCAAACAGCTTTGTCCAAGAGAGCCTTTTTCAACTGACTTTGATTTCTTCAGGGCCAAAGTCAATGCAGCACTCAAACAGGGTACCAAACATTATGTGTGTATTGGAAATCCTACAGAAGTCAGTCGAACAACAGCAGTCATTCAGTTCAGTCGTGGATATAAGAGACTTTGATATGATTTGTTTTACAAAGAACCGTACTTGTTGGTTTTGAGAGCAAGCTGAGTTTCCAAGATTGAAGTTGCACTCTGAAATTAAAGTTGGGGGGGGGGGAAGTGTTGTTGGTTTTTTTTGTTGTTGTTGTTTTGTTTGGTTTTTCAGTTGGTTGGTTGTTTTTGGGTTTTTTTGTTTGTTTGTTTGTTTTTTAAGTGTAGATGTATAACTGAAATTTCAAACTCCAGCAAGTAAATGAAAGAAATCGCGGAAAGGGTGTGCCAAACTGGCTTGTCTGGCTTTGTTGTGCCAAATCTGGGTTCTTTTAACCTGGTATGCAAGAAGCCAATATACACACAGAGGCAAGATATTTGTTTGTTTCCTTTCTGTGCAGAGGTGGGTCCTAGGTGGCTCATCCATAAAGCTAACATGCCTTGGGTTGGCACACAGTAAGCATTTATACTTTTTCAAGCAAAAGTTAAGCAACAGTTATCAGTACTTTCTACAGTTACACTTACCCATCCTCATTCCCATTGGTTCTTGCTGTATCTCATCTCTACTTAAAGTCACAGCGTCCTCTCTTTTTGCTACACATGCTCCATGAGGAGAGGGCTTTTGTCACCAGGGGGCTGTCCCTACCAGAGGTTGGGTTTTTTACATTCATTAGGATAGTTCACTCATAGTTCAAGTGACTTCTTCGGCCTTGTTAGCAGTTCTGTTCCCCTTGACCTTATCTCGGTATTCCCTTATTTTGGCTAATTTATGGTACTGTCCTGTTCTTTCTCCAGGGCCACATCTTGCTAACTGTTTTCAGTGGTTAATTGCATTCTTTACTTCTAGTATTTCTCCAACAGCTTGTGCAAATGACCAGGACACTGTTCCTCCTAGCTGCTTTTGCTTTGGTGGTCTGTTTTTCACCTTTTCCCCAGGAAAATATTCTAAAGTGATCTTGCAGCTTAATGCATCTTGCTGTTGGGGCACAGGTTTCCTAATAACCCACTCTTTTTTTACTATTTTTTTTATCTTCTGTTATCATCCAACTTTTCTGAGTAATATTACTGCCTCTCTGAGACACTGTTAAAAACCTCCTTTCACTGCTTGAAGCTGAAATGGGTCCTGGGCTATGTGGCAGGTCCTGTGGGAAAGTCTCTGTAGGAGAGTCAGCATTCAGGAAACACACAGATGGCAGCAAGCACCAGCTGGTCCTTGTGGCCCTCTTCCCTCTGGACCGCATCTTTGTTTCAAACTTCTCAGGAGACCACAGATGATTCAGATACACTATTTCTAGTATTTCAGGCTCTGCAGTTCATGGTGGTGTTGCTCTGACTGTTAAGTCAAGCAATGTCTTTACATCTAATTTCCTTTCCATTATAACCTATAATAGGGCAATATCATGGTTCCTTTTGCCACGCTCTCAGGCACATATAGTAGCTGGTGTGCAGGAAATAAAGACATAATGCCATCTCTGACTTGGTTGCCTTCTCTCCTTAATACTTTAATAGATGCCTAATATATCTTTTATGTTCTAAAAGAGTTCATTAGTTTACAAATTAGCAGCCTGAAGTGAATTTTGCTACCACTGAGTGACTTTCCATTTCTAGCAATATGTCTGTTTGGATTTATCTTTTTTAGGATTAGTGATTATGAAATATAAGTGAGATGAATCATTCAGCTACATAAACTATTGAGGCATACATGATAATTTCTTCCTCTTATAGTCTGTTCTTCCACCCACACCTCCCGCCAATTTGAAACTCAAAACCCGTCCCATCGTTTTACCTTCAGCCAGAAGAAAATGTATCTTTTCCTCTAGGAGGTCCGCTGGGCTTGGGAGAACAAACCAATGATGACACTGAGCACCTTCCTTTAAGAGAAGCTCAGCAGCTGCATCTAGAGTCTGTATAATTGCCATGGGCCTTCAGTGACTTGCAAGGTGTGAGGCTAAAAGATCAATGTCTCCAGCCTCCTCAGGTGTGAAAAGATATCCTAAAACCTGAATGCCCAGCAGAAATTTAAAGGAATTAGATTCAATTTTTAAAAAAAGCCTAAATCTAATGAGACAAATCTATGCATTTGTCTGGGATTATAGGCACCAGTTTGATATCACTGACAGCCTGTCTTCAGGTTCCATTCATGTCCTCAGAGTTTAATTAGTGTTATGAACTCCATTCCTATCCACATGAGAAGTTTTCAGGTAAAGATGACAAAGTATGGAAAAGAAATGGGAAAGTTTTACTGAATTTCAGCAATTTGGCCATAATGCTTCTGGGTAATTTTTTTTCAGGGTAATTACATGGAGAAAATGAGGCGAAAGAACTATCCAAGGCAGCAAAGGGTTAAGAGCAAAAGGTGCACTGCTCTATTAAGTGTGTTCTCAGACCAGTCCTGCTGGCCATGTCAGCAGCTTGCTGGAGCAAAAGCAGTGGGAACCATGAGCCCCTAGTACATCAGTACTGCACCTTCCTTTGAAACTCAAAACACGGAGGGTGCCAGATGCCAACCTTGTGTAAGTGCTAGTTTTGGAAATGCTTGAGGGAGATGCAGTGTAAAAAATCTCCCAGAGGTTTTTGCCTAATTAAAATGACTGCTTTCTTACACCTGCCAAACCTCTTTGCTCGTCCCAGTGGATCGGATTGTCTCTCTGACAGTTTCTGTAGCACAGCTGGCCGCTTTTACTGGCTTGGATGGCAACAAATAAAATCCTCCCCCCTCAACTGTAGAGAAACAGCAAGCAATAGTGTCCCTGTGGTGGGGGGAAATGAGCCTTCATGGCCTAGACTCCTGATCCTGGGAGGCTGATGCTATATATTTCCGGCTCTATGGAATATGCTTTGGCAATCCTGGGAAGCAGAAGAGATAAAGAGACCATGCCTAGGAATTGATCTCATCTATGTTTAACCTCTGAAAGGCATCTAGTATAGGTCTCAATCCTTCTGTAGTCAGCAGAAAGTGATCACCACCTCCCAACTCTTGCCAAATCCTCCCCTGTGACCTCCACAGCTGTTACAGCCAGGGATGAACTGCCTTCAGAAAGTGGAAGCGCTCTAATGTACTATCAGAGGGAATTAGGTGACTTCATCGAACAGCAGAAGTATAAGTAGATGGAGGAACCCTGGAGAAACATCTTTTTAATTAATCTGAATTCTTTCTATGGTCAAAATATATCTGAAGATGTCATTAGGGCAGCAGAAAACCCAGTGTAGGAATCCATAGTGAAGTCCAGCTCTGGTTTTGGTCTCCGTAACTACGTTGATGTCACTGAAAGCAGTCTTGGACATCATATTTGTCCTGGTTTTGGCTGGGGTAGAGTTAATTTTCTTCATAGTAGCTAGTATAGGGCTATGTTTTGGATTTGTGCTGGAAACTATTGATGATACAGGGAAGTTTTCGTTATTGCTGAGCAGTGCTTACACAGAGTCAAGGCCTTTTCTGCTTCTCACACCACCCCACCAGTGAGTAGGCTGGGAGAACACAAGAAGTTGGGAGGGGACACAGCTGACGTGGTGGGGACAGCTGGCCCCAACTGACCAAAGGGATATTCCATGCCATATGATGTCATGTTCAGTATATAAAACTGGGGGAAGAAGAAGGAAGGCGGACAACATTCAGAGTGATGGCTTTTGTCTTCCCAAGTAACCGTTACATGTGATGGAGCCCTGCTTTCCTGCAGATGGTTGAACACCTGCCTGCTGATAAGAAATGGTGAATGAATTCCTTGTTTCGTTTTGGTTGTGCACATAGCTTTTGCTTTACTTATACTGTCTTTATCTCAACCCATAAGTTTTCTCACTGATACTTTTCCGATTCTCTCCCCTATTCCACCCTGGGGGAATGAGTGATCCACTGTGTGGTGCTTAGTTGCTGGCTGGGGTTAAACCAGAACAATAGTAGTTAAAACTATAAGAGCTTGAGTGGATACCGTTTTTTTTCAGTAAAACTGCTGCCTCCTAAAAAAAAATCCAAAGTGATAGAAGTTTCAAAATCATACAAAAGGATGATTCCCCTTTTAAATATTTAGAGAACCTGCCCCAGCATGTGCTGGAGCGTGCATGAGTGTGACTTTGTAGCTCTGCATGCCTCAGGGATGTTGCAGGCAGGAAACAAAAGATGACGTGACTTCAACTGAGTAACAGTTCCCTGGAAATTCACAGTTTATTAATCCTTCTTGCTTCAAGATTAGCAAAAGGGAGGTTGGTTGTTTGCTGGTACTTTCTGTTCAAAAGTCAGAGTGTAGATCCGGGACAAGACATCAGTCGGACATCACTCCACTCTCTATAGTAGGCATTTCTATGGGTAGTCCCCAAGTTTGAAAGAGTTAGTAGCTAGAACGATACTAGGCAAAGTATAAATATAGCTGTCCTGCTCCTAACATCTCCCTGATACCCATTTCAGCCACTGTCATAAACAGCATATTCACTAAACAATCCTTTGGTCCAACAGGTACAGCCATGGTTAGGTGTAGATACATCCAACAATTACTGCATGCATACTTTTGCTGCATATTAACTGCAAATAATCAAATAAAAGCCATTTCTGGTCTGGCAATACCACCATCTCCAAGAAAAGCTTCAAACCTTGAATGCAGCACCTCATTAATGTGGCTATATGGCTTTTTAATCAGGCCTGGTTTGTGTCCAGCCAATCTAAAGGGAACATACATGGGACTACACACACTGCTACAGGCATACCTTACAATAATCAACATTTTAATTTCTGGGCTTCTTTCACCTAGAAATTTTGTTCAAAACAGAACACAACAAACTAAAGAAGTGTGACATATGCTAATTATTAGGAAATATTTTCTCACAGTAAAACCAGCAAGGAATGTAGTGTTAGGGAGTGGTGGAACAGACCAAGATACTGCCTTTTTGAAGCTGTGTGGTGCTCATCATTGGGTATTTTGAAAGCATACTAGATATCATCCATAAAAATGGCTTAAGTTCTAGCAACAGGTCCTGAAGGGGCATGATGGCTTTTAGAGGCCCCTCCTAACCTCATTTTTTCTGGACATGTTACAAATTATTATTTTCTAAATTATGTAATTGTCATAAAGTGGTTGAGTAGGTCTACTAAGTGAATGGTCAGGTTCTACTCAGAATTTTCATTACATCTGGGATGCACTGGGATGCCACAATAAGGGATACCAGGGCTCGCACCAAACCAGAAGAGATGCAAGCATCCTGAAAGACAGAGATGTAATGATAAGGATGCTGACAAACTTAAGAACTGGTATGAAATCAGCAAGTGCAAATCAGTAAAGACACAGGAAAGGAGGGCTAATGGATGGCAAAACAAAACAGGGAGTAACTGGGCAGACAGAAGGACGGCAAGGAAGTATGAAAGCTCTTTAGTGGCTCTTGAACGAATTGTAAGTCTAGGGCCTGGTGCATTTGATTGTGGAATAGACTTCCTCCATGAAAGAAGCACTGTAAGAAGCACTAACAAGGCCCAGAAGGCCATTTGCGCTAGGAGCTAGGGGAGGGAATGGGCTGGAGTGGCCAGGGAAGCTGCTTTGAGGAGAACAGTAAGAAATAGGAAATAGGTAGCAAACCTTGAAAGCAAGGAAGAGCTGATCTAGTCAGAGATGCATAAATCTTTCAGCCTGCAGAAAGCTGTTAAAAGGGTGATATGAGAGAGGGACAGCTGACAGAATTATCAGAGAGTGAAGGGTGAAAATTGTTTTTCCTTGTATTTGCACACACACTTACTTGATGGGTTCCTAGCACATACTCTATGTATTCTTTCCTTCCTAGCAGCTTTCTCATCTTCTCACAGTAGAATAAAGTATCTCAACATGCTGCGAATATGGTAAGAAGGGGCTTTAAACTTCCACTTAGAAAGCTTAATTATCAAGCAGGACCTGGAAATACTGAACCTGTTTTCTCTCTGCTGCTTACCTCCTGGCATCTCTGAAGGGAGATGAGATAGTGGATGAAAGGTTGGCAGTCAGGAGCAGCCAGTTCTGTGGTGTCCACAGCTGACCACCCACTCACTAGAAAGATGAGATAAAGAGATAGGGGGTCTCGATCTCTCATCCTGCCTTGAATGCGAAGTTGTCTCCCTTTGCAGGTCTCAGTAGTGGGGTAAACTCTTAGGGGCTGCCTGTACACAGCTCTGGGGAACAACACCTACCACAGTGAGGCAGCTATTTATAAGGGGGTGTCTGAACATTACAGACAAAAGACAAAAGTGGTGAAGCTATGCAAGAACTGCCCATTGCTCAGGAAGCTCATGAAATGTGGGCTGTCTTGCTCCTTCATGTGGAGGCATATGAGGTATCATTTGTTGTGAGCTGACACCTAGCTCTTGGGTGACTCAGACACAACGTCTCAGTATGTAACTTTCCTCCCTCCAGCCTAGTCTCCTCTGCTGACTCTTTCCCCGTGCAAACCTATTAGTTCCTACAAAGTCTATTCATGCAAACTGGAAGGGGAGGGGCTTTATTGAGGAACCAGTAACTCTAAGACAGAAAGGAACTTGCGTTTTCCTATGAATCTTCACCCAGCGTTACCAAGTCTTCTAGCTTCTCTGACTAAATCTTTTAGAAGCATTTTTAGGTGAAGATAACGCTGTTTGGACTGAAAGCAGTAGAAGGATAATGCAGAGTATCCACTTATGTTGTACTTAGCACCTTGTACCAAAATACTTAAGCCCATCTTCTGCCTCAAAGTATGATTTCTGGGGACAGAACAGATAAGGTAGGAGAAATATGAAAGGAAATCTTTCTCTACCTCTCTTTACTCATCCCAGTAGCCAAACACAACTCCTGAATCTGTTCAGGTATTTCTTTTTCACCGGAGATTAAATTATTGCCTCCTTCATGTGACTTCAGCACTGACATGTCTGTCATAACATCTAATCAGTTGCTGGCATGCAGCTGCCCATGTGAAAGATGTAGCTGACACTATCCAGCCTCCACGAAATCTCTGATCTCATGCTTGAACACTGCATATCACACACAAAGCAGAACTTGCTTTTACACAAGGCCTTCAACCACAAATTTCTTGCAGAGCTCAACAGTAATAAAAACTCTTTGTGACTTAGTGAATAAATATATCAAAGCTTTTGAGATGGGCTTAAAAGTGACAAAGATCAAAGCCCAAGGGGCAAATAATTCTGCTTGAAAAGCCAGGATGTTTGTCTAAGCACTGGGGAATGTTTTGTACCTACAAGAAATGCACACACAACTGTTATTTGCTGACACTTCAGGAAGACTTCAGAAACCTTATTAGATAGACAAGAAAAGAAACAAGAAATACAGAGGGAAGCAATGTTGACAGCAGTAAACAAAAAAAATAAATCAATAATATTGTTTTATTTAATCTGTGGTGTTTTCATAAAGGGACTATGTGGCTCAAGCATGAGCCAACTAGCTGTAGAGCCTCTGCCTCCCGTCCTGGACAGCCTGGTAGCTGTCAGAAGTTGCTCCAGCTGGGTCGCTGCAATAGGATCCAGGTGAAAATTCAGGTGATCCATCTCAAGAGCTCACATTAGACTGGTGGTGTCACATGTGATGCACTAGAGAAATGGAAGTTGTATCGGAAGTGATGGACTTACGCAGGAGCTCAGAAAATCTCCTGATAGGTACTCCAGCGACAAGCTGACTCCATAATGGTTGGAGTCTCAGCTGGGTGCTGGACTCTTGCCCGCCCTCCTGGTCTGTGTGAGAAGGAAATCCAGACACATGGGTTACAAAGAGCTATGGCACGCTCTAGTCAGGTCCCCAAAGCAAAAACCTGGTATACCAGGGCCATGGGCCTTGAATCACTTTCTCACTCTGTTCAAATGCAACCTCAGGCACTAGGGTTAATCCCTACATCCTGACACTACTTCTGCTAATCATTTGCTGAAGTCTGAGGCATTCCCAGACTTGCAGATCAGTTCCCTGATCTGCTTGGGGAAGATAGTGAACTACACTTTTTTATTTCTAGAGATGGACCAGGTTAGATCTGAGACAGAGCTGCTCAGGCCTGAGAGAAGGCTGTGTTTTCTCTTCTTCCAGGAAAGCACCTGTCTCCCAAAGTTGCTGAGAAAGGGAATAATTAAGGACAGCCTATGAAGTACCTGCTTTGTTTGTCTATACGATGCTCCAGGAACCAGATAACTGGGACAGAGCACTGAACCCAGACTAACGTATACCAACCACCCTTCAGCAGAGTTTAGGAACGTGGCCCTAGGCTTCAGTTAATGCAGTTCCCATACAATAACAACCCAAGTGTGTTTCTACTCCACATTTTAAGCTCTGTGCTGTCATACCTGCATTGCTATCAGCACCTGGCCAGCTTTTTATCTAGCTCAAGCACTGAGCAACAGACCAACCCCTTGCGTGTCTCCTTCCTCTGGTGCAACCAGAGCGCAGGCTAGCGATGGAGGGAAAGTGGGACTTTCTTCTTCAGCTCTCCTCAGTGAGGATAAGAGATCGAAGCTGTCTCTCCTGCACAATGCTCATGGCAGCCAGCCCACTTGCTGGTCTGTGTCTCGTGGGGAGGGAGACTGAGGACCAGGACCCCAGCATGTACTCAGCTATGGTCCTGAAGAAATCCTTGCTCTCCCAGCTCCAAAAGAATACCTCATTTATAATGAGGAGTAATTAAATATGCCATTTTAAAGGGCATTAAAATCTTAATTCATCTTCTTTAATTTTATTCTTTTTAAGTCCATGGTAGAAAGATGAATATTATAACTGGCAGGTTTTATGGCTTGCGGACGTATTGTCAGCAGATGATCTCACAGCTAAAGCTGAAGGTTCAGGCAGTTAAACTGGCTTGACTGTACAGGGGTAGCTCGGCACATAGCACTCGGCATCCAGCCTGAGGGTAGGAAGTACCCTGTCATTGGAACCGCTGCTTTTAGGAAGATGAAAGTGTGGAGAAGCACAGAACTGAACAACATGGAATACCATATTGTTTGTGAGAGAAAATATGCATGTATGTGTATTGAAATGGTGGGCATTTTCCTGTAACTCCCAAGGCTTCCAAGATTTGATGTAGCCCATGACAATCGCTTCTTCTACTCTCCCACCCATTGAGTTGGCCAAATAAACCCTCTGCACGTGTTTGCTGCCACAGCTGAGGAACACCCAGTGCAGCAGGGGGTTATCACTGCTCAAAGCTGGGAGGCTGACCTTAAAGCCTCTCACCCACTCAGCAACTGAAGGGGCTTGGAAGGCTTCTCCCCAGTCTGACCACAGTGCACTGGGACCACATCCAGGTGTGACACTGTGCCAAAGTGAGTCTTCAGCTTGGGGTCTAGAGACACTGGGCTGCTCCTTGCGCCAGGGTTAGCTGCTTCAGGGAATGCCTAGGTATCTCTGTTTAGTGTGGCATCATGCCAGGTAGCCTTACCTAAAGAAGGATGATTCAATTCCCCAGTCAGCTGTAGCTGTTTGTAGTCACCTGTATGTCAAAGGTTGGCATGTGGTAGCCATTAACACTTCCTGCAAATACAGTAACACCTTCTGCTTTTTAAACAGCACCCTTCTGACACAGATCTAAATGTGCTCATGACAGGGTGAAAATTCTCAGCTCTTTGCCAGGCAGGCAGCATTAGTTCTGCTGCATAGAGAAGCAAGGGCAGAGGGAAATGAAAAGCCAGGTCTTTAGAGGCATTAGGGTGTCTAAAGAACACTTAAGCACCTTCTCTCATTCACTGCAGTTGAAGACAGGTGTGAAAATGCCAGTGTCTATTGATTACCCTTAGACATCTTGACACACTTGAAAGTCCGGCTCTTGACTTCCCACTGACTTTACAAATTCACATATGACATAAGCAGCAACTCCAGGCATAGAACTGGGGTGGACAGTGTCTGGTTCTGTGCTTCAGGCCTCTGCAGCACTCTCTCCTTAAAGATATGGATGGAAATTTACCCACAGCAATGGTGTTCATTAGGCCTGGTGTCCCGTCTGAGGTTCACCTTGGGGAAATTATGTTCTGGATAGTCAGAATACCCTCCCCCTTCTTTAACAAATGGATGCAGTATTGTTATGTTGTTATTACATACTGATTTATAAAGCACCTTTCACATACATCACAGTACTGTATGATCTAATTACAAAACACCTGAGACTGAATAAGAGGTATCCTGGCAAGAAAATTGCTTGAAGCCTGACCTTTAATGCACTAAAAGGACCAGAGGTTTGGAGTGAGTGGGAGACCCAAGATGAAGAAATCCATCAATCCTGACTATATATAGGAGCAAGAGCCTAGGTACTAGCAAAATTGCACAATTAGGAAGTGGCCAGGTGGAAGAATTATGAATAAAATGGAGAAGCTACCATTAATCACTGCCTCCTCCATACTTCAAAGCCCATGGAAATCAAGAGGATTGGTGCTCTTGACTTTGCTAGGCACTCTGTCGTCCCCAGGCTGAATAGTAGGGGTTGCTGGTACTAAAATCCTGCCATGTCACATCCCGTATTCAGTGTGTGTGCAATGATTACTACCCATATATCTTTGCAACCAGTTTGAGGAAAAATATAAAGTATAATTAAAGTACTACTTCTTTTTTCTATTCTGGCTGGATTTTTATTTCTGTCTCAATTCTGAAGATTACAATTCACTTTCCTGAAGTCTTCAACTCAATCTTTATAACTAAACCTCATTTAAATATTTTGGTCACTTTCACGAACTAATTATAGTGACTTTCAGTTGAGAAGATACTTTCCTCTTAAGCCTCTATTTGCAGGTGCTTAGAACTTTTGGAAAATAATATCCTTTGGGCTTAAAGCTTATGTTTGCAGAGATCAAAGATGACCTGGCAATGGAAAACAATTGTGTATGAGGCCTTTCCCCGCTCCTTTCTAACAGGCAAGAAGATATGAAATGGTATTTTTCCTTCTGCTTCTTTCTTTATTACCTTCACAATTATTGGGAATATATCCCATTATTTCTACCAGTGTAGAAAGGCTTCTCAGAAGACTGAAGAGGTAAGGAGAAACATATCTCATCAGTCATAAATGTGCTGTGCTTTTTGGCTTTTTAATACAGGCTTTTTTTTTATCAGTGTTTGAAGTATTTAAACGATAACAAACCTATGACAAAACAAAAAGATAATTTTATGCAGAATGATTGGAAGGGTTCCCCTCTTCACCACCACAAAAGTTTCATCATTTTGGGTTTGAACCAAAGACTGTTAATCCTGTGGACTTCATTTTGATTGATTTCAACAAGCCTCAGATCCTATGTCACTAATAGATTTCTTAACCTGAATTCTGTGTCAATCAAAAAAAGGTTAAATTGCCTGTCTTTGTAGGTCACAGTAAAGTTTCAAAGCCATGTGTCTATTAGTTCTCCACTCTTTAGAGAGGTCTTCAGCAAAAGCAAGGAGCTTTAGGATGGATACTTCTAAGGATAAAGACCCAATGAAGTTCCATGCCTCCAAGGATTTACCGGCATCCCATCTTCTCTTTGACATCTGATGGTGACCAGTACAAGAACCTAGCTCACTGACTATATTACTGCATCTAGAAAATGACTCAATACATCTGGCGGATGAAATCTGCCAGAACATTAATGGGGATGCACATGGTTTCAGTTCCAAGGGTGTTGAGAAAACGCCATTTAGATCAGTGAAACAAAACTACAGTCTTTGTTCAAGCCCTTCGAACATCCTCTGCTCAGACCCAGAGCTGCAGCATCCAACCAGGTTATTCCAGATGTTTCATCCATTTCCTTCACTCCCCAGGAAGAGTGGCTTTCTGAACAACAGGTGATTTATTCCAGTGCCTCTTTCCTGGCCCCCAGGCTTTGTAGCATCTCAACCAAACTGAGGAACTGCCTTGGGTATCTGCCTTTGTTGCTTGAGCAGCTTGACCTATCCTTACATGTCCCTTTTAATTAAATAACACTCGACTTGGTTTAGTAGAGATAATAAAAGATGATGAGGATAGTACAAGGTATCTTTACCTTGCCAGGCTGATTTGGGGAAGCTGCAAATCCAATCTGTGTGTCTAAAAACCACTTCTGTTTTGGGGCTAGAGGGAAAAGCCATCTTTGTCTTTCCTAACATTCTCCTCTAGGGAAAATTAAAGATGTCTAGGGTTTACTTTCTTCTCCTTCTGCCATCCTGTCTTTCACTTTCTGGCTTCTTTAATTTCCAATCTCCTTTAAATTGCATTAAAGGAATAGGAGAAACCATTGCTTTTCTCTTTTCGCCTTGGAGCTAAAAGCTTTCTCTTTTCTTCACAGTGCTTGTTAAATGCAATAGACAGAATGAAAGCTTCATAAATCATAAACAAGCAGAGGACCGAAATAAAAGTCACTGCCAACTGAGGAAAAGAGAGGCCCCAGCATGTGTATTAGGGCCAGCATCAAGCACGCAGTGCTTATTTCAAACAACACTAGCAGGAGGCAGAGGGCATGCCTGTTTTGTATCTAAGCCAGGAACCAAAACAAAAGCCAGTAGGCCATGAAAATTAGTTAAGAAATATCTCTGCAGTGTTACAGCCACAGATAGATGCAGATTTCCCTTCTCCAGTTTTGCCTATCCCTCTACAATGACCACCTCCTTTTCTTTTTGTGCCTCCTTATAGCATAGAAAGGCTCCTCCATTTTTCATCAGGGGGTAACGTGCTCTGGGCTCTGCTGAAGCACAGCAGCAGCAACCTCCAGAGCAATCCAGCAGTGAGAAATGCTGGACTGTGATGCTAGCGGGTCAGCCTATGCTTGGGGCTAGGGTAAGGATGTTGTGATTCTGGCAGGGAAGAAGTTAGTTTCAGGACATCCTTCTTTTCCTCATGCCTGCTTACAAAGCCATGAGATGTATGAGTGGGTGATATAGCCGAAAAAAATGCAAAAGCAGTTCACGTTCCCTCAAAGAAAAGCATTCATTGATGATAAAGAAGCAGAGCAAATTAATGCAGAATTAGAAAATCAGGCCCCATCTGCCATGCTGGTGGGGCCCAGTCTTTCCATGGCCAATCTCTGCTCCATAGGAGACAAACTGGGCTCCACTCCTCCACCTCCCAGAGCGAGTGCACAAAGAAGGGAAGAGCTAGCCCCTGCCCTCCACAGCTCAGGTAGAGTTGGCACACCTGGTCAGTAAAGAATGCGTGTAATAAGCAGGTTGGTGTCCTCACCTCTGTCTTAAGAGTGTAGGTGTTTCTAACCGCACTTTTCTGAAAAGATTTCTCTTTGTAAGGAACTCTTTCTTGACTTCAGCAGCGCACTTCTCTTCCCTGATGCAGAAAGACTCAACCTGAGTTTGCACTTGTAACGCTGCCTCCTTTTCCTTGCTTTATTCTTTCATTCATGGTGCTTTTGGAGGTGAGAACTTTCCAGCCTTGGGTCTGGAGAATACCTTACTGGGAACTGGCACTACAGGAGTCTCGGCAATAACACAAAGTACTGTCCACTTGTTCCAAATTTTTTTCCTCATAATTAGCCTTTAAATCTATGACAGGAGTTTTCTCTTCATGGTGTGGTTATCAAATTTCTTATATTACCCTCCTGTGAGCAGTTTTATCATTTTGGGTGGAATGGTTTATACCTTTTTATCAGTCCACCATTATCTATTATATTGTTCATTCGTATACAGTATTCTAGTAAGTTAAACAGGATAGATTTACACTGACAGAAGTCACATTGCTTTGTTCCCACTGCCCTCATTTAGGCATATTTATATTTTCAGCTTCAATAATTAAGCTATTATCTACTGCACTAAAGCACATCTGCCTAAAATTTCTTGGAGCCCATTGAGTTGTTTTAAGAAGACAAAACCAAATTTTGAGATTATATATCTGTTGGTTTTCCTGGAGTTCAGGAAGGTAGTTGTTTCAAAGAAATAGTACTCTTCACTAGCACACAAATCAACATCATTTTGTATTCCTTTAGCAGTGTTTGAAACATATTTTACTAAGTTAACTTAGTACAATTTAAAATCTTGCGTTAACTGGTAGGGAATGTTTGGATTTGTTTTTATGTTCCTCTTCCTGATAACTTTTTCTGCTGGTGCTTTGCTTTTACCACCTAAAAAGACAGACTACAGGGTAGCTCTCTTTTCCCATCACATCCTGGGGCAACTGTGGGAAAAGAAACATTTATTCCTTTGCAGTTGGTTTTTCCCTTTGCCTTCCCTCTTCATCCTTTGCAATTTTAACAAACCCGCTTGCTCCCCTATAGGCTGCCTATTTCAGATACACTCTGGAAATTGCGTGTCTCAATTTTGCTCCTAGAAATCTTGACTTGACAAATGCTGCTCCTTCCTGGCATCCAATACAACCTTTAATAACTGACAAGAGGGGTTAACCTTTGGTCTGGGGAGTACAAAGTTATAAATCAGTTGCTGTTCCAAAGGGCTGAGTTTGCATCAGGTGTTTCACTTTTTTCCTTTAGAAAAAAAAAAACACAACAGAAAACCAGAACAGATAATCTAATAGAGCTGTGGCTGGGAGGAAACAAGACATTTGTAAGAGCTTTTAAAGCATTAAAAAGGGAGCATGCTAGGAACAAATACTGTGTTTGTGTTCTGAGGCTAAAACATGACAGTTCTGAAAGAAGAGATTTACTGAATAAGGTTTGATGGCTTAAAATAATGAGAGGGTAGGAACTTCCAGGGGAGGAGGAGGAACAGAGTTAGGGTGTGTAGCCTCATTTAGAGAAAACATAAGTGTGCACAGAGCAGAAAGGAATTGAACATTTAAGCCTTAGTTTATTTTCATAGAGGAAAAAGCTCTGTAATATTAAACATTTATCAGGAAGGGTCTTACTGATGTGGTCATGCTGAGCCCAGAAGCGGCTTGGGTTCAGAGGTTTGAGTCACAACAGAGGGATACCAAATTGCTCCCTGTAGCAAGAGAGGACACAGCCTCCCAGGGAAGGGCAGGAGGGAGAGCAGCATAGGGAGGAAGATGAAGAGAAAAAGAAGAAAGAGGAGGGCTGCATGCTCAATGCCAGCAGAAGCAGAGACTTTAGCTGGGGCTTGGACTGGGTGCGAGATTGCTGTGCTAAATCCATTTATGCATCTCAGATCATACAATGCAGCCAGGCTAGGCAAAGACTCTACCCCAGCCTTTAGACTATACAGCCTATTCTATTTGAAATGCTTTGGTAAATGCCTGTAGCCAAGACAGTTGTGTCCTCAGCTTCTTGGAGGTCTCCACCAACAAACTAGGGAACACAAGCGGGCATGTCATTGCATGAAAGAACCTGCATCTGACTGAGTTTTCCTGGAAATTAAATAAAACTTGTGATTCTATTTGTTTGGTTTTTTTTTTTAAGAGACAGTTTTGCAATATTCTTTTTCCATTTCTGAACACTACCATTGCATTGATCTGCAGTCCCTGTAAAAGAGAACACACTGATGGCTCTACATGGAAATTAAGTGATATGCATTCAATTTTCTTGTTTAGCACTGATAATTTTGACCCATATCTGCTTTGGTGCTATTATATTAACATGAGCATCTATTTGCCTTTGCCATCATGGATATTTGAGGAGGCAAAGGGTTTGCCAAGGCTGTTGTTCAGATGGCCCAGTTCCATTGTGGCACACACAATATTTTCACATCTTTCGTAAGGCCACAAAATACCTATGGTTTGGTAGGAAAGAGAAATTGCCAAAAGGAATGGTGGATAAGCACTGACAGACTCTGGTTTTCCAGAAGCAGAGAGTCATTCAACCATAGATAATAACCACAGCACAGACTACAAGATAAACACAGTATGTGAGATTGAAGTAGACACACAGCATTTAAAAACATCATCCCAACAATGCCAGCTGCTACATTCATTCATTAAACAGTGACAAAAATGCTATTTAAGGAGGGTAAAAAGCAAATTGGAGTTAAAAGGACATATACAAGTGCCTCATGGATCCACATGCAATAACACATGCTGCTACATTTATACATATTATCACATATGGTATTCACTACCCAATTCTTGTTAAGAGCGTGCTTTGCATACACGCATACATATATTCTGCCACCAAACTTAATTCAACACTGTAATGCATAGCACACCTTTATGATCAACACACATAGGCTATAATCTTGACATTTCTGGGTGAAGTTGAGGCAGCAGAACTAAACTCACAATGGTAAACTACATAAATACTTTGAGTAGTTTAATGTAAATTATATTCATAGAGCTGGGGGTGATCCTACTAAGCCAGGGAAGTCCTGTGATCAGAGATACTTCAGCAAACTATTTACTATCTACTGTCAAGTTAACGTTCACTGAACGTATGAAAAATATCCTAGAGGAGTTGTATTCCATTTCTGTTTTGGATGGAAGTAGCCAACTTTTTGTTTCCTTATAAACACTGTATTTCTCACCCTTGGCACAGTCATGCGATTCATATTCTGAATAATTTTCATTACTTCAGAGGGATGATGCCAAGTTAGCCTATACTAAAGGTATCCCCTAGTAGTGTTTCCAAAAAGCATACACCTGACCTTCCATTTAGTATCCTAGGCCAAAAATATTTATAACTCTTTTTGTCATGGTTTGGGCCAAGTTGGCCAATGACAAGATGACAGATGCTCTCCCCCACCTCTCACTCCAAGGACAGGAAGAAGAGAGAGAGATTTACAAGTTTAGGAAAAACTAAACTAATTTAATGAAATATTAATAATAAAATAAAAAAAAAAGAAATAACAAAATAGATACAATATACAGAAATATATACAAAACCATATCAAGATCCCATGGAAATGTCACCAGCAGGCACTGGGAAAGTTCCAGACTGGTCTCAGTGACAAATGGGAACTGGATTCCGGAACACAGTGATGGGGATTGAAGGTAGACCAACTGACAAGGTCTTCCTCAGGCATCAGTCATCAAAGAAAGCCATTGAAGAAGCAACCACTCAAGAAGGGCCAACCTGACCTCTTTGATCCTTCAGCTTTTCTACTGAGCGTGGCAGATGGGATGGAATACCCTATTGGTCAGTTTTGGGTCACCTGACCTGCCCATGCCTCCCCTCAGGTGCAACCCCTCCATGGGGTAAACAACCAAGTCAGCTGACCCTGGTTGCCACAGCAACAAACATAAGCAAGAGCCTCTCTCACTGAGCAGCAAGTTGGCTCTGCTCCACCCCAAACCAGGACACCTTTATATGCTGGATACATTAGTGATCAGATGCTGACAAAAAGATGGCTTCTGTCAATTAACTATATTGAATATCCCTGTTCCTCTGGTGTAGTTTTGGAGCAGCTTTGCCCAGAATGGGAGAGCTAATTTGGTTTTCCACTGTTGGTACTTGAGTGATGACAGCAGAATGGAGGATAGCTTGGGTAGCTAAGCATTTGTCACAGTCTACTCCAGTGCTCAGGCAGTAGCCCTTTGAGGAGTAAAGCAGCTCCAGAACACAATCTGGAGAAGGATTGGGGGTGTGTATGTGTGTGTATTATGGCAGTCTATTACCACATCAAAAGATGTTATAGCTCAGCTGGAACCTTTTTGGCATAGTAACATTTACTTAACTACAAGAAAGACAAGGTAAAATCCTAGCTGTGGCCTGTGTGGTGGCAGTAGATTAAACAAGATGATTCTCCATATCTGTTCATCTGGCAGGCTGCTCCTAAAAGAACACCAGCCCTTCCAAATCCAGGATACAAGGATCTCTCAACACCATCCATGTCTGAACATAGAAGTCCTGGACAGACAATGACAGGTCTGTCTGCCTAACAGGAGAACACAGTAACACATACAATATACACACAAGATATGTGTTGGGAACTGGATATAGGCTTTCAAGAAAACATAACAATGTTGTGTCTGTTTCCTTGGACTAGCATTCCAAGGAAAAGAAGCCCAGGAGCATCATAACCAGCCATTCCCCCTGTACTGTTACTGTGTACAATTTGTACAACCATATGTTGAGGAGGTTGTCTCTTTCACCGTTGTCTCTTTGTTCTAGCATACAAAAAGTTACCTTTTCATACAAACATAGGATAATTCAGGTTGGAAGACACCTCAGCAGGCTTTTAGTCCAACCTCTTTCTCAAAGCATGGTCAACTCTAAGGTCAAACCAGATCTCTATTGGCTGTACCCATTCAGGCCCTCAAAACCTCCAAGGATGGGATGCAGAGTCCCTCTGGATAGCTCATTCCACTGCATGGTTGTCCTCAATGTGAGAAGTTTTTCCTTATATCTGATCTAAACCTCTATTGTTTCACTTCATGTCCACTGTATCTCTTCCTTCCATGCACCTCTGTGAAGAGCCTGGTTCTGTCTTCCTAATGTGTAGGAATACTGGTAAAGAAGAATTGGCTATATTTTACTTTCATGTTGGATATAAATAAGCAGAGAATTAAGCTGAGCTATGGAAAATACAATAAAAATACTCTGGTTCTTTTTGTATCAATTGCAGATGAAGTTAGTAGCTGTGAGTATAAGACGGCGTTCAGCTGCTGTGTTTTTTAGGAAAACGATATGTGCTTATATTGCCCATTAAAAGCATGCCATGAGCTTTGTGCAATGCAACAGGGATGAGGTAGTCATGTATTCCAGGGCATAAAGGCTATATATATATTTTTATATATGCTATATATAAAGAAAGCACTACTGCATTACTGCAGTAGTATCAATCAAGAAGAAATTACAGCATGCTTTACTCTGCCTTTTTTAGAAGACAATATGGGTACCTCAAAGTTCTTGCTTGCTTCAAAAGCTGTCCTGCCAAGGACAATTGTGTTCAGTGTTAATCTAATGGAAAGCAGAGCTGGATGTCCCATCGTTTTTGTCATTATTCTGAGTAGAGGAGGTATAAACAGTATTTTGTAAAATGTCCTGGACAGAGAATGCATTGTAATCTAGCTCTGACATACTGCAATTAAGTACTACTCCAAGAGCAAAATGGGTTTGAGTCTTCCTCGCTAAGGGCATTGTTCTTGTAGTTTTTCATTGTTCCTGACTGAAGTACATCTTTGAGAGAAATACCTAGACCCACTCAGTGGAGAAAGGATTATTGCCTCTGAGAAGTGATTTAGAGGATCTAAGGAAGACACTGAGAAGAGAGCAGCCTAAAGGCAGTCAAACAAGCACTAGTTGCAGGACCTGGGTGAACATACTAGGGCATCAGCATGCAGCCTTCAATCTATATTTGTCCACTCAAACGAGTGGCTTAAGGACTCAATTATTTTCTGTATGAACAATTCTTACGTTCATAAAAGAAAAAGGAGTCCCGAGGCAAAGTGTGTACCTTGATCACAGAGTGTTTTGTGCTGGCTAGAAGGCAAATAAGGGGAGGGGTAAGTATGGTGTCTTTTGGATCTGTGCTTGACAGACAAGTTCCTTGTCCTCTAATTGCTGTTTGCAACAGTACAGACACCTGAGGCAGCTGTGGAAAATCACAAAGATGAAAAAGGCTTTTATGTTGTGCAAGGGGCATTCAGAGAAGCATACAGCTGGTGTTTTTAGGTACAAAGTCTAAAATAAATAAGAAGCTTATTTTTAACACATTAATGTGGGCAGCATGAGTCCAAAGAAGGAGCTGTAATTTCTAGCCTGTCTGTGACTGATAGCTCTGGTGAGAGCCAGACACATAGTCCAGGCAAGTGTCCTCCATGCAGTGATGTGACACAGAGCATATTTTCAGCGTCCATGACAAAAGCAATATATACGTGCTCTACTTTCTCTTTAAGCCAGCCCAAACACTGCTATGGCAGGTTGAGTCAAGAAAAAAATTTCTTTACTCAGATCATCTCTAATTTTTTGCACTTTCATCCGTTACCAGGTTAGGGATGAGGCAAATGAGATTCAGTTCCTTGCTGTAGGCAATGCTGTGCCAAACTGCTAAACTACTCCATGCCTCACTTTCTCAATCTCTAGAATGGGGAATGCTGTGAATGTGAATAAAATCTATGATGGAAGAGAGCTACGATAGAGGCAAGTTTTATTATTCAGTTTTGCCATGCATTTTGACATCCTCATTTTCTTTATTTCTTCAGATGACACTCAAGTTTGAACAGCAACAGAGTTGTTTGGTGCCTTCATTGAGCTACATGGATGAAAGCCTACTGACTTATTTAAGTCTGACACATCCATAGGAAGCTCCAAGGATTGATTTGAGAAGAGAGATATGTGTTTTCTCTACTCACCTTTCATTCGTCAGAGGACTGGGATTAGCCTCAACCAGTGTAAAAGTAGGCTCCGAGCTGAGGCAGGTGAGTAGCTCCTTCATATAACTTCTCAGAGCAGCAGGTTGTCTGAGATTGCAGGTCAGAGGCCTGGAGAGCATGGGCTAGGATCTCCAGGAAGTTTAAGTATCTTGTTCCCATGAATTTCAAAATAAGATGGAGGGAGAGAATATCTATTACCTGCAAAAAAGACCTGCATAAAATATAGAATCACTGAGCTTAGAAAAGACATCTGAAGGTCTCTAGTCCAACTCCCTGCTCAATGTGAAGCTAACTTCTAATTGGATCAGATTGCTCAGTGTCTTGTCTGGTCAAGTTTTGCAAATTTCCAAGGATGGAGATTGCACAGCCTCTCTGGGAAACCTGTTCTGATGCTTAACCACCCTAATTGTTAACTTTTTTTTTCTTTATATCTACTTGCACTTTCTTAGTTGGTATCAGGTGGCATATTCAGAGTGATGGGACTGTCAGTTATGTTTAAACATTAGGACTTAAGAAGTGTTTTCTTCCCCCCCAGATGTTTGTGCACTTCCAGGCTGTGTCCTGTCACTGGGAAGTTACATGTGTACAGGACAGAAGAGTATTACGTTGAGCTAGAGGTCATCAGACACCAGGACTCCAGATTCATCATGGATTCATCAATGAAGTGCTCTGCAGCTAGTAGTGGACACTGTACCTTGTATGAAAAAAGTAAGAAAAAATATTGTGATGAATTACTTTGGCCTGTAAAAAACCCTCTGTGAATCTAGCTGCTTTCCATGAAGCTCCTTTGCCTCTCTGGGTCATATTCCTGATCTGTCTCCTCTTGCACTGGCAGAGAAATGGGGTTTCCCGTCTCCTTTCTACTCTGCTCCTCTTTCCCACCTTCTTGACACAAACAATAATTTACAAATATTTGATTTCTGACATTTTTCTTCAATGTTTTCAAACCATCAGTTGAAGCACTGGAAATCCATTCAGTTTTCAATGGCCAAATGCCAGAAGTTCTCAAGTTTCTGGTTTGGTAATTTGCAACCAGACGTGGAGGTAGGAAAAGGAAAGGACCAGTGGAGAACACAATTCGTACTGTAATATTTCTGAACATCCATGGAGAGAAAAGTTAGGCTTGGCTCATTCCAGTTCAGCTGTGAGGGAATGATTAGAAACTCTGACAGGAAAATTAAAAATGCCTCATACTCATTTGATTGTTTGTACACAAGCTGCACTCACCCCTTCAACAGCTCGCAGTCTGCTGAAGATTTCAGTTGATTTCCTAATCAACTGTGTTAGCTTTAGCTTTGCGTATACCATTTTTCCTGCATGACCAAGGCCCTGATTTTTGAAACCGGCTCTCTTCCCTGTAATAAAATGGGACAACGACTTTGCAAAGGTAAAAGGGCTTGTATATGCAGACTTATGGGCTTAACTGAGGACTTAATGCTATGACAGCCAGAAATGTGGAGTCAAAGAAACAACAACATTAAGAAAACCACATGTGTGTGGTAACAGAGTATATTAAAGTACATGCCTCTTGGACTTAATCAGGAAATTCTTTTAATCGGGACATCTCTCGGAGCAAACCTAATTTAAGCCTAATGACATTTAATAGTGATAGCTATGGCTTGGTGGGGATGGTAATTCCATTTAATTGGGATGCCTCCAGGTGATACAATGGTGCTCGTGCACGTACGTCATAACTGCAGGCTGTTTCTGACTGTTTACGTACCCAGCAGGAGCCTTCAGTCTCTGTCTGGCTGCCAGGCACAAAGCCCAAGAAAAAGGGTTTGAAAGTCCTTCACTGCAGCTTGAATTTGGCAGACATCATAACGTATTCACGCCATGCCAGCTATGCTAGTTGGTCTCTTGATTTCTGTCTCCACATTTGCACCCCCTCCATCCCCAGGAGGGCTCCATTCCAGTCCACCTTCACAGCATCCTCCCCTAACTTCCCAGGACCCATACCATGCACGTAAGCTTTCTGTACAGCTTGCTGAAGAGCAACGTGAATATTGCAATGGCATCTGGTGTCAGATGGAAATTCGGGCTCATCAGGATGAAGACCATCCACAGGGGTGTCCCAGAGAAGTGGCTTCTAAGGCAGGTTGCCAACAGTCTCCCTTTTAATAATAGAGATTTTAGCCTCTACAGCTCTTTTGGAGCTATTGCTGCTGAATTAACAGTCTCTGTGTTTGTCTCTTCAGTCTCTGTAGCACCAGCATCCAGCTTATTACTGAAAAACTCTTTGGAATACCTTGAATAGGAAAGTGTCCAGGAAAGCCAAATTTCAATCTTTTAAAACTCCTTTCTCAGTCCCAGTGGGGTGTGATTGTGAGAAAAAATTGGCCACTTCAGTTCCCTCTGTAGGACTAACTACATCCACAAAGAATAATACTTAGATCTTGTCTGCACACAAAAGTGGCATTGATTTAAATAATCGGGTTTAAAATGAATTTAACTGAACTAGTGCAACCTTTTACGTGGACTTTAAGTCAATTTAAAAGAGCCTTTTATCCTTATTACTCAAGGGTAGAGTCAGATAATCATAAGTGATTGAGTTAAAGTGTGTCAAGAAGTTATTGTCTCTTCAGATGAAGACAACTGTTCTCTCTGTTGGAAATTTCATACCCCACACCCTCCTGCCTCAGCTGGAATTGAGCCTCTCACCCCACCACACCCCATGACTTTGCAGCTGTTCTCAGTTCACTGCATTGCAATTAAAAAGGAAAAGTGAGGGCTCTTTCACTACTGAATCCTTGGCTTGTTGGCCTGCATGGTGACGTAGCATCAAAAAGAGCAGGGGGAAAGATTTCAGTCCTGGAAGCGTGGAGGGAAGCAGTAGGAAGAGGCACCTTTAAAAAAATGCTAAAACAGAGCAAATTCTCTACTGATATAAAGAATTACAGATGTCTTGATTGAATGAACTTTAACCCATTTGTATCAGCAGAGAATTTGGTATAGAAACCTTCAATCCTATGTGCATGATGTACATGGATGGGAGGAAACTAAGAGAAAAACGTGCATCCAAAAGTGCATGTGCCCATTATGTGGCTGCTTTCTTTCCTGAAAAGATGGGATGCTTTTTAAGCGGAGACCTAATGCTTATTCCTTTGAATTGTGGCTGAAAATATCACAGTATACAGAGCAGAACTTCCGTGGGAAGGAAGGAAACACAGGCAGAAGAGTACTGTCGCTAGAGACACGCGCAGTTGAGTAAGGGAAGAATTTTAACAACATTATGAAAACTGTTAAGAGTGATTAAAAAGAATCCCACCTCAAGTGAAAAGGATGCTGATATTTCAGTTTTCTACATATTCAATTGAATGGATGCACTGGTCTCTCCTGAACATTTCAAAATACTGCATATTTAAATAGATGTGTTAATTTTTCCCAATTTTAAACTAGAAATTACTTTCTATTTTAGAACAGAAAAATCATCTTGACCTCTCAAATAAAACATTTTAATTGAAAAGAAGCCAACGTGTAATGTGGAAGGAAAATGCCAGAGGAGTTAGTCCTTTTCTGCAAAAAGCTTCATTTTGATGAATCAGCATCTTCTGACAACAAGTATTTAATCAAAATTTTCCTGTTCTGCTCCAGGCCTGCATATTGGTTCTTTAATGCAGGTTCTCCAAAGCCAATACAGCAGATTGTATCCAGCTTGCTGGAGGTATTTGGCTGATGACTGTGTGCTCCTATAATAAGTCACATAAAAAAGGTGGCTTGCACAACCTACAACATGGTTGGACGTGCCTCTGAAATATAAGGAACATATGCTTTTAGTCAAATGAAGAACACAGAAGTGGTTACATGAAGAAGAAAAACTAGAAAAAAGTGATTCTACGAACCTCCACTGCCAGCTAGGAGGTACCTTTGCTTTAAGCTTTCAGACCATTTTCGCAGGTTAAGAACCCATAACCCTGCAAATATGGGCAAATATATATCTATACACATATGCATATATATATGTATATTTACATCCATATGGGTATATATGGATGGATTGGTCTGTCTCTGGATTTGTAGCACAGCTTCTACAAGAATAATGGAACTACCTTCATTTTTTCTTTGATTTACCTGAACAAAAGGAATACCCACATTCCCACCCCAGGTTAGGAGACACCAGAACTCCTAAAGGCCGTCTCTCCCAGCCTTCAAAGAACCTGCTAACACTGAAGAACTCAGAAGATGTGATCTCCCCTACACTCAGCAGCTCTGTCAAAGCAGTATTTCATTGCTACATTATTATGCACGGAAGTGCACACTCAAGCCATTTCTGTTTGTTCAGAATAGTGTTTACTGAAATGTGTTCTGCAGTTTACTGTTCCTTATGGAAGATAATATTGTATATACAAGAGCAAATTGAATATATGCAGTGCAGTAATTGCCATCATGCCCAACAAGTTGACGTGTTTGAATATTCAAGATAGATAAGATTTCTCTAAGGATTACCCCTCAGCACATTCACCAAATTTAATTTTGTATTGTTGCTTACAATTTCTTCCAGCATATTACTCAGAAAAAAAATGCTGTTAATATTTCTTTGAGAAAACGTTGCACATGCTTCCCACAGTGTCCACCCTTGGGATCTTTGGGAAGCAGTTTTATTTTTCCTCCATTCAGTAATGGGCTCCGTTACTGAAGAGCAATCCAGGGCCACTATTCTAGAATGGAGTTTGGGGGAAGCTGAATGCTGACTATGAAAATTCACACTCCTTATGTACTTTAAATACCCCGGTGTATTTATTCAGTATTTGGTAACACAATTAGATGCTAAAAAATTGACCTAGTTATCAGATACTGTTGGGAAGGAGTTTGAAAAGCAGTCAGCATTTAAATGAAGACATGAAAGAGTACCTGTGAGAAAGGAAAGGTTTAGAAAAAAAAAGAGGAGAAAGGATTTCTCCTTTTGGGATTCATATAGGATTCTGATACAGCATGGCAGGAAGCAGAGACTGGAACAAAACATGATGAAAAAAATATAGGCAAGCTTGTCCAGGCAGGGGTCATGTTCCAGCCCTGGTGTGAGAGCACTTGCCATGCATGCACATCTACAGATAACCCCCAGCATCATTCACTGCCTCCCCATGGCCCTACACATACTCCTCCCTCAATGCTTCTCACAGTTTGACAGCACTCCAGTTTTGTTGCTCCTTCCTCTTCTTGCAGCCTTCCATCTCTCTGGCTGCTCATCCTGAAGCCCCAGCTTTACCAGAGGAGTTAGCACTATAAACCTGGTATAAAATGACATCAATTAAATAGCTTTTTTAAAAAAATCTCAAAGCTAGCTTATTACAGCGCTGTAGATGTCAGTCCACGTAGAGCATGAAATTTAACAACCCAACAGAAATATTCCAAAACAACACAGTATACTAGGTATGCACCTTTTCCTTCAGGAAAGAATGGGAGAAGAGCAAACTGCAGATAACAGACATTCATCATGTCATCTGATGGGCCACCAGGAAGGGTTTGTGTATTACTGTTAAGGGGTGTAAGAACCTGTATGACCTGGAAAGTGAGGGGGAAGCACCACTTGCCCAGTTTTCAGGAGTTTCTGGGTCCCTAGGGTTTTGACCCTGCCGCTCTGCACTGTTCTTGCACCGCTGCTTCATTATCAGGAGGTCCTGCTTGAGCCTGCTCCACCAAGGATGTTAAGACAGCAAGTAAGCTTCTCTCTCCTGCCCTTCCTTCCTTTCCCGATTCAAGAAAATCTTTCATGTTCCCTCTGGTTCTGGCTACTGGCTTTGAAGCCCCCTTCTTTCTCTTCCTCCCTCCCTTCTCCCTCCTCTTGAGTCTTCCTGACAAGAAGAAGAGAAGAGAAGCAGGATTTTGCAGTAAACAAGAAGAGAGTTTTGTGGCAGTAATCAGCATTTGCAAATGAAGATTAAGAAAAGTGCAAACAAGCCTATGTGATACCTCCACAGCCTGACCTAATCTTAATGAAATCTACAAGATCTATTTATATAAATAATAATGAATTTTCTTGCTTTCAACATGGTGCAATTTGCGCATGTAGATTACAAGTGACACACACAATTGTTTTGCCTGCATAAGTTCCCCAACTTTAAAGAGCTTAATGACAGCTCCCTGCAAGGTGAAGACATGCAGCTGACAGAGCTGTCTCAACTTTATTCAGCTCCAGCGGGAGGGCTCTCTGGCTTTTTTTATAAAATACATTCCATTTAATGCCTTACTTCCCTGAGGACATCAGGCAAGACTGAATGCTGAGAAGAGAGGGATCTCTGAAAGCCAGCCTAATAGCATGCAGTGGAATAAGGACAGAGAGGGATAATTTTGCCTGAAGGTCTTTGGGATTCTCCATTGGGAAGTGTAACTTAGTTGCACAGTTTTTTTGCATAACACCAACAAGGGCTGAGTACTGTGCACATGGAAATGTATATTTAACTTAAAACATTCATATGGGACAATCTAGCAAAGCACTGAAACACCAGCCACAGATGAGGTAGGACCACAGGGGAGGAGCTCATAGCTGAATCGGGAGACATCAGCTCCAGGGCAGATTCAGTTGCCTTGTGGACAAAACAGTTCCCATCTCATGTTGTGAGAAACTTGCATGTTACAGGTGTCCATCTACCCAAACCAATATATAATAAGATAAATAAAGAACAAGGGTTTCAAATTGAGGACAAGGAGTTCTCTGAAGACCAGCATGTATATGTAACTGCACAATACTTTACATCACTCTTCTCACAGTCCCTCCCCAGCTTCTGCGGGCACTTTATCTCCATTCCACGTGTTGTGTTACAACTTCAACTATAGTCTGCTTATCAGACTGGAGATGCTGCTTAAAAGTGTTCTGTAAGATCTATGGAGAAAATAAAAGGCTCTTATCCTTTCCTTGATTATATTACAACTGAGAGGTACCAGCAAATTAAGTAGGAAAGAGACTGAGGAGTAAATAAGGCTGTTGTAACCTTCCCCAGCAGTTGCTTTTGGCTGCTGACACCTTAATATCTTACAAACTAGCAAATGGAGGTCAAGGGGAAGGAGAGGGTTGTAAGAATACCATGGAAGGCAATGATTTCACTGCAGACATTTTAGCATCTTGCCTGCTGTTCTGCCTGCTCATACGTGGCAGACTTCTGCTAATTTGGTTTGACAATAAACTTTGAAAGCTGTCAAGTGCTAGATATCTCTGCGTATCCACATTCATGTTTGCTTATTGTAACCCGTCAGATAACTCTCCATCCCACAGGTTAAGAAGAAAAGAAGTGGTGCTGGATAGTTTTCCACAAGGTATTGTCCTTGCATCATTCATGATGGGCTTTCACGGCAAATTAAATTTTGAAGAGTCACAAGTCATTTACCACTGCATTTGCCCATCTTTCATAGACAACTACTGCTTATTGCTGTGGGCTATCCATCTGTTTCTCTAGAGATCTGCCTGCCATATATTTTTGCCATATCTACATTTGCAATATTTATGCTTGCCATTTTTGTGTATTTGTTTATCTTTTTCGATTCCCTCTGCCTTTCCTTGTGTATGTGTGTTTATGTAAGGAAGGAGCAGCATGTCGCTATCTGTCTTCATGCATCAACAAAACCAACTCAGTTACTTGAGATTAGAAACACCAGCACACATGAAGTCTGAGAAATCATAGGCGCACCCTAGTCATCCAGCATATTCAAACACTCATTACAGAGACCAACTGTCACCCTGACGGTGAACCATGTGTCCAGGTGGCATTGTGTTCCCATGAAAACTTGCTGCAGAGTCTCCAACTCTTGCTCTGGAGAAACCAGAGGCCTTAAAGCCTCTCTCAGTGAAGAGAAATGGGAGCATCTGTCTGTGCAGATGGAAGCAAAACAGGCAATTGGACAGGGCTACCCCAGCACATCAAGGCGCAGAGGAGACACTTGGATTCAGATCTTTTGTGAGGGGTACTTCATATATCTTTAGCCTGTGGGAATTACAAATCAAGAAAAAAGCTAATTTGGATACTGATATGAGCTACCCCTCAAAATCCAAGGTCAGTGCTAAGACTTCAACAGGAGGAACAAAAGCAAGAGAAGCCATTGGCAAGGACTGAGCTGATCGTTAGCAGCATGAAGGGGCTCTCTTTTCACTAGCTCTGACGAGCATTGCTATTTCATGTTTATTTGTTGTGATGGCTTGAATCATGTACTGGCTGTTTCCAGACATAGTGGTGTTTTTGTTTCTGCCTGGAGGTGGATAGTTCAAAATTGAAGGAAAGGAGAAAATATGAGGTCTTTATTCAAACATATCCCATAGCAGTAGATGATTTTTATGAGGGGGATTAGAAAGGATGAGACCATGCTCCTTTGGAAGAAATACAAGAAGTTGTTTGGTTGTATTCGCCTCCTTGAAGAAAAGTAGACAAGGAGACAAACTAGTGGGTAGCAGAAGAGAAGGGAGGATGCATGAGCTTTCATCTTCATTTTTGGTTGCATGCTGGGCCAGTTTATATGAAGTTATTTAGGCCTACAGATGGTATCTTCTACTCATCTGCTTCCTCGACACCATGGTCTTCAAGCTATGGATTTGTGATCACTAAATGAATATAGTTAATGCCTCTGTACAAGGAATATAAGACTTGCTTATTCACCTAAAAATAGGCCAGACATCACAGACTACGGATTGAAAGCTACTGCACAAATACATACTTACATGTAATATTCACCATCACTAGTTTGTAGAAATAAATGTATGTTAAACCCCCTCCCTGACAGCTCTGCAGAGTGAAAAGAAAGCATTTAATTCTTGCTTCCAAGTTTTCAAGAAATGGAAGGTAGATTTAGAAGATATAGTAAGCAGCTATTTCAATGCAAACGCAGAAGAAATCTGTTACGGGAAGATTGCGAGTTACTGCCTAGGGCTCAATAATCTGACATGCCAGTCTCCAGAAATAAGAACACACTCCTGAGAATTCAAGCTTTCCCTGAAACATATGTAGTGAGATTTTAGCTAGGGTTACCAACATTTTTTTAAGCTTAATCTGTAACAGAAGTAATCACTTGCCTTGTAAAGAGAATTTACACTAATTCACTACCAGGTCACTTCTCGCTAATTCACTCCCATGGATGTTGTTTTGTATTAGTTGACACTAAATGGAATAAAAATATGTAACATCAATGTAAAAGTAGTGATTAACTGCTCCAAATAGCACTTATTGCCAATTTCTGCACAGAATATCGGTTATCTTTTCACTTAACAATTGGTTTGTAATTTGAGGCTTTCAAAACATACCTGCACACCAGCAGATTCACAGAACTATTAAGTGGGCCAGAAAAGAACAATATCCTCCCTTTCCTTCACTGAAGACTACAGAAAAATAACTCAAGTTTGGCTCGTTTCCTGTCAGTTTTCAACAGCCCCAGGTTGCTGGATGGAAGTACAAAAATGAGTAAGAGAAGGTTGATGATGTTTTATCTTCTGTTCAAAACTCACATCAAATGAAAGACTTTGGAAAACTTCTTTCTACCTCCCATCTTTTTGTCGTTTAACTGAAGTTCATGAGGCTTGTTTATATTCTGGGCTGGTCAAGAATTTCCTATAAAAATGCAAAGGGGAAAAAATCCTCATGTTTTTCCTTGAAAAGAAGTCAAAGGCCAAAGTAGTTTGGCACAAAACCAAACAATATGATTCACTTAATACTGTTTTTGCCAAGTCACCTGAGAGTTATTTTAGGTACCTGATCTCTCCAGCTTCTGTGTAGCAAGTTCACTATTTGGACAACACCTCTTATCATCCACTTATCTAGAGTCTGTAGTTGTGGAAGTGTGGGAGCTCTACTTCTTCTCCAAACTTCTTTTATGAATAAGATGATGGCAAAAGGAAATCAACTACAGCATGGAATATCACAGTAGACTACCCAAGCAAAATACAAGAGAAGTCAGGTTTAAAGATATTTCATACACACCTGGCAGACTCTCAGAAACAGAAGTAGGCATTCTTATAATTGGAGCTCCCACTTTTCTGCTGAAAAAACATTTTGATATACAATTTCTGACCATCAATTTCAGCCATTTAAACAAGTCATCCCCCTCATACAAAATGTTCTATTCATATTTAAATTGATAGAAGGACAATTTGAAATGTTAATGAGCTGGGATACATGTAACAAGCTTGTATTTACTTTTGGAGAAGAGTGCAGAGGATAGAACTATGGAGACAAAAGCATTATTGTATGGGGAGGCCTAGGTTTATATTTTCACTTATATTTTCACTTTCTCCCTCTTTTTTTTTGAGTGGGGAAGGAGTAAATTTTATTTTAACTGTCCTCAATGCCATGTATTTTTAAAAAGCTTTTCTTGTATAACATTTGCTTTTCAATTTTTTATGTACATTCACAAATATAAGTGAATAATGTTTCCTGTTGTATATGTACTTATTTTTAATAAACATCACATGAAATTCACCTGTGCAGTCTGCAGCATAAAGCCTTGCAATTATCTGACATCTACTTTTCGGATTTCATTGGGTACTCCTTCTTGCTAAAGCTGCAATTGCTTATTCTCACTGCTATGCTGTTTGCTTTGCTGCAGTGAGCTTTTTAACTCTGTATGGCATCGATAGCAACATATAATCATAGAATCACAGAATAGTTTGGGTTGGAAGGGACCTTTAAAAGTCATCTAGTGCAAACCCCCCTGCAATAAGCAGGAATATCTTCAACTAGATCAGGTTGCTTAGAGCCCCGTCCAACCTGATGTTGGATGTTTCCAGGCATGGGGCATCTACCACCTCTCTGGGCAACCTGTTCCAGTGGTTCACCATCCTTATTGTAAAGAATTTCTTCCTTATATCTAGTCTAAATCTACCCTCTTTTAGTTTAAAGCCATTATCCCTTGTCCTATTTCTACAAGCCCTAATAAGTAGTTTGTCCCCATCTTTCTTATAAGCCCCCTTTAAGAATTGAAAGGCCACTATAAGGTCTTCCTGGAGCCTTCTCCATGCTGAACAACCCCAGCTCTCTCAGTCTGTCCTCATAGGAGAGGTGCTCCAGTGCTCTAATCATTTTTGTGGCCCTCCTCTGGACCTGCTCCAACAGGTCCATGTCCTTCCTGTGCTAAGGGCTCCAGAGCTGGATGCAGGACTCCAGGTGGGGTCTCACCAGCGTGGAATAGAAGGGCAGAATCACCTCCCTCAACCTGCTGGCCACACTTCTTTTGGCACAGCCCAGGATACGGTTAGCCTTCTGGGCTGCAAGAGCACATTGTCAGATCATGTCCAGCTTTTCATCCACCAGTACCCCCAAGTCCTTCTTGGCAGGGCTGCTTTCAATCCCTTCATCCCACAGCCTGTAATGATATCGGGGGTTTCCCGGACCTGAGTGCAGGACCTTGCACTTGGCATTGTTGAACTTCATGAGGTTCACATGGGCCCACTTCTCAATCTTGTCCAGGTCCCTCTGGATGGCATCCCATCCCTTAGGCATGCCAACTGTACCACTCAGCTTGGTGTTGTCCGCAAATTTGCTCTGGGTGCACTCAATCCCACTGTCTATGTAATTGATGAAGATATTAAACAGTACTGGTCCCAATACAGACCGCTGAAGGACACCACTTGTCACCAATCTCCATCTGGACATTGAACTGTTGACCATTGCCCTCTGGATGTTACCATCCAACCCATTCCTCATCCAGCGAACAGTCCACCAATCATATCTCTCCAATTTAGAGAAAATTATATTGTGGGGGACCGTGTCAAAGGCCTTACAGAAGTCCAGATAGACAACATCCATAGCTCTTCCCTTGTCCGCTGATGTAGTCACTCCATCATAGAAGGCCATTAGGTTGATCAGCCAGGACGTACCCTTGATGAAGCCATGCTGGCTGTCTTGAATCACCTCCCTGTCCTCTGTGTGCCTTAGCATAGCTTCTAGGAGGATCTGTTCCATGATCACAGAAGTGAGGCTGACAGGTTGGTAGTTCCCAGGGTCCTCCTTTCTACCCTTTTAAAAAATGGGTACAATATTTCCCTTTTGCCAGTTGCAAGGGACTTCACCTGACTGCCATGACTTTTCAAATATCATGGAAAGTGTCTTGGCAACTACATCAATCTATTCCCTCAGGACTCTGGGGTGCATGGAGACGATGGATGGAACATGGTGATAGTAGAAGATACATCACAAAGAAAAACTCCTTTTCTTCATTCCTAAATGTTTCTTGAGTGCTCCCATGATGACATGAGACTGGGAGACTAAAAAGAATGAGAAAATGATTGTGTGTCTCAGCGCAAGGTGGTTTATGCAGCTAACAGAGCAGTCACAGAATTAGAAGCTCCATGCGAGGGTGCTGTTTGTGTGGGATGGTGATAGTGGTATTATTAGTCCCTATGTTTTCAGACTTGGTGCTGGCTTGTGACTAAAAGAACAGCTGGCTGCAAGGAGCCTAAAGCTCCCTCTCCAACAGCAATACAGACAGCTGCTGTCCATTCTCCTATTTTGTGACTTCAGAAGCCTATAATATCAGTGACAAACTCAATAAGCTATTTCAGATCCCATCAGGCTGCTCTGCTGTTTCCACTCTTCCAGGGGCTAGCTTCCAAGTTCACCAGCCCTCTCCTCTTCTTTTTATGCAGAGTGGGAGGGATGAGGACCTTTTGAATAAATCATATTTGAAGTTTCTAGGCCAAACCATTCATGAGCTATTGCATGACAGTAGAGCAAGAATCATTTCAAATTGTTCCAGATATGATTTACACCAAATTTTTCAAACTCCGTATTTTACAAGATGCTTCTCTGCTTTTCTTATAGTATACCCACAAATAAATTATCCCCCTTCTGCAGACTACACATGTGACAAACTTTTCAGAATATGAAGTGGGTGAGAAAAACTATAAATTCTCAGATATTCCACCAGTGAGTGCTCTGGACATGCCTTCATCTTTTATTTAATTAACGGATTTTACTATTAAATTAAACTGACACATAATAAATAAATTCTAGCTACAATCTTAATTATGCAGAGGTTACTTCTTTCCACTAATCAAAATCTTGACTGAAGCCCAAGTATTCACAATAGGTCATCATGATCTGAATCAGTGAGTTGTCACAGGTGGGATTCTAAATTGTCCTTCCTTCATTACATTTAATGAAAATGTGTATGCCAAGGAAATTGCTTTTAATGGAGATGAACAATTAAGAGAATCAAATGTATATAGGGAAGAAGGGAGGGAAAAGCATTCCTACTGAATCGTTGGATGTGTTTAGACAAGCTTCTCATTTCAAAGCAAAATTCCTCTGTTGCCTTGTTTTCTAGATTGTAACCCCAGAGCAAAAGCAACTCTGCTGAGCTGTGAACCACCAGGGAGGAAAGGATAAGAAAGACATTCCCTAGACAAAAAGAGGAGCAGGAACAGGGAGAAAGAGATGCATGCAATGGGCTGTAAGAAAAATGTAGGAACTGTGAGACAAAGTACTGGAGGAGTCGGGTCAGCAAAGTATTATGAGGAAAGAAGATGTGGGGGAACAATGCTGAAGGGTCATAGAATGATTGCAGTCTCAGCTGCCTTAATTGGGAACTTCTTTTTTTTATTCTTGTTACTTATGTACACAGTATGCATTTAGTCATAGAATCATAGAATCATTTTGGTTGGAAGAGACCTTTACGATCATCAAGTCCAACCATTAACTGAGCACTGCCAAGTTACCACTAAATCATGTTCCTCGTCACTACATCTACATGTCTTTTAAATACCTCCAGGGATGACAAGCCAACCACTTCCCTGGGCAGCCTGTTCCAATGCTTGACAACCCTTTCAGTGAAGAAATTTTTCCTAATATCCAATCTAAACCTCCCCTGGTGCAACTTGAGGCTGTTTCCTATTGTCCTATCGCCTGTTACCTGGGAGAAGAGACCGACCCCCACCTCGCTACAACCTCCTTTCAGGTAGTTGTAGATAACAGTAAGGTCTCCCATGAGCTTCCTTTTTCTCCAGACTAAACAACTCCAGTTCCCAGCTGCTCCTCATAAGACTTGTGCTCTAGACCCCTCACCAGCTTTGTTGCCCTTCTCTGAGCACACTCCAGCACCTCAATGTCTTTCCTGTAGTGAGGAGCCCAAAACTGGACACAGCACTCAAGGTGTGGCCTCACCAGTGCTGAGTATAGGGGGACAAACACCTCCCTAATCCTGCTGGCCACCCTATTCCTGATACAGGCAAGGATGCTGCTGGCCTTCTTGACCACCTAGGCACACTGCTGGCCTTCTTGACCACCTAGGCACACTGCTGGCTCATATGCAGCCGGCTGTCGACTAATCCCCCCAGGTCCTTTTCTGCCAGGCAGCTCTCCAGCCACTCTTCCCCAAGCCTGTAGCGCTGCATGGGGTTGTTGTGACCCAGGTACAGGACCTGGGACTTGGCCTTGTTGAACATCATATCATTGGCCTCGGCCCATTGATCCAGCCTGTCCAGATCCCTCTGCAGAGCCCTCCTACCCTCAAGCAGATCAATACTCTTGCCTAATTCGGTGTTGTCTGCAGACTTACTGAGGGTACCCTTGATCCCCTTGTCCAGACCGTTGATAAAGTCAGCTTGTCTGCATGAATATGAATCCCTTCCCCCAACTGACTGTTGAACCTGCTGCCTGATTTCAATCCAATTTAATAGAAATGGAACAGATGTAGGAGGTAATTAAGCTTCTAATTTTTAATGCAAATAGCAAGCTAGAAAGAAGAGTCTTTGAGAGATGTAGATGTGAGAAAAACTGCAACAGAAGCCCACCTTTTACTAGAGAATCCATACAGAATCCAACCTGAAACAATTCCCCAAATACAAGCAACATTTCAATCAGAAATTTTATTCCCCTGGAAAATGCAGTTGAGCACATGTCCTGGTGCTGGCTGGGTGGAATTAACTTTCTTTCTGGCAGTCAGTATGGTGGTGTGTTTTGGATTTGGGATGGGAATGGTGTTGCCAAGCAGTCAAGGAATTTTCTGCTCCTCACACCACCCCACCAGTGAGTAGGCTGGGAGAACACAAGACTTTGGGAGGGGACACAGCTGATGGGGGGGGACAGCTGACCCCAACTGACCAAAGGGGTATTCCATGCCATATGACATCATGTTCAGTATATAAAACTGGGGGAAGAAGAAAAAAGAGGGGAATGTTTGGAGTGATGGCATTTTGTCTTCCCAAGTAAATGTTATGTGTGATGGAGCCCTGCTTTCCTGGAGATGGCTGAACACCTGCCTGCTGATGGGAAATGGTGAATAAATTCCTTGTTCTGCTTTGCTTGCATGTGCAGCTTTTGCTTTATTTATTAAACTGTCTTTATCTCAACCCATAAGTTTTCTTATTTTTGCAGTTCTTCTCCCCATCCCACTGTGCATGGAAGAAGTGAGTGAGTGGCTGCATGGCCCTTGTTGCCAGCTGGGGTTAAACCACAACAGTGCAATACACAAATCCATAGAAATATGGGCTTCCTTGTATTCTTGTGTTCACTTCTTCTTTGTTATCATCAATGAAAGCTCAAGTAGCCTCGCTGGGATATTGAAATTGAAAGGTCTGGGTTGCACGTCTTGCAATTAGTGTGTAGCCCAGGAATTCTTCCTCAGACGCAGAAATTATTTCCTTACATTTTGAATGTCATTACTGCTGGCAACACACAAAGAAGTTCTACATATCTGTGTTTAGGACTGCCAAAGCAAATATCTACTGAAAAGTACAAAATGTGTATGCAGCAAAATAACCCATTCCTAAAGTAACTGACATTTAAATGGCCAGATATAAAGCAATGTATATTTTAACACAAAAACAAAGTCAGGTCTTTCTCCTTATAGCTGTACACATACACTCCCTCTTAACTCCAACTAAATTACATCGTATATATTTGCAATAAAGCTTGCAAATTTCAACCAACTGCTACCTGATCATAATATGACACAAACCTTGCACTTGTTTGTTTTATGCTGTTAGAAGAGATTTAAGCACTCTGGATGAGATTCTCAGGTAGTGAAAACCACTGATTCTCTGTTGATTTTCATTAGCAAAGTCAATTAACATTAGCAGAAAGCTACCTCCTTTTGCTGATTCTCCATGTGCAGATGAGGGATTTCATTATCCTTCATCACAGCTCCTAGTATGGATACAGTCTATTAAATATATTCAGTTCATACAGAGCAGTAAGAAGAAACCCATATACCCACCAGCTGCATTTCTTTCCCTCTGCCCTCTATCCAAATTTACTTTTCAAAAAGGAAATAAACTATCAAACCCCGAACAGAGTTAGAGATTTCTGCAAAGAAAGCACTGCTACAAGCATGCTGTACAACTGCTAGATAATTCATATAAACTTTCAAGGCCACAAAAGTGGTCCTTTAGCTCCAAAAAAAGTAGTTCATCATTCTCTCCCTCCTCAATTTACAATGCCCTTAATCCATTTTTTTCCCTCTATAGGTTTCAAAATATGCTTGTAATTACTATTCAAGTCCCTTTCCTATTTCTAGTATATTGTGTCTAGGGTTTGAAAGACATAAGGGAGTTAGATGCATGACTCTATTAGGCTGCTTTGAAACTTCAGCTCGTAGCACTAAGAGATTATTTATTATGCAGTGTGTGCATTCATCCCATATAGGCTCATAAACCATGTAGTTAAACACAAACTTCCATATATGAGCTCTCCCTAGATTATATAATCTACACATTTCATAATACAAATGGATTGATCACTCTGATCCTAATAGCTAAAGTGTTCTTCTGCTTCAGCACATAATAGTGGTACAAGATTTTACCATCCTCTGGCACAAACAAAATAATCCTGGGATTATAGTCTGTTCAAATTCCTTTACAGCCCATTTGAGAAGACCATATTTAAACCCGCAATGTAAGTCCAATGATGTATTTCTATCAGAACCAAACAAAGAGCAGAAGGAAACTTATAAAAGACAAATAAATTAAAAACCTGTGGTGGTGAATGACGGAGGGTTATGTAGTGATGGGGAATATGCTGTCAGACTATTAACCATTCATCTTCAGCCATTCCAAGTTTTTTGAGCAGTAAAACTTTTGTAAAGGAAGTAAAATAATGGTTTTCTGATTATTAGCTGGACTGTAGCAAAATGCATTTCAGCCATAACTCTCTTCTAACGAAGCTTTTTGTTTGGGAATAATGCAAATTATCCTCATTACAATCAGATGGGATGGTTGTTAATATCTTTGCATAATTAGAAGCTATTTTCCTTAAATACAGTTTATGCATGAACTTTCCAAGGAGATCTATCTGCTGGGGTAAGACTGATTCATTTTCATCTGGAGGGACACACTGAAGGTTACACAAGTCAACATTTTAAATTATTTTTAAAGATGAACCAACTCACACCCTACATATGGTAAGAATTCTGGTCCCAATCCAGGTATGCACTAAGGGCACTTTGCTAAATTCAAGTACATGAATAGTCTCAAGGACAAACATGCCTAAATGAATTTCAAGGCCACGAATGTTCAGCACCTCGCAGGAATTATGCCCCCTTACTGCCATATCAAAGTGCTTCCTATGCAAATGAGTTTGCACAACGAAGTGTTGGATGGACGCATTTTCTTACTTTGCAGATAAGACCCCTTTGCTTTCAGAATAAATCCCTTTTAGGACTAAATAATCTTGGCTAAAATATCCCTGTGCCGTGTGTTATGTTCATTCTAGCACTAGCAAAGCTAGTAACACTAAAATATTTTCAAGCACCTATCAATAACTTACTACATTCAAGCAAAACCTAGGACTCAAATTTGCACGTTTTGATTCTCTGCCTCTCTTGGCTATGACCAGTTGCTATGATTTTTGAGCAGAAGAACACATTTTTGCCTGTATCCCCGGAATTGACAAGGCCTAAGGAGAAGGTCCACACCCGGGCAGGCATATCAGCTTCAGTGGTTCTTCTAGACATGAGATGGTAGGGGAACAAAGCTTTTGGATTGAAATGGGAGATGTGGGTTTAGTGTAAAACAACAAATCCCTTAGCACAGGCTAGATGGGAAGATAAACTTTTAAGGAAAATGCACGCTCTGAGTAGAAAAGCAAGCACCAACAACAGACAAGGCTGGGGATAAATTCCAATTGCCCCTATAACCAGTCTTAAATTATGAAAGAGATGTTTCTCAGCCATACTAGTAAGACCCTTCACAGCCAGGACTAACAAGATGAGTGTGTTTTTCATTGGTTTTTTGTCTGTTTTGTGGTTGCTGGTTTTTTCCTTTCAAATGGCTTCAGCTTTTCATCAGACTGTGATTATTGCTATTTTTTAGATCCTCTCACAGCTTGTGTCTAAGTACTTTTAAGGGCAAAAGATTGTCTACCATAAGGTAGGAAGATAAAACAAAATGGTGTTCACTGGTCTATAAAATAACAGAAGAAAGCTTGAAATAGGGTTTGAGATTCCATGTGAAAGCATCGACCTAAACTGTGAACCCTGCAATGAAATGTGCTTTTGATAAGGGTAGCTAACACAGGGTATGGCTGTTAAGGAGGGCCAGTCTGCCTGCTTCCCTTGCTGCCTTGGGTGGGTGAACAAGCTGCTGCAGACAAGTACCAAATGTTCTTTGAAATGTGACAACTGACTATTTCTGGGAATAAAATGTCCCAACTTGAGCCCCAGAGGAAGAGGTTTCCCTTTGTAGTGGACCAAGAGCAGGCAGAGAAGCTTAGCTGAGGCAAAGTAATTTTTTGCACTCTACAATGAGCCCTGCCAAGAGAAAAATATTGCTCTTTTTTTTCCGTTTTTTCCTATTTTTACTTTCTTGAGACTTGAAAAAAGACAGGAAAATTAAGGAAATGACAGCAGTTAAGAAGGTCATACTACTTCAGAAAGGTAGAGGGAGAGGAATATCAATTCAGGAAAAATTAGCTGAAGGGGTATGGGTGACTCCTGGGAGATCCTCCATGTGGTACTTGCCTCAGGAATTGATTTGCTGCAGACTTGGGGGCAGCTTTTAAGACCCTGTTTTCCCAGTCATTTTCTTGAACTCACTGATGCCCTCAGATTTGGCAGCATCGTGCCAAGTAGAATATGTGCTGCTTTCATTTCAAGGAACAAGAAATTTTGCCACTGTCTGTCTGCCACTTGAGGGAGGTGGACTTTGTCATTGGCAATTTCCCCACAAGAGTCTTAGCAGGAGGACTGTGATGTGGAGATTTTTGCCACAGGGAGTATGCCATGTCCCATCCCTTCTTCTGCAGGGACACTGGTGGAGATGAGACATACCTTGGGAGCAAGAGCCTCTAGTAGCATTACAGGACCGCTGAAAGTGCTAGGATCTCCTGCCTTTACTTTAAGCTCTTGAAGGCACAAAGGCAGGATCCAAAGGTTGGAGAGGAAAGGATCCCTCTCACAGAGTTCACAAAGTGTGATTTTTCCAGTGGCCTAAAAGGAAGTCTGAACCTCTGAGCTGGAGCATTAATTGCCAGAGCTGAGGCTGGGTAAGATAAAGAAGTGGCACTGTATATTAAAGCCTGTCTTTTCACATCTCTGTGGACATAATATGACTTGACATCACAACATCATCCAACAGAGCATGCTGAGATGGCAATGAAAATAGCTTGCACAAGCACGTGGAGATGCTGAAGCCCCTAAGTACACCAGGGGCTCTGAAAGCGAAGGGACAACTCAAGCTCCCAGCACAAACGATGCTCACAGCTGAAGTGAGATGAAGATGCTGCCTTGTGGGGTTGTCTCCCACGGTCACACAGAAATTAAGAGGCCTTGAAAAACCTTCCTACTGTGACCAAAAGCATTGTACGGAGCTCTGATCCTTTAACAGTCACCCATGTCCTTTTGGGACTCAAGTCATATGGAGTTGCTGACATCTGCCAAGGTGCCTGTGGTATAACAGGAGCTGGGTCTGGGGCCAGACAACATGGGCATGCATGGTCAGGGTTCATGTTGCTGCTTCGAGACCTGCCACCATATCTCTGGTCTGCCTGAACTGGGTGGGATGTCAGGCTCACTCACCTCCTCATCTCACTGTACTACCACAGAGGGTAGTAGAGGTGACACAAAGTCCCCTCAAAAGAAGGCAAAAAAATTATTTTGTCCCAGCCTTGGGGATGGAGAAGGAAACAGGGGGATTACACTTTTGTGGGTTTCTCTCTCACCATTTCTCACACTGTACGTATGTAATTGGTTTGCCCCGTGAGGTGTAGCACATGGTTGTAGCTTCCATGTGTCTGCACAAATGGGCCGTTGTGCAATGGGTATTGGAGGGAAAACCAGGTCATGTTTTTAAACTAGATCAATACTGAAGCAGTCTATCATTTTACTTAATGGTATATAATTAACTGCCAATCAGTCAACTTTACATTCAGGATCAATATCTGCAATACAATGGATAAACCATGAGACCAGACACTTAAAAATGTTACTGTACACGAACAGATTTTGCAACATCCTTTTACAACTAGTCCAAATTTTCGAATCCCACATGATCCTACATGTGATGTAGGATCCCACATCACACAAAGGATGATCCCTTCTTCTGTGGGAGCTGCAAGTGCTTGGGGTTTAGGAGTATCCTTACCTTTACCTACATAGTAAGTAAGCTATGGTCTAGTGCCTATGCTAGTGCCTATGCCTGCAAGAAGGCCCCCCATGAGGCCACACACCCCATGGGGCTGCACCCTATACCGGGCTGCTCGGGGGGTGCTGTGTGGATGCAGCTATCTGGCTTGGGCTGAGGTCATGATGCCACAGGGACAGCTGCTCAGAGGGTCAATCCAAGTTGCTTTCCTATCAACTACAGACTGTATTAGCTATTTTAGTATGGTGAATATGTAACGTGTTTTAATGTATTTTATTTGCTGACTTGTTTCTTTCAACTAGTCAATAAGTGTTTGCATTTAGTTGCTTTGCAGGGTCATTTTAATAGGGAAAAGCTCACTTCGCTAACACTTGTTTGTGGTCTCTCCTTGTCTCTGGCTCAGTGCAGTCTGTGTGTGAGGGGAAGAATTTGTGTAGGAGAGAAAGAGCACATTTCTTTTAAAGTAGGGAATGATCTCTAAATCATAGCTGTATTTTCAGTGCCTGGAAGAAAAGATGCTTCTTTCTGTTACAATTCTTTTTTCATATGAATGTAAATACTTAATTCCTCAAAAGCTCAGTACCTGTTTCTTAAATGCTACCTTAATAAAAAGGTATTTTCCTCCAAGAGGGTTGTTGAATCTTTAGTGGGAAATTGAATGGATGGGATACAGAAAATAGTAGGGTAATGATTTTAAAATAGCCCCATCAAACCAGTTATTGCCCTGAGGTGTCATAAATAAATGAAAATGGTCTGACTGTGTAATGATTATGTTTACTCTCATCTTACTGTAACTGCTAAAGGTTCCTCTGACTCAAAGCTACACTTGTGTTTACCTGTGCTCCTCTTAAAACTCTCTTTGCCCCCTGACTCAAGAAAGCAAATAAATGCACCCCTACAGCAAAGCAGGCACTTAAAAGCCCAAAGCAGGGAAGTTTTATGAACAGAAAATAAAGGGCAGGGGCTCTATTGACAGAAGAGATAAAGCACTGGGGGCGTATGACAGACTTCAGGTGAAACATGCTATTCCCCATATTTCCAGGATCAAGCTCCACAGTGAAGCCCCACAGCAAAGTCTGGTTTCACAAACACATTGTGCTAGACAAAGTGGGAAGGAGCACTGTTAGAAGTACCATGTTTCCTGAGTCATTAAGCCAAAGCTGCCTTTCAGCTATGCAAGGGGATAGTTACACATGCATAGTGTGCAGTTGTTTTCTGCTGCTTATGGTGTTGTTCTGGGCCCAGGGGCTGGGGGATGTGTTGAATAACGCTTGCAATAGGCATCTCTGAAAGCCAAGATGCAATCACTTTGTTAAATTAAAGCTAATTTCCTCCACTGTTAAAGACAATGTACACGATCACTGTCACCAAGTGATTATATTTAAAGTGAAAGGATGCAGAGGGAATGCCAATTCTTTTGGTCTATATTCAGTCACAGCTGTGAGGGATTAAGGGTTGTTTAAAAATCTCTTAAAAGCCTGCCAAAAGTTGTGAATCGTTAGAACCAATAGGTGCTTATGATTCCAGGCATTATTTGAGATATTGGAAATTACACAGCCACAGGTGACCACATTGCTCACACAAAAGGAGCGTGTGGGAAGTCTGAGAGAAAGGATTTGGGCTCCTTCCATCCACTTTCAGTATATTCATTGCTGGAAGCCTTTTTACCTGTATTCTTCAAACATCTCCACAGAAGTAAATTTCAACCCCAATCCCTCAGTTGCTAGACCCAGCAATCCTGCCAAGGCTTAGGGTTTAACCTGGAGAGAACTACACAGAAAGTGAAGAGCAGATATTAGTGTTCCTTTCCCTTTGCTCATATGTATACGTATATGTGTGTGTGCCGATGCATCAGGCTGCAGTGCTGTCATATTTTCTTCAGAACTCATTTTCCAAAATGTGCAGTTTTCAAACAGACCATGTTTTTTTTTTTGCAAAACTATGTTTCAGTGGTAGAAATTAAGTTTCTTCTTTTCAGCAAGATGAAGTGAAAATTGGTAGTTTTGCAAAGTAAATTAGTGAAGTAAAGATACACGGCACCAGAGTAGCTGGCACCACCAGGTAGAAATTACAGGGTCCATGTGAAGTCAAACACCAGACTTCAGTATTCAAAAGTTTCCATTTCACCCCTCTCTTTTCACTTCGTTAGCACTTTCCATGACAAGCTGGATTTTCAGGTGAAGATGCTTTTCCACTTCATTGTTAGCTGACAGGTGTGTTTTTGTAAGAACGTTTGAGGAAAATCTGTTCAATTTTCTATGCTCCAGGAGCAGAGTCCTATTCACTCATCTTGCTGGGTTTTGTGTTATTTCCTGCAGCAGGCTGAAAAGAACTCTCCTCAGCATGAAAAGAGAAACATCACAGTTTCTTTTCCTCCCTACACACAGATAATTAAAAAGCTCCTAAATCTGCAACTCGGGGTGTCTGTTTTGAGGCTGCATAAGGCGCAAGTCCATGTTCAGCCTGCAGAGAATGGGTTAGATAATGAAGTTTGAAAGACTTAAATGACGCTCACAGTCAATCAGCATCAACCAGGAATTTCGGCAGACCTAATCGACCTTTTGTGACACCACAATGAATATACGCTCTGCCCAAAATAGCTGCCTCTGGGGCAATTTGCATGAGAGATATGGACGCATTCACATCAATCTGAGCAGCTTCAGAGAAGCTTAAAAGCTCAAGTGGTGAAACTTTTAATAACTCATCTCAGCTCCTGCCCCCAACTTTTCCATTAATATTCCCACATTCTCTCCCCTTTAAATAGGAACATTAAATGCAGATAAATAAAACATTAGGTTGATAAAATTACTTATATTGTGGTACCAGCTGGAGGCCCTGATAAATTCCTCGTGATTCTAGGTCTTGTATGAACGGGCAGCAGAGAGACAGTGCCAGCTCCAGAGATACAAAGCTGAAGTTTTTGACAAGATGCAAGCAGAAAACAGGAGTGAGGTGTAGAACGAGATAACAAAACAGCCAGTAGTATTTGCTTCAATTAGTAAACATCAAACACTTCAGGAGTTTTCACTTTATGTTCTTTATTTGTATAAGCAGACAGAAGCTATTATTTGTTGCACTATATATTGTAATTGAAGGTTCTCTGAACCTATTTGGTGTTATGAAAAATGACTTCTCAGCGTGGGTGCCAGAAGCTTGTTGCTACTTTGGACTCCTGTTTGTTATTTCTCAAGAGGGGAAGCTTATAAGTGTGCCAGTTCAGAAAGGCTATTAACATAGCATGTTAATGTCATTTAGTGACATGGTTTAGTGATGTGGTTTTTTTGGTTTTGTCGGAGTTAGGTTGATGGTTGGACTAGATGATCTTAAAGGTCCCTTCCAACCTAGACAATTCTATGATTCTATAACCTTTGGATTTTTTTTTTTTGATTATCCAAGCAGAATTTGTATGAACAAGCTAGAGAGTCAGTGAAAGAATTGTCACAGTAACATGGGTCACAGTACTGCAACAAGAGGCACTGTTTCAGGTCCTAGCAAAGAGTCCCAGGATGCTGGAATCACACAGGCAGTGCTGGTCACAAAATCTGAAAATTGTGTGCATGCTTCCAGGTTCTGGTAGAAAACACAGAGGGAAAAGAGAACATTTAATTTTTTTAATGCAACTTAATGCTCCTGGTCAGAGGATTCCAGTCTTTGTGACCTCTCTTAACTGCACAAGTTGCATGAGGAGCTTTCTAATATATAGCCACTGAGAAAAATGTATATAGGTTGGTGATTGGAGCAGAGGAGAAGGTATCTATCCTTTTGTGTAATAAAGACATTTCTACAAACTAAATGGAGTAATGTATTCCAATAACTGATACTTCACAATTAATATTCCTGTTTATCCAATATTAACTTGCAAATAAACTTGCATCAATCTTCGACCTGCTTTCTTAAATAAAGAAATCTCTCTGATCACTCTGTCAGTCCATTCATTTCCAAAAATTTTAGAGCCATTTTATCTAAATGCATTCAACTTTGAAAGAAAACAGAGGTCTTAGTTTTGTTTTGTTCCTGCAAGATTCACGAAAATACATGCCCCTAAAGATTTTTTCAGTGTCTCCTATGAGCAAATTTGCCACATGAGTCCCATGCACAGGAATACACCCTTATCCATGCCCTCCAGGGCAACAAAGGCTTCAGCTGGAGCTTTCATCTTGTTAAATTCCTGGAAATCCAGTCACGAGACAGAAATCAATGGAAAGCCAGGCTTTATTAGCCCTACTGCTCACAGGGGCAACTTGGTTTTTAATATGAGGATCAAAAAAAGCTATTAAAAGCCTAACTTTATACTCTGAAATTGGTTCTTTTCTGTGCTGTGTGAAAATTTGCATGTGGTTATGCTAATTTGGGCTTCCCAGTATGGGAGCTGAATATCCTGCTTAATGGTAACCATACTTAAGAACGAGACTCTGAATGGGATCTCCTCAGTGCTGAACCCTTTTGAAAAAATGCAGACGTTTATTTTGGGAACCTAATAAAGACTTAGAAGCCCAACTACAGGCACTTCTTTGTGCAGATCTTTGTCCGTCGTGTCAGTTATAGCTGTACTCTGGGGCTCTGTGCCTGTGCTGTCAGGGCATTGTACGTAGGCGCTGCGTGTGGCTTTTCATGCACAGTCCCCTTGATGTAATTCCTCCAGAAGGGATTTCAGGGCTTGGTTAGAATAAAATACAGGTGCTCTAGAGCGACGTGTCTGCCCCAGGGCAGTCTGCTGCACTTTTGCTCCTCATAGCTTAAAGAGCGGGGTCTGCAGGCACTCTGCCTCCCCTCGCTGTGACTCCTCAGCCTGGGAAATAGGGCACGGCATGAACTCGCTCAACCCTTTTGGTTGGATTTCACTTTTGCCCACAGGCACTTCTGGACTGATCTCTCTGCATTAGCATACTCCAAGCAGAGAGTGGCAGCTGAGCTACTGAACTGCCACAAGGGGCCTCTTAGGGAAACTGGCCCCTTTTTCCCTATGCTTCTTTCTGACCAGACCGACACTCATTAGTTCAAATGATACTGTGAAGTTTGTCACTTTAATATATTGCCTCCTCTTTAAGTTGCAGTAAGAGGAAATGATGCTATTATTATAAGCCTATCCATTAAAAGAGCAGTAGAAGGGTCACTTTGGAAAACTAAAAAAAGAGGTTTGTTTTTTTTTTTCCTTTTCAGATGAGTTAAATTGTGATTCTGAAATATCAATAGAAAGCTGAGGCACAGACAAAGCATTACAGCAGGACCATTCCCTCAGTTCATTGCTGATGTTGGAAACAATTCTTCAGAGGATAAAACCTTTTGTAGGCTGGATCCCCTTTCTGTCTGTGAAACTAGTCCTCTCTCTAACTTGGTGCATGTTACAACAGCATTTTTTGTTTGTGGTGTGGCAGAAGAGCTGCAACTAGCCATCTGATTTCTAAAGATCCTGTTGAAACCCTGTGACATTGCTTACAGCAGACGTCACAAATGAAGTGTTTTGGGCCTCACCAGGTTTGCAGGCTCTCGGATATAAGTAGTACAGTGGCAAGGGGTAAAAAATTGCTGCATCCCCAGCTCTCACGGTATGTTCATGAAAGATCACCTCACAAAGTAAGGAGCAACCTGAATGCTCTGAGAGTGAACTTTTTGGGCATGCAGCAATGGTGTAAAGCAGTGTAAGGATTTGTGCCACAGCAGCAGACACTGAAAAGTGTAATTTTCGAGGCATTGCACCCAGAATTGCCAAGGGCTGCTAAGGAAGTAGGAAAGCTCTGATTTTAAACCAGTACCTAGAAGCTTGCTCAGCCTTGAAAGTCAGCTGTGTCAGAAGACAGCAATAAGCTCAGAGAGGGGACAGAAAATATTGAGATATCTGTTACTTGTAATTCTCTTATAAATAATGGGGAACAGGGAAAGTGAAGTCCTGCCCTCACAATAAATCTTAAATTGTGGATGGGTGAAAAAAATAGAAAGTAATAAGGAAGAGGCAATATTTGCAAGCACAGCATAGTAAAGAGAAAAAAAATCTTAGTGGTAGAGGAAAGGAGAAAAAAAGTACTTTTATGGAATCAAGATTAACTCCCAAGTTTTCATCTGGTCATTCTCCAAGTTCCCAACACGCGAAGGCTTGATCTTTCTTGAACACCTGTTTAGAAAACACCTCCTTCATTAAATATGTCATGAAAGTGGAGTGCAACAACTCTTTCTTGAACATCTGTTTAGAAAGGACCTCCTTCATTAAATATGTCATGAAAGTGGACTGCAACAAGTGGAGAAGCCACTGCCTTTTCTATCTTGTGCAGGTATGTAGGCTAAAAGGTAGTCATGCTTCTTAGAAGAAGGTTATCCAACATATCTATCTTTCACTAATGTACTGCTAACAATCTAACACAAAGTCAAATTCAGCATTGACTTTCTTCTTCCCATAGCTTTCTCTGGAACTTAACAACAGGATAGAAATGCATAGAAAGTCAATGTAGATCAGAAATCAGGAGCAGGGAGGCCTGGAACGAATAAGACTAAGAAGGGTAAGACTAAATATTACAAGATGTGTCTTGAGATGGGGGTTATTTAATACGTTGCCTGTGGTACCAGTCAATGAGACTCTCAATGACCCCTGGCAGTGATATCTCTCTGACTTCTCTCCCTCTCAGCACTTAAGAAAACAGAAGGCATATCAGCTCATAAGAACACTTCCAAGAGATAATTTCCCTAAAATAGAGTTTCCACCTTAAAGGACTCAGTGCCTTATCTGGAAGATGGCTCTCAACAGAGAGCACTTTGTATTGAAAAAGATACTGAATTTCTAATATATGTTCCTGGTGAAGGGAAGCTGTAACTCAGCTGACACACAACAGATTACAGTATGTTGTTCCAGACTGTTCCAGCACAAAATTAGATCTATCTTTCACAGTAATTAATTGCTTTCCTACAGGTGAAACAACTTTGTCACTTGGTTTCGAGTAAGTTTCATCAGATGTACGCTTCCCCATCACTGTCTCTGTGGCAAAGACTGAGCTGTTCTGCAGGTATTCTGCCCAACAGGACACAGTGTGAAGTCCTTTCTCCATCATGATCCCAGTGAAACTGTCAACTGAAAACAGCTGAAGCAAAAACTACAAGTAGACAAAGGTAAGTTACCACACTTCTTCCCCTGCTCATCATTCATGTGAATGACTGTTTCTTGAAGTCAGAGAGGAAAAATAAATGATGCAAAGGCTGAGAGAATGAATCAGAGGAGTAAAGGGAACAAGATTTAAATTTTGGAAGGAAGATAGTTGCTATTCAAAGGAGCTGACTAGTTGAAAACTCCTCTCTGCCACATTTCACACTCATCTGCTGCTTTAAAGAAAGATGTAAAGTGTGTTTAAGTTATTTTATGAGCAGTAAGCTGACAGCATTGGAGGCGAAGCCTTTCTCTTTAACCTCTCAGTGCAGAACAGGCTGTGGGTCTGCAGCTTGTCCGTTGTTCTGCCAAACCATCTTTCCAGGTCGATCTCTCCTGTAGCCCAGGTACCACCCACAATATTTAGTGATGGCTGGAAAATGTAAGCTTTGGCTGCTGGGGAGTTTATGTCCAGTCAGCAGTTTCTCCTTTCCCTGGCCTTTTCTTTTGCAACAGTGGCTGTTACAATCATTTGTGGTGTTAGTAAATATAAAGCTTCAAAAGAATGAGATGTATAGCTTCTTTTGACAGTTTTTCAGTGAAAAATCTGGTTTCCAAAATGCAAGCATACTATCTTGTGTTTTCTGAATAGGAGGAGAAGGGAAAGTAACAGTATTCCGAAAATTTTAAATTACAACAGCTTTTTCCAACTCCAAAATATCCATGTGGTGAGTTGAGGTAGATGTACTTCATGAGCCTATGCTCTACATTAATCCTCTAGGCTGGGCTCAGATAGACCCATTTCCCATTTTCCAAAAGGATGATGAAACTGCTGTGAGTCATCACCAGCTCCTAGCAAATCAGAGATCATGACGCATTGTATGGGATATCATTCCTGTAGGAAACTCAGTCTAAAGTGAGAATGGTGGAGCAGGAGGCACCTGAATTACAACTTAATTTCATAAGCATTTCATAAAGAAAATGTCTGAATTTTCAAAAGAAATATCTCATGTCTTGATTTATTGGGTTGCGAAGCACTAAATCTCAACCTGTTTTTGACAAAGCAGGCTTGTTTGTATTCATGTCAAAATTTTCTGCTCTGTGTATTACACTCAGGCCTGGCAAAAGGCAGACCATGAGCTCTTTTCACATAAGCTAATAAAATCAGAAAAGCTTTCAAAAAATAGCTGGCAGGTCAAACTGGCCAAAGCAGACAGCTGATTTTTCCTGTCCTTAAGAAAGTCATCATTGAAATGGGTATGAAATAACTACCATGCTCAATAAAATGACCCTTTTTTCAAAAGATTACCTGCCATGGAACAGATGCAAGAGACTTCATCTAGGAATATCTACTTGGGCAATTTGCAGAGAGCTTCTTGAGCAGGGAATGGTAATTCAAAACACTTCACTTTTGGCTTCTCCTTCATGCTTTAATTCTCGCCCACATGTGCGTGCTCATATACACACTCATAAACTTTCCTCAGATGTGGATGCGCTTTAATCTTGGGCCTGATTCACTTCCCAGCATGAAACTGATTAAAAAAAAAAAAACAGGGATGCAGAGACCGTGAGCAGAATGAGTGAGTCAGGGTTTTCTCATTGTTAAAGTGCCTTGGCTTCACTCTGTGACAAGTTTTTGCTTTTAAGGAGCAGTGCCCAAGCCAGGACCTCTGAAGCAGGGTTTCATTTTATTCTCTTCCAGAACCACAGAGCACAAGCAGTAAGCTTGATCTGCCATAGACCTGAGGAAGGAGTAGGATCTTCCTCTAAAGATAAAAAAAATGGCCAGAACTCCCAGCTATGCGTCCAACATGCCATTATTCACATGGCTAGGGTCAAGAGAGGACATGGGACTCATGTCCAGAACGAGCTGGTTGTCCACATTTTCAATGACTGTGCCACTTCTTCAGTAGAAGAGGACCAGGTTCGGGACCACTTGGCCAAACTGGACATTCATAAGTCCATGGGCCCAGATGGGATACACCCAC
>KZ505684.1:1297868-1410548 GCA_002844005.1 Limosa lapponica baueri | reverse complement strand
GCATCCAGTTCTGGGCTCCCCAATTCAAGAGGGACAGGGAACTACTGGAAAGAGTCCAGCGAAGGGCAACAAAGATGATTCAAGGATTGGAGCATCTCCCTTATGAAGACAGGCTGAGAGAGCTGGGACTCTTTAGTCTGGGGAAGAGAAGGCTGAGGGGAGACCTTATCAATGTTTATAAGTATCTGAAGGGTGGGTTGAGGGAGGATGGAGCCAGACACTTTTCAGTGGTTTCCAGTGACAGGACGAGGGGTAATGTGCTCTAGGCAATCCTGCTTCAGCAGGGGAGTTGGACTAGATGATCTCTAGAGGTCCCTTCCAACTCCAACAATTCTGTGATTCCGTTATTCCATGATGATGTCACCACCATGTGATCCCAAACTGAACTGTAGAGAACAAAAGTTGTAAGGATAAATTTTTGTTTGGATCCCACTCCCTCTTCTACCTGTTTATTTTTCTGAAACTTGGAGGTGCTCTCTTTGAAACCTCTATCCTTCTCTCAAAAGTAATCAAGTCCCCTGATGGGTCCAAAGTTTCATGGGAGAAGCAGTAGCACAGAGGCACACGCCTGCAGATCAAATGGTCAGATTAACCTTATTTCCATTGGAAATCAGACTAAAATGTGGTTCTAATACGGGGCATTCCCTCTACCCTGTGAACCACTACAAATCACTGCCAGATGCCACAGTCAAAGAGAGTGACCTGAAGACAGAGATATGCCTAAAATTCCACTAGGTCCATTTATGGCTTCACTGTTCTGATTGCTGTTAGATGAAACAGTGGTGGCACAGTGCTCTTGCAGGAGCATGCACACTCTTGTCCAAGCCTAACAGGGGACAGGTTCCTGAGGGAGCTATCAAAGGTGTGGGGAATGTGGTTCTTCCAAGACAGGCAGCCAGCCAGCCCATCTGGGACTTCATCTTTTCGACCCTTCCAATGTAATTATAAGTTGTTGCATAATATTGCCCTTTTTACCTTTTTTCTGTTTTCCCCAAGGTTTAATAAATACTCTTTGTGACTTCTGGATAAGAGGTGTTTCACTTATTCTCTGCTAGTCTGAGAAAGTATAATTTTCATGCATTTTCATATTTTTAATACTGGTAGGGAAAAAAAGTAATCCTCTTCCCTCTTTTTTCCCCATGATTTATATGGCTTGTCTCCTCTGGGTTCCAGCTGTGCATTACGCCTCTCATTTTCCACCTCTAGTTTATGACCACTGAGTCTGTTTGGCAAGTGTACACCTTACATTTATATATTATAGCACACAGAGGTCTGCTAGTGTTATGAATCTGCATGGGGATCTGTGGCATCCTACAGTCTTTTATGGTGTTTAATGGGCTCTTTCCAAAGATTTGCATTTTTGTCTGCTGCCTGGGTATCATGAGTGGGTTTTGGATTTGTTAATATTCTGACCCACTGTACAATGCTGTGCACATGGAAGTGTCTCATTTGGATGTAACACTTGTTACTGTACTCCAACGATCCCCAAAGATCAATTGCTTTGAGACTTTGCATGTGGCTTTGGTAGGTGAAAAATTGAGGCTAATAGAGAAGAACAAAGTACAATGTTGCCTAGGGTATGCTCAGAGTCAACGAAGCACCACCAGGCAGAGGGTTCTGCCCTAGAGCTTTGGCATAAAGAAAATATCTGCTTCTCTCCTTGATGTTGGAACCTGAGTATTTTTCTCCTTCAATATATTCAGTACCTCAGGACACTGAATTGGTTCAAAAGTGCAAATGTTCAGCAGTTTGACACTAAACCAAAACTTACTGGTGTTTCAGTGAGGACTTAAGAATATACAGGTTGTTTTCCTCATAAAATCACAGAGACAAAAGCTTGGTCCCATTTCTAAACTACTACTGAATTATCCTGATTTCAACAGGGAGACAGGATGAACTCTCAGAAGGGTGATTGTACTTACGAGCAAATGGCAGAGATTTTGGGTTTTAGGCAAGAGCCGTTCCAGATTATTTAGCAAGTTACTCATAGCTAGATCAAAGAAATTTGAGTTGAAATTACAGGTTGATCTTGATTTTTTAATAAGCTTTTAGGTTTCAATTTTTATCCTATTTGTATTGTCTATTATTGCATACAAACACCATCCCGGCTCTGCCCGCTGGTTTGACTTCCTAGCAAAAATGACCAGATGGAGTCTTTTTAAGAAAGTCTGTGAAGGGGAAAATAAATTTTGTGGTGGGTGGGGGCAGATTAACACTTTTGTTAATGGTATCTGTAAGGTGAAGATGTGTCTGTGGTTCATTTCTCAGGAAGGAAACCAATTTGGCTTTTATTAATTTTGTTGTTAGTGGCCACAGACAGTTTCATTCTTTTTTGGAGTAATAGTCTAGGGGAACAAGTTTTTGAAGGAAAAGGACAGGATAGTCTGCTGATGTAGCTATTAATACAAGTATCTCTGCAATTACTTTTCTTGAGAGTATCTCTGCAATTACTTTTCTTGAGAGTATCTCTGCTTGCATATATTGGGCAAATTAGTCTGTTGCACTGTGTTTCTGAACATGTTAGGGCTGAAGGTTTAGAATAAATAAATCCTGTGTTTATTCAGGCCCACGTTTCAAAAGCTCATTTGAGATGTTGCCGACATCACATAATTTTCAGAGTTTTAATTTGTAGAAGTTGCCCTTTTGTTCTGGTAATACATCAGAGGTGTCAAAAAAGACACGACAGTCATTACTGGTCTTTTCAAGTTTGCTCTTTTTCTTATGAAGCTGGGTATTTTTCTTTTGTGTAGGAATTCTTGTTTCGCAGAGGTTCTTCAGGTATTCTGTCTAGATTTGACCATTCTGGATCTTTCTTCATTTAAACTCTCCACAGATCATACCAATTTAGGCTGTTGCAGCATGTTCAGTATTGCTAGTTTGATAATACAGGGTTGTACCTAATTACACTTTTGGAATAAAATATTCAGGCAGAATACAATTGCTCAAATTGAATTTGGGTCAACATGTTAAGATATTTCTTTTCACACACAAAAAAAGGTATTCTCAGTAGCAATATATTTTCATTGAAAATACAGGAGTCAACAGACACTATTGAGTGAGATACACTATAAAAACAGCTGCAAGGCCTGTTTTTAACACTTCCATGTAGTGATTTTGAACTTTCTGGCTTGAACAAGATTAAAAGGGTGAGAAAGTTTTTCAAAAATCACAGAAGAGTTTTCAGGTGGGCATAAAATGCTTGTTGTTGCTGTTTTAACTGGCAGATAGTTTTTAGTTCTGAATATATTTCTACCTCTTAACCAGCTTAATGAAGAAAAGGTCATAAAAATTATGTCCTCTGCTTTGTGCTATCTCCAAGACTGATTCCCCTCATTTGCTAGGAATTTTTTCATATCTCATTCTCCTGTTTATAAAATTGGGCAGTGAGAAAATGACAAATGTCAGGAAAGCACATTAAGGAATGAGAGATGTGCGAACAAGTGGTAAAGCAACACATGATAAGCTGCTCTGACAACTATCTTCAACAGGTGTTTGGGACAGAGATTTACAGCTTAGGTTAATGTTTCGCAGATGGTGGCCCAAAGTTCAAATCTGGCACTAAATAATTCTGTCTGAGTCATCATCTTTATTTCCCTCCATCCTCACTGCCATGCCCAAGCAAAGGCAGGGAGTTTGCCTTCGTGTCATTTCAGAAATAGCTCCTGAGTTGGTAAGAGGCTCAAAAAAATTGTAAAGGATAGATCAGGGGCAATTACAGTGCACAAATCAAGCAAATGTTGTCTGTGTTCTTTCAGGAATCTGAGGGAGGTTCACTGACAGTGGGACTATTTGTAAGGTTTCACTAGCTTGAATTCTACTTTGGATAACAATAAATGTAACGATTTATAGCTCTATCCATATATAGATACAGGCATGGGCCCATTTCTAGATTTGACAAGGAACTCCAGTAGAGTAGAGCATAAAGGCCCTGGGAAATGCACATTAAAACATTGCCCAGCTGGTCTGCATGCCTGTGTGTTCAGAACTGCCAGAATAACCACTAACTGCTTCTTGTAGCCATGATGATGCAAACCCAGATTCTAAGTAAAATCTGAAAGGCCCCCACTGTGATGAGATTGGGCATTTGCTGAGGCTGCAGTTCACTTGTAGGCTGAAAAGAGCCTGACCACACCAGGAAAATAAAGCTCAATTGACATTTTCCTGCTGGGACCATTTGCTACCCCTTAGGGCTGCTGAACTCCGGAGCTATTTCTCTCTGATCCTGTAATATCCATCTGTTAATAGCACATTTAGCACATTGCACTGGGAACAAGAGGGTGATGGGGTGGTAGTTGAACTGTATATATGAGGAACACAGCAGAAACATGTGCTTCCTGCTCTCCAGAGCCTGATAACAAAACAAAACAAAAGAAAAATGCCATTGAGAGCTGTTGTTGCAGTGGAACAAAGCGTAATAAAAGCTCTTCAAAGAGCCATCTGGACTGTGCTAAGGATGCTGCTCCATGCTAAACACCCGTCCTTTGGCAAGCCTGCATTATGATCAACGTCTAGGGTTCTTCGATCTATTCGAGCAGTCTCAAACTGGAGAGCTGCACAAGTTGACAATAACTCTGACGTCCTTGGAGGTTTGATTGCAGACTGTGCTTACAGGCTCAGGCCTGGTGTGAGAGGAAAGAGTATGTTCTTAATGCCTTTTTACATATTTATTTTTGCATTTTTTGGAGGAAAATCTGTAACTTTTTTTTTTTTTCTGTTCACACAACTGGGTTTGGAAGTGAGGTATGATCTTGAGGAGAGTTTTGCTAATTCCATTGGATGACAGACTATCTCTATTCAGCATGGCAGTGAAGGTCACACTGATTGCAGTGAAGAAAAGGTTTTACCTCTATTTGTAAAGGTCAGCAGAAAGATCAATAGCAATAGAGAATAAATCATCCTATGGTCTTGTTTTTCTTTCAGTGATGAAATCCAGTTACTCTATAATCCATGTCTGCTGAAAATTGGTGTGTAAAACATCATTGTTCTGCCTCTGTCTTGAAATCAATTGTCTTAAGCATTTGCTGACAGTTCCTATACCCAAAAGCAAAGATAAAATATTAAACTATGTTTAAAGTCATTACCGTTTTACCTTGGGCTAACCCATCCTTCCCCTGTGTTTGGTGGCAAGCACTCAATGTTGCGGATCTAGTCCTCAGTGCTGAAAAGTTAACTCTCTCATTCCAGCAACTTCCCACCTCACCACGGAGAGCACAGACAAAGCCAAAGGAACTGGAGTGGCTTCAATATCCAGACATCATAGCAGTTCTTGTCCTACACACAGATTTGTTGGAGCTACTGGCAGCTGATGTAGGCTGTAATGTTGTCCTAGACTTTCCAAGAGAAGTTGGATCCAGGGCAAAGAAATCTCAGGATAAAGAAGATCAGAGAAAATCTTTGTGCCTTTGAACAACTTATTACTCAGCTGGTTCTTCATGTCTGTCAGATTAAGTTCAGTGTTAATCCAAGTACAGGCGTGTTGACTGTAAGACAAGAGAAAACCTTGGTGGGAATGATTTACATTAAGTCTCCTGGATATGTACATCTACAGTGTCAGTTGACAAGTGTGAGGAAAAGAGGATGAAGGTTGCCTATAAGATCTCTTTCTTGAGTTTGTGACACTGATAGAAAGAAAAATAATTTTTCTTTTGTTCTCTTTTAAACTAAGTGAAGCTGGTTTACAAATCATGCAATTACTGGTTTTTGTGGGTTTTTTTCCTCCAGACATAGCCTCCCTTAAAGAGAGACATTATACTTGCAGCTTTAAAAGCCAAATATTATTTATGAAAATAATACAACAAATTAAAAACATTATTAGCATGAGAATTAATGAACCTAGAGCCTTTATTAGATCTGTCTGACATCCAGAAAACCAAAGGGTATTTGCACTGATAGGAGTCAGTGACCTGAAAAGATTAAGCAGTGCCAGCTAATTATGATGTCCTTATAGCAGGGATTCTTTGCATTAATACTGAGATTTTTTTTAACATAGAGCTTTTGTGGACCATCAGCACTACAATCCACGAGTGTATAGCTAGTGCCTTTTCTGTTCACTGATATATTACATCCCTGTGCCAATGATTGTAGTTGCCTGTATGGGAAAGTACCATTATGTGGGCACTTAAATGTATTTGTAACTATTTCTAACTCATCTGTAGCTGCTGGAAATGAAGAGAAGGAGCCAGAACCATGTGAGGAGGCAGCTGCTGTTGGCAACTAGTCCCACGTGCTCTGTGGGACACAGTCTGAGAACCTCTGTGTTGGAGCAGGAGGCTAGGTCGCAGCTGCAGCCTATGTTCAAAAAAATTGCCAGCAGAGCTTTGCCCACTGAGATGATGCCAGAGGAAAGTCATGAAAAGCTTTATGACTGATTTTTTTTTTTTTATTATTCGGTTCTGCACCTTCAGGTGTCTTGAAGCTTTAGTCGAGGCCCTTCTTTTCATCACAATTATGTGATATTTTCTAAGTCCACTGTAATGGATCCTCTCTGGGACAGCTGGTGAACCTGATAATTAAGAGAACTGCCGTGTTGGAACAGACCAAGCAAAGATTTCTCTGGCACAGGATCCCATCTCCGGTATTGTCCTGTGATAGATGGAAAGAATATGAGAAACAGGACACACAGGAGGTGATCCTTCCTTCTGACATACCCCTCATTCTTCCAGAGAAAGGAAGTTTGGGAGCTTGTACAGCCAGCTGTTAAAATCTACCATGAATACACCTTTGGCCTGGGTTTGACTCCGCTGCTGGCAGCAGCAATTGCCTCATTGTCATTCAATTCTACTGGAAAATGTCAATTTTGATTAAATCACTTGTTGCATTCTGCAAAGCTTTGCCCTAATCCCAGAACATTTATATAAGCCTCTGTGATGTTGCTGTTCCAGTCTGAATGTCACAGCACTCCCTCCCTATGTTAGTCCCATGTGCACGCTGGCCGGTGCTTCCTCTTTCAGCAGGACTTGCCCTGCCAGACACGCATCCTTGTCACCAGCACCAGCTAATCCTGCCGGTACTTCTTTTACCACTACTGGTTGAAATTACCTAATAGGAGGACTTTGAACCAAATAGGCTGTCCACTGCTTTTTAGTAGGAACTTCTCTGGAACAAGGCAGATGTATGTGAATAAGTGCATCACATATCCTGCAGCCCACCCTAAGAAGCCCTTTGGAATGCTGAATAAGAGAGGCAAACAGTAAACTCAGTAATAAAAGCTAATTCTCTGCTCCAGAGGCAGGAGGAAATCAGTGTAGATGACACAGACACAGTTAGGAAGAAGATGTTCTTCTTAGGTATGTCTGGGGAACCATCCAAAGAGTGCAAAACTAAAATGAAATTAATTATACTCAGTATTCTTCCAACTAATGTTTTCACTTTAGTATGAGCAAAACCCTGCCCTGCAGCTCCCTGAAGATACCACACTCACACAGGACTTTACATTCCTCTGATTTGTTCCGGTTCATCCATATTCAGTCATCCTGAAGCCACTTCGCTGTTACAAAGAAGTGTTATCACTGCATAGAAAGGATATTTCATAGGTGCAGTAACTCAGCAGTGGGTCCCACACCCCTAAGTCTTCTTCAGCGAGCAATGCAAAAGGTCAGAAGAATCAAGAAACCTTTAAAGAACCTTTAAAGGAGAGCTTTAAAGAAGAAGTGACTCATATCAGGAGGGGGTTAGAATTGGAAATGGCCCAGCTGATGAATGCACAACAGCAGCTGGGCCAACTTACAGCAACGTGAACACTAAATCATAATAAATAAATGTATAAAAATAATAAAATATACAAAATAAAATATAAAATAAAAATAAAAATAATAAATAATAAAAAAAATAAAGTAATTCCTACCTGAGTTTCCCAAGGTCAGCTCCCAATCCTGGATTTTAGCTGAGGATGTATGCAGCCTGTGATCTGGGCCCCTTTTGGAAATATTCGTCTTGTTCCTGGAAGGCATTAGCAACCTATGCAAGAAGTGCTCGGCTAAACTACCTTGAAAATGGTGAAGGTTGGGCTGCAGTGAGAATGAGAATTCTCTTTCCATGAGGTTTCCTAGAAGCTCTACAAGGCAGAGTTGGGAGGGGATGGGAACACTAACCAAGTAGAACAAGATTATAGATCAGTTTTCAGAATGGCAAAGAAATCGTTCCTTATTTGGACAGATTGCTTGCTAAGGATCATTAACCATTTAGGACATTTTTTTTCTTTTCCTTCCCTTAATTTTTTTTGTTGCAATTCTTTTCAGACCTAGTGATATAAATATGCAACACCATTATGACAAAATAATATCCCATTTGCTTTCTACAGCCAGTCTTTCAGTTTTGATTAGAGAGAAGAGGTGTCTTGTTGGAATTCAATATATTCAGTGGCTCTGAGTTTAAACTGCTCTGTAGAGGCATTTCAGCATCTCAGTAAACAAACAGAAATGTAAACGGTGCTCCTACCACTTAAACTTTAAGCTAGCCTTACATTTCTGGGCAAGGGTGTGCTCAGGCTTAGCAAAGGAATGAAAAGGAGAGATCCATCCCTTCTCCAGAGACATTTCTCCAGATCTTGGAGCTTGGCTTAGTGTGATGAGTGCATTTACATGCCCATTTTCTACTTGGTGCAGGTGGATACCAAGTGGTCAAAATACAGCCATCATTTCCACCACTTACCTACTGATGAGTCCTATATTCACTGTCAGTAACGATTTAGTTATTTTTGGTTGTGAACATAATTTTACTTATACAGTTGTTACAGTAATGCAGTCCCTAGAATGAAGAAGCCCATAAAAAAGCTCTGAAATGGGGTAGGATTATTTCCATCTGTACAAAGGTTGACAACCTGAAATGGATATATCTGTATCTCCATAAGTGACCATTATGCTGTTTTTAAGAAGGGATTAAATTGCCTAAACATGCGCATCTGATACTCTCAGGTGTCTAAAATGACATCTAGTATCTTTGCAAGGGACTGGCAAATATGCCAGCAGTTCCCCAGAAGACTCACAGCCTTCTTGAGCCATGGCTGGAGAGCAGATGGGCTTTGGCAGCTTTAGAAACTTGAAGCAAACAAAAAATGTCACAAGGCAAAGCCCCCTCATTGAGTGAGGGCATTGAAGGAGGTGTTGGGCCACATAGGACAAATGAAAGGATGAACAGGAGAAGGGAAGAACTGGGAAAGTGGAAAATCACAGTTGTCTTGAATGTGAAAAGAAGCCTATATGAACGTCAATGAATCACAGCCATCAAGATGCAGGAGCAAGAATGAGAGCTGATTGGAAAATTGGTTTTTTACCCATATATTTTCTCATAGAAAATGAACAAACCTGGACTGAGGATCATTGTTTGAAGATTTAAATGGAAAAAAATGAACCACCTACCACATCTAAACAAATGCTAGCTGTCACTATTGACAAACAATAAATGAAAACTGAGCAAACATCTGCCCTCCACCTCCAGATTTGATGAGAATTATAGTTTTCCACAGAATTGTCCATGCTAATAGAAAAAGCCAAGGCAGGGGGATAGATCACAATGAATTAAAAATTTCAGCCACTTTTGGGTTTGGTCTTTTTTTTTTTTGCAACTCTTCCTGAGGCTGGACCAACTACTCCCTAATCCTTGCTGAGGTCAGCATCCAGGGCACAGTCTGGGCATTAGCAAATAGCCCCAGTGACATTTTGTGTCCCTGCACTGGATATGCACAGCACACATGGTCCAAAGCTACTGTGCAGGCCCTCAGGAGCTTTGAAAACCCTCTGAAACCCACAGCACAGCCAAAGGTGCCTCAAAACTCAGCTGTACCTGAGCCTAGTAAAGGTATGATCCCAGTATTTCCCAGGGATGATTTTGGTACCCAAGGGTCACGTCTTCCTATTGTAAACCTTTCTTTTTCTCAAGCTGAGGGCTTTCTAGTGAGGCCCAGGCAAGCTATATGCATGATTTAAATTTTTGGTTTAGATCCTACCCAGCTAACATCCAGAAACAGGGTGTCTTTCCCGGTTCTCTCCATTTTCTCACCACTGAGGTGAGATTAGAACCTCCAGATATGGCTTGCACCATCTGTGAACAAGTTTCTAAGGCAAAGGAAGAAAGTGCTGTTGGGAAGCCTCAACATAGTTTGCATTACACATATTTGCACAGCAAAACTCTGCTGAGGTTAATCCCACCCTTTGTGTTGACTAAGTTTTTGTGTTGACAGAGTTCATTACCCCCAGGAGTCCAGAGCACCCTTCCCCAGCTCTGCAGCTCTGCAGCTCCACTGCATGCCTTCACGGTAGACCGGCCCACTGGCCAATAAGTTGTGATTCTGCTCCCCCTGTGCTGAAGGGCCTAGTTCACCCACGTAGGATGGATTTGCAAGTGCCCATGTTCCTCTGCTGACTTCCTGAATCAGAATTAACCTCCAGTTTTTGTAAAGAAGGCAGGTTAAGTGCTGCACTTTCTGCACACAACTGGTGCATGTAATATTCTTTCTGTGCCTCTGCTTCCAAGTGACCCACCGACCTGGTAGGGCAAAGCCTGAAATACATCTTCATCAGCTGCCACCTCCCTCAGGAGGGTGAGTATCCTGCCCCATTGCCAACAGTGAAAAGAAAGTCTGCAGCTTTGAAGAAGTCTGCATAGGAAGGATAACCAGTTTCCCGATACTTCAACAGCAGGCAGAAATAGATGTTGTCCCTGCTAAAAGCAAAAGAAAAAGAAGGTGTTGCTTAGCTGTGACTGGGTCATACAGCCTGCAAGCACCCCTGGTGCGCTGGGCAGAGTGAATGGGAAGTAACAGCCCCCCCAAGCTCCCCACTCTCCCAACAGATCCGTGCCCAGCAGGCATGCAAAGCAAGAGAAGGCATCGGGCCCTAATTTTCCTCTCACAGCAGCTTTACAGGATGATGAAGTTACTCTTGGTTGCAGTAAGCAAAAAATGTGTTGGTCCTGTGGCTTGTGACTGAGGAGTACCCTGCAAAGATTCTTTTTTTTTTTTATCACTTCATTGTTAATGGAGAGTTTCAGAGTGTTCTTGTATACAGTGACTGAAGTCTCATTATATATTTAAGTGCAATTACTAGCTTGGTTCTGTTCTCACACAATATCTCTCCTCAGTGCTGCACTTCCCCCATTCTGTTTTCTTGCATTTGCTGAGTGAAATCAACTAAGAGGCCAGATCTGTTAATAGATGTATGATAGCCCTTTAGAGCGCAAGATTCCTGTAAATTTCGCTTCATCCCTGCCAGGCGCAAAATCGCTTGTTATCTCAGGTTGAGTATGACTCTGGGAGAATGGAAGGTAAAAAGAAACAACCAGAAGAATGGAAGAAAATAATGAGGGAAAAGAGGACACAAGCTGATTGGCGCTTGGGAGTAGTTAAAACAAGATTGAGGAAGATATATATATATTTATGCATTTCTTCCTAGGGGAATGTCATGATTTTAAAACAAATCTTGTGGACTTTCCATGTGAGTGTGTTTCTAAAAGAGCAATACAAAGAGAAAACCAGTTTGGAAGTATTACAAATGTTAAAGAACAACAACCCTGTAAATTGACAAGACTGAGATAAACCCATCAATTTTGCTTTATGTTTACTGATCATCTTATGTAAAATGTACCCTATACTTCCAAGAAACTTAAACTTTGAGCAATATGCAGCATGTAATAAATACATTATTTTCTCTGGCAAGCGATTGGAAGGGAGATACACCGACCACACCTGGGAGCAGGCTGCCAGCAATGCTTACCATACATGTGATTCCAACCTCTTTGGGATTAAAGGGTTGCTATAACAACATGATGCATTTATTCCTATATAGCTTTCATTTGCTTATTTTTTATCATCACTTTTTGGAATATCAGTTGCCATAACAACAGAACATAGTATCTTAAATGCCACCTTTCATGTATATTTATGCAATACAATTGAAGGTATGGGATGTGGGACTGGGGCAAGCTTTGGGTTGGATTAGTACACATCTTCCCCATGAAAAATTCCAATGTTACCACTAGAAGTAAGAGTGAATTCAGACAGGACACAGCTTTGCAGTGACACTACCTCTTGCAGCGACACTACCTCTTGCAGCTGTAAATATACTTAACTTTGCAATGCTTCCGTTGTTAATTAAGTGTTGATGAGTCTTATAAGTTATAAGCTGTCAGCATGGATCACTCTTTGGATGTTTTTCCAAGCTGTACTTTCTATTAATTCCATTCTGTTTCTGTTCTTATTAACTAAGCTGATCACTCTCAGAGGAATGTGAGACTTTCCTGAGTGGAGCAGAGTTGAGACATCCAGCCTGCTATCCTGCCTTTCAAAGGAGACTGGTAGTCAGATTCTTGGCTCTGCATCCAACTTTTTCCACCACTGTACTGGTGTGACCTAAAATCAGTTTTGAGAGGTAATGATGTCTCCCCATGCAGATGGCGATATGTCCCTGAATCTTCCTTCCATACAGCAGGAATATGCAGAGAAAGAGGTGCAGAGGAGCTGGGGCAGAGCACAAAGGTGTTTGTTTGCTCTCCACAAGCTCAGAGGAACTCGGGTTTTCCAAAGACCGGAAGCAGCAGACTCCTACAACTCTTTTATGTGCCCAATGTGACTGCCATGCCAGGGCAGCGGGGTCATACTGAGGAAAGATCCAGGAGTGGGCCCAGTCCTGAAGGTCACCAGTTAGCTTGCTTGACAGGTGAATTCTCCAGGGATCCACTGCAGTCTAGACCTAGAAAAGGACTTAGAGGGGGCTAGCACAGGGGGAAGCAAGGAAGACACCTTGATAACTGTATCTTTCATTATTACTCTGTGGACAGTTTCTGTGGGAGGAAAGCAGGCATTTCTGGTTTATGGCCAATAGTTTATGGAGAATATTGTGTGAACCGGGGTGTCTTGAGTTCTTATACAGGGCAAAAGGTATATGAAAAATGAGGTATGTAAATGATCTCTCTGTCCTCCATGCTAACTATTTGTATGAGGATGAAAATAATCATTGAGGAGAGGAATAGTAAAAGATAGAAGTACTGATACTTCCAGTTTCAGTCTTTTGACATTGACACAGAGTCCTAAGTGTAAATTACTGCAATCACTGTTCTGAGTGACTAGGTCAGGTTGATGCCACACTATTCACATGTACTTCTTTAGAGAGAACTGTGGTCTGGATACTACAGATTATAAGGCACCACAGGCTATCAGCTCTCTGTGTGCTTATCAGAGAGATTCAGAGTCCCTGCAAAAACCCAGCTGGAGTATTCTGTGATTATCAAGTTGCAAAGGATTGGTCTCCATTATTCCGACTCTGCTCTTACTCAATAAGCCAGTGAGGCTTTGGCGGAGGTAAGCCAGGTATCCACTGCTGCCAGCCCTTCAGTCCCCACTTCAGCAATTTTCAGTGTTCCCCTTGACACCTGCAGGTTTCCCAGGAAGCTGCAGTTCCAGCTGTTTAGCAAAGAGGGCAAGTGTGGTACAGCTGCCCTCAGGAACACCTTTGCTCTCTTCCTGGCACCCCTGCTCCCAACCCTGGCACACTGCTCTGCCACAGGGTCATAGAATGGATGAAACCCACCACTGATTCCAAGTGCTACCCATGAGGTGCCTCTGTAGATTAAATGCAGCCAAAATCAATCTGGTCTTAACACGGACAGCAATTAGAGGGGTGAATTCATCTTCTGGGGGCCTGCAATTATGTAGGGATTTTTCAGACACTTACCTAGGATCTATTTGGCCTCCTACCAGACTATATCTAAAAATGCAGGCACACCTGTGTCCATGTTAAGCATATATTACTCACACAATACCTGGGCTGTCATGCTTTAGTGGGTAGGTCAACTCTTCAGACTACAGCATGGGCTTGGTGCCCTCCTTGCAACCACACCCAGGGTGGGTTTTAGGAGGTAACTCAGACTTCTCGATTTGGTTTTGGACCTGCCTTGTCACTATGGCCTTTTCTGGTGCTTCCTGAACTGGTGGCTGATCCCGGTTACTCTCACTAGACTTGCTGTGCTTGCCTTGCTTTGGTATCATGATCTTGCCAGTAAAGCCACTGTCTCTTCTGCCATGCTACCCCCACTCCTGGCTCCCCTTCCTTTCAAGAGCAGCCTGCTCATGCTTGACATGGACTACACTGGAAGTGCAGAGATGACCTTATGTAAAAGACTGGCAAATATTAAAAACCTGTGTGGTCAGAATGAAGCACATTTGGTCAAGCGTCTAATCAACAAGGTAAAGTCAGGATCAGCAAGATACAAAGATCCATGTAAGTGTACTTACAGTATGACTAAGGCAAGGACCAAGTGCAACAATCTGAACTTAAATACCAGTCTGGAAGCAAAGGAAAATGTCAGAGCCTTTGCTTATCATCCCAGCTATTCAAGATTAGGACACTCTCCCTGCTTTGGAAATACTGGTCTTCATCAGTAGTACAGCTTTTGTCCCGCTGCAGAAACATTCCACAAGCCATCAAGAACCACTTATCTGACAGAGCTGAGTGTAGGCCCTTAAGTAGAAAGGAAAGAAGAGAAACCTACTGAGTGAGAAGAGTTTCAGTGATATGAGTGGTAGACTGAAATAATTGTTGCTTGTGACACCATGAGTTCTCCTAGAATGCACTGTAAACCAGTTCAAGGAAAGTTTGCAGGTTGTTATGGTAGACATCTGGGGTATGTTTCACAACAGGTAGTATCAGCCCCAAGTCTCTTGAGAAGATAAGCCACTGTGTTTCCACATTAGATGTAACTGGAGGTGATTCAACCTGCTTCTCATGAAAATGAGCTGGAGTTTAAACACTCTTGTCTTCATAAGTACGTCTTTCCTTAGCATAGAGGAGTTTGCTGTAGAAGCACAGCTGAGTATTTGGCCACTTTTTTGGAAAGACTGTAGCCTTGTGGAGGAAGACTAGAAGAAATAAACTTGTAACAAACCTGGAAAACTCTGCAATCCTATGAAACTGATGAAATAAATGAAGACAGACTTTTCTTCCTGATTCTGAGAGGTGATCAGTCGTGCCTGGAAATGAGACCACTGTTTCTTAGGATATGACTGCTGGCAAGAAAGTTGAGGCATAGAGAAATTGTTTGTTCATATGTTTGTGTGGTCTATCTTTATAGCCAAAGAACTTCAGATATATATGTGTCCATATGCATATGTGCATATATATGTATATATACACCCCTCATATATTCAAGGAGGTCATTCAGTTTGAAGGGTCTTCAGAAGGTCATCCAGTCCACCCTCAAAGTAGGGTTAACACTGAATTGAGACCAGGTTGTAATATATCATCTGCTTTCCATTGGCGGAGTTGTCATAAGGCGGGTAAAGATAGTTCACCTTCCAGCTCTTTAAACTTTGCATTTACAGCAACTGTTTGTTCAGTGCAACTCCTTGGTCACCTGTAGAGCCTAAAACAAACAACAGAGTAGTTATTCTTCAGAAAAGCAAAGTTAAACTCTCCTCAGTAGCAGAAGAGCCATCCCTGGATTCTGCTGTGTGTTGTAGAAATGTTACCTGTCATTCAACTTGTCCTCTCCTTCTCAGCTTGTGCAAGGAAGGGGAAGTGAGGGGGGGAGGGAAGTGCCAGGCTGTGCGTTGTAGCTGATGAGATGAAAATGACCTTGTCGTCATCTGGATTCTGGTTTGAGCAATGCTGCATATCCCTTGGAGGTGGATTAGGTTTCCACTGACAGGCTCTGGGAGATAGAATTTCCATTAGAATTAGGGGAAGAATATCTATTAGATAGATACAGCTCCTTATCTGCACCTTGTCTCCTTCTCAAGCTGTCTGTGTGCTATCTCTCCTTCTCCTTGCCTGCTCTCACAGTTCCTCTGCTCGTCAGATTTGTCTTGCTCTCTTCACCTCTCCCTGGGCTCTTCCTGCAAAGATAAAAAAGTTGTTTTTGCCAGACATGAAGTGCCATTGCTTGTCCTTCACTTTCTAACTTCAACTTCCAAACAAGGGGCTTCTGCAGCAAAATGACTGGACCAAGCACCATGTGGGCTGTGCAAACCCACAATGCACCTCTGTTTCCGGCAGACACAGCAAACTGCTAGTGAGACTTCTTGCCCTAAGATCATCCCTGATCTCTACCCACCACCATTAAGACATCCTCAAATGGGGCCAACAGGTAAATGCAATGAATTTGTACTCTGATATCATACAAAGGTCCCAGCCCTGTTATACAAGGTCATCTACTAACACTTAAGCAGAAGACCCCCTGAATCCTGAAGGTTTTTGCACTAAGAGTGGCCACTAGTGCATGTTTTCATCACACAATCTGTGTTCTTATTCCTGAGGTGTCTTTTTATTTTACCTGTGAGATGGGTGGTCAGTGTGCTGCACAGGTAGCTCTGGAACCACTTCTTTGAGAACCACTGACCTTCAAAGCACTACTCCTTAAGGATAACAGCATGAAAAAATGATACCTTCTTTGGGAATCTGTCTCAATAGCCAATGCTGGCCACTGCTTTATCTTTGGCGGGGTTGGGAATAGAAGGCAAAGCCTGTAAAGGATCCCACAACGCATAATGGAAGCTTGAATCATATCCACTCTTCCTGCTCAAGGAGACTTTTACCAGAGAGAAGAGACTCTACTCAACCACAAACAGTGTCTTAATTCCTGGGAAAAATTAAAAATTGTCACATCAACCTGCACCTCACTTGCAATGGCTTTTCCAAGCATGTCAGTAGATACCTCTGCAAATCATTGCACGGTTTAATTAGTTACATATAATATCCATAGAGAGAGATGCTGAGAGACCCGGGAGATACACAGGACTGATATCCTAGATTTTTATATTAGGACATTAGTGTTGGGCCTGCATACTCATAAACATTTACTTCCCTGTTAGACTCTTTTCACTAAGAATGTTCCTTCAGCTTTGAATAATTTTTTTCAAGGAAGATCATTTTGTTGGCAACAAACTCAGGAAAAGCTGTAATTTTAAAACAATACCCACACTGAACTTGAATGACTTAACCTTCAGAATTCCATGTAAAACAAAAGACATTGTTTTTACTTCACAGCAAGCAAAGTACCAGCAAAAATTAAATCATTGCACTCTAAGTCCTGACTTTTGTAATAGGGCACAAAAATGTAAAAGAAAAAATGATATCAAATAGAAAACGTAAATCTTCAGTCAGGAAAGGGCCAGGGGAACATTTCACACAAATTAAAAAAAAAACCCTCTCCTCTAAATTGATCCACTTTCTGAAACTTTTAGCTTTTGATCCATCAGTGTTTCCAAAAGAAATATATTCTGGTAGAATGTTTGTCATTGGTCCTCCTTGAAATTGTTCTTGTGAGCAGGGTGCCATCTGCACTTACGTCCCCATGAAAGTCAGAGTTCATTCTCAAGCACCATTGACCGACAGCATGAATTCAAAGAACTTTTTAACAGACAGCACCATACACCAGTTTGCACCTTCCCCTCTTACACGCACAGGACCCTCCAAAGGATCTGCTAGCTATATTTGATAGAGTAGTGGGTTACAGAAGAGCAAATAGCATTAGAATTACTTCAAAATGCAACATTTTCTGAAGCCTTCCTGTGGGGATTGGGAACTCTAAGCATAGCAATAATTTTATAATTAATATCCACTCATGGATATTCATGTGTGGTGATTCTGACAATCTGGCCAGTTGTTTTGCATTTGAGTTCTCTAGCCACTGGCAAAATAATGTCTATCCTATCTCCCATCCATATGTTTTCATGACTAAGATTCACACTGCTCAGCTATCACAGTCCTTCAACTCATTCCACACTGAACTCGCAGAGTTGTCTTTTGAGAACCTTGGATTCTTTGAGAAAAAAAAGTATTTTGAAGGAGTATCAATGATGCAAAAAGATGGAAACTTGAAGGCAAAAATAACTCCATGTGAAAGTGAACATTCAGGTAGTTCTGTGATAAAAGAGGGATGCTGCATTAAACACATGGTATTAAAGCCTCCTTTCTAAATACAAGTCATATTGCTTTCTCCTTTGCACAGCAACATTCAAAATTCATCAAAGTTTTCAGCTGGGAAAGCTTGCTAGCTTCTTTCTCCTTTACATGTTTTTTTTCCCCTTCTCTGTTTCTCCAAAAGAAGCATGGCTTTACGGGGTTTGGTAATTGGCCTTTGTCTCCTGGGAGCCTTTTCTGTCAATAAGACACAATTAGGGATGCCTGCTGGCCCTGCTTTGCAAAGGGAAACTAGCAACACCTGTGAGAGCATTACGTGCCATGTTTATAACAGGGCCTTGCATAATCAGCTGCATGGACTGAAGCAAATGCTGCAGAAAAAAATATTCACCAGGTCATTTGTGCTGTGGACATTGTCAATGTAGACATAAGGTGCAAGTATAGAACTATAATACTGTGTTTTAAGCACATCTAAATCCCTTCTCAGACATGCATCATATAAAGGTGAGAATTGGGCCATTATACAAATACCAGGGAGTACATCTCAAAACTCACAGGCAGACCTTACAAATGAAGCAGAAGACTTAGTTTTGACATGCTGAGAAGACACATCTGTCTCAGGATGCATTTATTGATTTGCTTTTGTGCTCAGAGGAGCAGGAGACTCGCCTGTGCCTCTTGGCCATTTTCGTTGCCTTAAAACCAAAGGGATGAAGTCTATGCTTAAAGCTGTGCACCTGGAGAAGGAATACAAGAACATATGGTGTTTGTAGGGTTTTAGTGGGCAATGCTAACAGCAATGACATCTCTGAAGTACTTTGTAGCATTCCAGATCTCAAAGGCTGATGGGTCTCCCTGACAAGAGATTCCTTTTGCATGGGAAGAGCCACCCAGTAGAGATTGGCCTTCATCATCTTCTTCTGCCACCTCTGAAGCCATGGGATGGAGGCAATGCGTGTTGCATTCTGGATACTTTTAACTTGTTGAAATTCTCTTTCATTTGCAATATACTACCAAAGCTCCCCAAGGCTGTTAAAACACAGGATGGTGTAATCTTTGTTCCAGGAATAAGGGGAGTAAGATGCAACCAGTCCTTTGACGGCCTTAGAATATGCCAGACACAACAGAGTCTGGCTCAGTCAGCTGATTAAAGTGCCAGTCTCTCAAATGTGTTATTATCCTGCAGATTTCCCCCAGAATTCAAAGTATGTCGTAGTAGGCAAAAGCCCAGCAGTCCTGCAAGAGAGAGTCTGTCACTTGAGAGAGATGGAAGTGTTCGGCTGAAAAGCAGTACCAAGAATTATGGCCTAACATTATGACCTCATCTACAGTTTAAAATAGAATCTAAAGTAACAGTGGGAATATGTTCTTTCTCAAAGAAAGAGGTAAACAGAAGGACAAGATAAGTGCATTCAGTATCAGAACAAAAGGGTGTTGACAAGTGTAACCCAGCCCTATGGACAAGATTCAGTTACTCATCCAGGAGAAATATCTTTGAGAGCATCTATTGTTTTGGGATCTTAGTTAGAAATGTTTTAAAATGCAGGATACCTCTGAAAATGCAGAGCTGCTTCCCTTAGAATATACCATGAAGATGAAGAAGAGCTAAATGTTCTGCCCCCACCTACCTACTCGAGGTTTTAGCCATTAAGTAGTGAAATAAAACAGAATAGCAGGGCACCATATCCTTGTCATATGACAGGCTGAGAGAGTTGGGGTTGCTTAGTCTGGAGAAGAGAAGGCTCTGGGGAGACCTTCTTGTGGCCTTTCAACTCTTAAAGGGGACCTACAGGAAAGATGGGGACAAGCTTAGCAGGGCCTGTTGAGATAGGACAAGGGGTAACGTCTTTAAACTAAGAGAGTTGATTTAGACTAGATATAAGGAAGAAATTTTTTATAATGGGGCTGGTGAACCACTAGAACATGTTGCCCACAGAGGCGGTAGATGGCCCATGCCTGGAAATATTCAAGGTCAGGTTAGATGGAGCTCTGAGCAATCTGATCTAGCTGAGGATGTTCCCTCCTGCTCAGTGCAGGGGGATTAGACTAGGTGGCCTTTAAAGGTCCCTTTCAACCCAAACTATTCTATGATTCTATGATTTTATGTACACAAGATGCCCAGTCCATGGAGGTGTAACAGCTGGATCTGAACCTCTATTTCTATGTCTCCCTTAGGACCATGCTTATGAGAGCTTACCAATTCCATCATCATTAAAGGTTGATAATGTTGTGACACTCTTCTCCCAGTATTTGTAAATCATGTTTCAGATGAATTGTGTCTTTCTGGCAGTGAAAAACAACTATAAATTTGGTTTAACCAGCCAGTCAGCTTCAGCTTAGGGCTTGTTGCCTTACAGGAACAGCTCAAAACAGCCAGAGGATGCTAAAGAATCTGGCCTTATATATCAACTGAAAGAGATGATTTAAGGTCTGAGCCTAGCACGAGCACCAGTGCTATTAGATCCATCTCTGGTACCCTAAGGTTAAAGATATTACTATTACAGATTCTGTCTGTGCATGTCTCCTTGAGACCAAGGCCTCCCTTGCTGCTGGGAGAGCTCAACAGCTCTTGTTCAAGTGCTAATATCAGACAGAGGTTCAATCCAGAAAGCACTGAGGCCCCTGAATTCCCATTAATGTTTTGTGAAAATGCAGAGTATAGTCTGTGCACCGAATTAGCTCAGCAAAGACCACACTGTGTTCTCAAAATATAGTTTAATATCTTTTTCCTGTAAGAGGCAAATCACAGTGCATGAAAGCATGAATTGTTTTCAAAAAACAGTTCAGATCAGTTTAATTCAATTCAATCAACCTGGTCTAAAACAGAGTGCTTTGTGTGGGAGCCTAATGCGATGATTTATTTTATCTGTTACAATACTACAGACCCGAGTTTACATTGTGGATTCTGCTACCTTTCTTTACTACCACCTTTCCACACCCTGATCCAGGATGCATATCAGGTTAGCATCATATTAGTATAAATCAGCCTCAGGCTTACATAAGACCCATCTTATTATACTGACCTAGGACAGCTTCGGATATGAAATTGCATTCTCCTGGTCTTTCTTACCATCACCCTTTATGCTCTCAGATGCCCCCTGAGCTAAGGAAGGTGCTGGGGGAGGAGGAGCCTGGCCAGCTGTGCAGCAGCTGGTGGTTGCAAGCCATGTCCTCAGTGCCCAGGCTAGCAGTGACATACATTCTGTGCTACAGTGTCTGCACAGCTCCCCAAAAATGATACGTGTTTCAAGACCTAACAGAAAACAAAAGACTGAGATAAAAGTGACCCACTATCCCTTCTCAAAGAGTTCACATTTCTGACTGCGGTCACCCAGGGTCTACTGCCTGCCGTTTTATCTAATTTCCATAGGCAGATAATTTTCTAGTAGAAATAAAACTAAAAAAAAAGTAACCCCAGTCTACACAATTCAGATTCTTTCAAGTGTCAAAGTTTGAAGTCTTAAAATGAAAGTTTTGATTGAGATCATATGGTATTTGTGCAAGTAAGGAAAAGTAAATCCTGTCTAATCCACCAATAATTCCAATGAGTTTATTTTGTTTCAACAAGCTCTGTTGGTAAATTTCACTGATAACAAATGCTGGGCAAGAATAAAATTATCCCTGCCACAAGATATTTCACAAGATTTTGTGGTGTGTGTTTGTTTGCTTAAAGTTAAGGAAACCAAACCACATTTAAAGTGCTACATAAAACAAATTCAGGACTTTTATTTTTGTTTGGTCAAAGATGTTCTTAGTATCATCAGAAGGTTTCATTTTTGATGCTAAATATTTTTAAACTTGAATACAGCAAGTGTATGATTTATTTTAAAAATACAATAACTTAATGTTGTAGACCTATTTTATCATTATCACAGTTTAAATTTTTAACCAAAATAATAAGCAAAATAAAAGTTCTTTCAAAATGAAAGATTGGAATGTTACTGCACAAGTCTTTTTAAATAGATTTTTTTTTTGCCTTACGGAAATGTCTTTTTTTTCCCATCTTTTCCTCTGTTCCATTAGACGATGTTCAAATCTGCATATTCTAATGAGAAAACTTTTGATCACAAAATTCCTGCTCAGCTCTGTTGATTAGACTTTCTTGCACATAGTTCAGTTTTGTCATTTGAAAACTAAGTTGTTTGCCCACCTCTGCTATTCAGTTTTATCTTGCTGGGGAGATTAAAGGAGGGCAACGTGTCAGACAGGCGAGAAGGAGGAGTGGAAATAATTAAATATAATCCTACCAATTTAACCCTATTTGCAGTGGGGTTTAAAATTCTGGTTCCATACAGAATAGCATGTATTTTAAGATCATGTGTCCCAATAAAAATATTAATTAATTTATCTATCCAGTCTGTGCTTTTCTTTTCTCTTCATTTTCATTTTGATCAAAGGAAAGACATAACTGTAGCAAAAATCAGGAATAAAAGCTGACAGATTAAAGCATGTTCAGACAAAATGCGCTGGACAAAGTATTAGTAGTGAGCTTACTATGTGGCACTGTTTCCATATTATACATTACAGAGTTTTGGAAATTAAGCCATCTTTTTGATATATGTCCTTAAGCAGCAGAGCAGGAAAATGTTATATTAACCAGTGTTTGCAAAAGTGTGAGAGATTGCTGGGGCAGCTGGGGACATCAGGCAGTGGCTAGTCCCGGATTTTGATGAATAAAGTTCTAGAAAGGCAGATACACTGTTTGGAAGCCTCCTGTGTAATCACTTTTGGCATCAGTTAACTTTTCCATTATCATCATTTCCAAACATCCTTTCAGCCTCTTTCTTCTAGACACAGAACTTCCTTTTGTTTCCAATCCACTGCAATTTTATGTCATGCTGCTGTGAACAAATGTGAAATCAATTCTGTGTTTTTCAGCTGGTACGTTCCTTTTTGTTGGGCACCAGCAAAACTAACGTCAATGCCAGTGTGGGTCACCCTTATTTAAAATATGCACCAATTAGGAATCGTACTAAGCTCTGTAAAAGGGTGGAGAATGTTACCCTGGAGGTGGTAAACACATTGGACCATTATCTGAGTGCAGTTAAGTAGGACTATTAATACTTCAGAAGTCACTTCTGACCAGACCAGACCCTCAGAAACACTGCAGTGAGCACCAGACAGGCTCCAAATTCCCTCATATTGTGCTGTGGGGACCTAAAATAGATGGAAATAGTGTGAGGAATAGATATTTATGGTGGTTACTGTCACCTGCAAACCTTCTACTCCATACTCGTCCTAGGCTTTTAGGCATTTAATGGCACAGGACAAGAACGAGCAACAAGTGCAACCAGAGTCCAGGGCATCTTTCAACAGCCTTAAGACAAACCCCATGTTGCCCAGCCAGCCTAACTGAAATGCGATTTATTAAGAAAGGAGAAAGACTAGATGCCAGCATGAAAAGGTTATGTGAGATATAACTAGCCATAGACATTATATATCAGAATGTCAGACTATCCAGGTACACATGGATTAATGAAGAGAAGATGACTAGCATCTTCCAAAACAGAGGAAGCAGTCCTGAGGCTTTTTTTCCTTTAAAGTCCTGTTTGGCAGGTGATTAGGCAGTTTCTGGGAGGTTTATTACTGAGTTTTATCTTTCCTGCCATCAGTTCTTGATTTTCCTTTTTACTTTCTAGATTCATAATTTCACTTTTGTTGACATGCAGAGCTCTGAGTGCTTGTTACCCTCTCCAGATACTCCCTTTGTCTCTCTAACAAACACATACACATAATACCTTTTAATATACTTTGCTTCTACAGTGACACTCCCATCACATAGCGTGTAATAATGACTTCCTCTATTCAGCTTTGATTTCTATTACTTTTTCTTCTTCCTCCTTCTCTCCAACTCTGAAACCCCTGTGTAGGAAAAAATCTTGCTGCACCAGTTAACACTTTCCCAACTGTTCTCCAGTTGGGGAAGCTACCAAATTCAGCTCCACTCTGAGAAGGCAGGTTTATACAGTTTTCAACTCCCCATTAAAGGTATTATACTTTATGCTAAGCACATGCCATGGGCAGATCTCATATCTGTCATGTTTGCTATAGAATAGTAGAAAAGAGAAAACACTCTTCTGATTTACAGGATATTGAATATACCTGAAATTTAATCAAGAACACATTTGTAATGAGGCTGAAAATGGCCTGTCAAATACTGGCTGATGATTTCTTAATTAAAAACAACGATAAATCTTCTATATAGGATGTAAGAATATTTTATTAAGGTATCAGTGTGGGATTATATAGAATACATAAGAAAAAAATGGAAGCAAGCTGAAAAAAAAGGAAACAAACAGAAAAATCTTCATCTTCATTCCATTCTTTAAAACATGCACAAATATCAATCTAAAAGTGATAAACTGGCCATCCTAAGTACATTGGAATGACTACCCAATAAAATTCTGAACAAATATTACTATTCCTGGCTTTTGTTTTTCTTGCCTTGCTCCAGCAATATGTGAGCTCAGTGACAGTCCTCCTTTTACAGCTATTGACTTAGCCCTTTTAAAAGGAAAGTGTTCCTAAAATTCTCCCAAAGACTGAAAATCTCAGTAAAGGCCAAACTACTTAATTCAGGCAAGAAAATAGACTAGGTAGCTTGCACCAGTCTTTAACTTGCTGTCCATGGAACTGATCACAAATATTAATGATGTGCTTTAACCCCAGCAGGGCAGCTAAGCCCCACACAGCCCCTCACTCTTTCCCCCCAGGGGAAGAGAATTGGAAGGGTGAGAGTATGAAAACCCCTGGGTTGACATAAAGACAGTGTAATAGGTAAAGCAAAAGCTGCACATGCAAGCAAGGCAAAATAAAGGGTTTGTTCACCTCTCCCCATTGGCAGGCAGATGTTTAGCTATGTCCAGGAAAGCAGGGCTTTATTGTGCAAAATGGTTACTTGGGAAGACAAACGCCATCACTCCAAATGTCCCCCCTTCCTTCTTCTTCCCCCAGCTTTTATTGCTGAGCACGATGTCACATGGCATGGAATATCCTTTTGGTCAGTTGGGGTCAGCTGTCTCAGCTGTGTCCCCTTCCAACTTCTTGTGCCCTCCCAGCCTACTCGCTGGCGGGGCAGTGTGAGGAGCAGAAAAGACCTTGACATTACGTAAGCACTGTTCAGCAATAGCTAAAACACTGGTGCATTATCAATACCATTTTCACCACAAATCCAGGACATTATCACCACACAAGGTACTAGGAAATTATCCCAGCCAAAACCATTACAATTATTTAGCTCTTACCTTTGCACCCAATGGATCACAATGCTACTTATTTATCCTTTCCACAGACGTCTGCTCAAAGTACACACATTTTCCCAAAGGAAAAATGGCCAATTTTGACTATGATTTCCATAAAAGTCTTATCTGGGCCTTACCAGGGCTGTTCTGTTGCACAAGCAAAACCACAATATACAGCTAAGATTTGTCATACACAGCTGATTCAATTTTACAGCTACCATATAATTCTTGTGCATGTCAAAACAAGACTCCCCAGTCCTCTGTCTCCTCAGCCATACCCCTATACAATCTACACAGAGTGAGGATTGCCAGCTTCCATTTTGAGCAGTCTTCTAGACTATAGCATAGCCCGCAGGACCCAATAGCTCTTTTTGAGTATCTAGCCCCAGATGCATCCAAACACCATATATGAGCAAAACTGGGGCACACACACCTCCTTACACTGTGTCCTAGTGTCTATAAGAACAAAATCTATCCACATTGTCCAAATGAAAGATGTGGTACACATCAGCCAGCTCTCCAAGCTGGATGATGGGGACACTGGGATCCCAGGAGGTATCACAGTCCCCATCTCCCACAGAGCTTTCTCATTGCCACTTCTGCTTGAGGGTAGACACTACCTTGGGCATATCCAGGAGATTGAGGGGAGCATTTACTCCCCTTCTACTTGGTAGTCCTGAGTCTGCAACTAGAGCGCTGTTTCCAGTTCTGGATCCCCTTTTAAAAGAGAGAGAGTGAAAACTAGAGCAATTTTAGCAGAGTGTTATGAAGACGGCTAGATGTCTGGGGAACATGCTGTATGAAGAGACACAGATATAGCTGGGTTTCTTCAACCTGGAGAAGAGGTGGTGGAAAAGGATTTAATTTTTGTCTGCTACAACTGAAAGTGGATTTATGGGGAAGATAGACTCCATCTCTGAGGTCCACAGCAAAAATAAAAGAATCAATGCCCAAAAGCCTCAGCAAAAGTAAATCTGACTGGATATAAGGAAAAAATCTTTGCTGTGAGTGTAGTTTAGCACTGGAACAGAGGCTCAGGGAAACTATGGAGTCTCCATAACAAATTGTGTAACTATGGACTGGGTAAATGGTTGGTGAGAGTGTGGAAAATTGGCTGGGCTCAAACGGTGGCAATCAGCAGTAACAAGTCCAGATGGCAGACCCTTACTAGTGGCATCCCTCAGGGAGTAGTACTGGGCCAATATCATCTATCATGATTGTTAGCAACCAGGGTGATGAGATAGACCTCACTCCTGGCAATGTTGCAGAGGATACCAAACCAGAGGGAACAGTTGCCATGCTGGAGGGTACAATGGCTATTAAGAGGGAGATAGATAACCTTTAAAAATGGGCTGACAGGACCATGAAGTTCTAGAAAGGCAAATGCTAAGCCCCGCACCACAGAGATGGAATAACTTCATGCAACAGTACAGCCCAGGAACTGACTGACTGGAAAGCCGTTTTTCACAAAAAGACCAAGAGGTCCTAGTCAATAAGAACTGAACTTGACTCAGCAGTGTGTCCTTGCAGCAAAGAAGGCCAACCATATACTGGGTTGTATTAGTAAAAGGGTAGCCAGCGGGTCGAGGGAAGGCATTATTCCCCTCTGCCTGGCACTTCTGAAACTGCATGTGGAGCATTGTGTTGAGTTTGAGTTCCTCAGTACAAGAGATACTGACATACAGGAAAAATTCAAAACTTTATTGGGCAAGGCCCTGAGCAACCTGTCCTAACTGGTGTTGTCTGAGTGGGAGGCTGGACTAGATCATCTGCAAAGTTCCCTTCCAACCTGGATGGATCCCTGTTTCTATCTTTTGAGATACACAAAACTCTTGATAAACAGTCTGTAATCTGATCTAATTTTGAAGTTGGCGCTGCTCTGAAACAGTAGTTGGACTACATCCAGAGATCGTACTCAACTTATCTTAGCCTTTGACCTGTGATTCTAGTGAACAACATCTTTGTTCATTCACCTGCACAAATCCAGTGCCATTCAAAATAAGCTTTTTAACAGGACATAAAAGCAAATTGATGCATAAGCAAGTCTATTTGCTGCTGACTTCCAGTGGCTGACCCAATTTATACAAAAGGAAGGCCAAAATATATACATAGAATATTATTGTAATTTTGACTACTGTAAGGTAGTCTGCAAGACTTCCAGTTGTCCTTACAGAAGAACAGAGTTCTCCTGGACCTTCCTTGACATATCTGCCAGCTCTGAGCGAACCTCTTGCATGGTTGCAAGCACAGTAACAGCACCAGAAGCCTATGTTTAGGGCTTGAATTGAAGTCCAAGCATCTAAAGTTTGAGAAGATGTTGAGCACCTCCCTATTGACTTACTAGCTGTTGAAAACCAGACCAATTATGCAGGTGAGAGCCCACTGCCTCAAGAAGAACCAATTTCAGCAAAAAGATGTTTCCTCTGGGTTTTCTCAGCTTCTGCTGGGCAAAGCTTTCAGAAGTACTGCAGGCACTCTGGACTGTCAGCTCCACTGACTTTCAATTGGATGTACCCCCTTAAGACGATTAGGGGGTTCTGAAGCTGTTGCATTTTGGAAGGAAATTAAATAGCTCTGCAAGATAAGGCAAAACAGGTTGCAGAGCTGGCAAAGAAAACCCATTGACAGTATGTTGAATCAACTCCTTGCCCACATGATTTTCTAACAGTGCTGGAAAAGGTTCTGTACCCTCTTAAGCTAAACTGCTTGTTACTTTAGCTTATCAGAGTAAGGAGATCCTCTTGCTCACCAGGAATAATTCTTTTGTCATGGCCCCACACTGGTAAGTGAAGAGAGGGAGACAAGCAAAAAAAAAAAAAAAGAAAAAAAGAATCTTTTCATTCATCATACATGAAAATTTGAAGGTGAGGCAGGGAGGGTAGATGGGAGACTGGGCTGAAAAGACCTGTAAAATTGTTTCAGATGGTTCCTGGCATACTAGGCACTTTATAAAACCCAAAAGGCTGCACTAAATGGCAAACTGAGAGGATTCTTTCCCTTTCTTCTATTGCTTTCTCTTACATGCATTAATTATTTACCCACTCTGGTGGATTGACCATGTCTGGACGCCAGGTGCCCACCAAAGCTGCTCTATCACTCCCCTCCTCAGCTGAGCAGGGGAGAGAAAATATAACAAAAGTCTGGTGGGTCGAGATAAGCACAGGGAGAACACACAGTAATTAACATCACAAGCAAAACAGACTCAACTCAGGAAAATTAATTTATTTTATTACCAATCAAAACAGAGTAGGATAATGAGAAATAAATTCAAATCTTAAAAAAAACCACCTTCCCTCCACCTGTCCCTTCTTCTCAGGCTCAACTTCACTCCCAGTTTCTCTACCTCCTCACTACCAGCAGCACAGGGGGACAGGGAATGGGGGTTGTGTCCAGTTCATCACATGTTGTTTCTGCTGCACCTTCTTCTTCAGGGGGAGGACTCCTCACACTCTTTCCCTGCTCCAGCGTGGGTCCTTCGCACAGGAGACAGTCCTCCACAAACTTCTCCAACATGAGTTCTCCCCACAGGCTTTGGTTCTTCACAAACTGCTCCAGTGTGGGTCTCCCATAGGGTCACAAGTCCTGTCAGCAAATCTGCTCCAGCATGGGCTCCTCTCTCCAAGGGTCCACTGTTCCTGCCAGGAGGCTCCTCCAGTCCTGGCTCTCTAGGGGGTCACAGTCTCCTTCAGGCATATCCACCAGCTCTGGTGTGGGGTCCTCCACAGGCTGCAGGTGGATATCTGCTCCACCATTAATGTCTATGAGCTGCAGGGGAACAACCTGCCTCACCATGGTCTTCGCCACGGGCTGCAGGGGAATCTCTGCTCCGCCACCTGCAGCACCTCCTCCACCTCCTTTTTCACTGACCTTGGTGTCTGGAGAGTTGTTGTTCTCACCTATTCTCACTCCTCTCTCTGACTGCAGTTGCTGTTGCACAGTAACTTTTTCCCTTTCCTAACTATGTTGTCCCAGAGGTACTACCACCGTCACTGATGGGCTCAAACTTGGCCAGTGGTGGGTCTGACTTGGAGCCAGATGGCATTGGCTCTTTCAGACATGGGGGAAGCTTCTAGCAGTTTCTCACAGAAGCCACTCCTGTAGCCCCTCTGCTACCAAAACTTCGCCACGCAAACGCAATACACTCGCATTTGACATGTAGTCCTGAAAGGCAAATCTGAGATATAATTTCTAAAGCCATATGCTGTTTCCAAATCATTTATACAAAGAGACTTTATAAATATCCAGAGATGTCACTCCTCTGCCATGCACCAAGAACAGATTTCTTCAAAGCACTTAATGCAATTAGGGTGCTCAGGAGAGGTGAAGATACAGAAGTGCAATAAAACTCAAAGCCTGTCAATGCTTCACAAATTATATAATGAACCAATAATACATTAGATAGGCAGGAGGGAGTCCAAAACAATGGTGGTAAAAAAATAAATAAATCTGTAAATAAGCAATTAATTGTATCACACATAAAAAAGTGTCTGCTGCACGGCTCACTGGTGATTTGTAATCCTCCTATTTGGAAGTCCTGTATGAGTTTGTGTTTTTTCTTCCATGAGCAGCTCAAGCACACAACATGGAATGAAAGCATCCATGCAATCTTTCCAAACATCAGTTATGGTGTTATCGCCTCTGTAGGGGAATGTTTTCCTCCTCAGAAGACCAGCGCAAAGATGTCATGCCACCTCAGCACCTCTTGGCCCTGCATGATAGGTGTTGCTGCTCTCTGAGTGGAGTCCTGATTGGGAGTGGTTGAAAGTCAGGATTATTGCTCTGCAGCAGGGAGGCAGGGAAATTGTTGTGTTTGGGAGGGAAAGGCTAGATTTTCAGATTTTTTAGGGGAGGTAAATCCCCATGTCTTTGTGTTTCTTTCTCATGTCTCCACTGTCTAGCAAAAAAAAAAAAAAAAAGAAAAACAAACAAACAAACCACCTTTGTGAATGCAGAGACCACCCATAGCAGGGAGCACAGATGTGACATTTGAATATCCCGGAGCTGCAAACTGGAGCTTAGCCAGAACAGAGGCTCAAATCACTTGCCATTTAAGTGCAAGTCCCACAGCTGACTCTCGAGGACAAGTTTTCTGGCTTCTGCACTGAAAAAGCTAAGCAAGAGGTACAGTGAGAGGCACAAAAAAGAAGTGAGAGGCTACACAGAAATACCCAGATGCATAATCCAACATGCAAAGGTCTCAGACGGAAAACCTTGCTCAGTCATGAATGAGCCAAGAGCAACTGGGAAAGAAGCTTTGTTTGCCTTAAATGTTTTTGCGTACAACCCTCCAACTGACTTGATGGAAGCTGATGTAGCTGCACAAGAATTCCAGTTTGCTAAGGCAGTAGGACTGGACAGAAGAATGAAATAAGGGCAGAGGGAGTGAGAATGGGCAGTGAAGGCTTTTATTTTATGTCAAAGACTCTTTTCATGGGTGCTGTAGACCACTGTCTCCCTGAAATAGATACCTTTCAAAAAGTTGGCTGAAAGATAGTTCCAAAGAGGAGGTGACAGCAGCCCAGCTTCTACTCTGAGCTGCAACAGGCAAAGGCCAACTGAACTTCAGTGAGCATCAACTACCTACCACAAATTAAGGTGGTGTGATTAGAGAGGGGAAGGTGGGGGAGCCTGAGGACAGAACCAGGCATCACTTCTTCCAGGGACTAGAAACAGCTCTAGCAGAATGTCTACAATGTGAACTGGTAGCAACTGAAGAGCTGATAAAAGGCCATTTTCCTACAACATGGTCAGGATGTTGCTGCGTTTTTCTTACTGCTGTATCTTCCTCTGACTTCTTCCTTTGTGGTACGTGTGGATTCCATACCAGGAAACAGGGAGATTCAGCTCATAAAGGGAGCAAAGAGATTCAGCTTGTCCCAGCTTTTGGACAGGGATTTTTAGCTCAGGGAGGCCAGGTAGCATTCCCAGGTGCTGTCAGCAGCTCCAGCAGGATAGTGGGTTTAGGAATAGTATCCACAGGCAGATGAAGCTCAGCACCACTTGGCCTCTACCAGGGTCCTGCAGAGCTCTGTGTGACTCAGGGCAAGGGAAGCCCATCCTGTCATGGGATGACTGCCACACCATGTGAGGGGGGGCATGTACCCCACCAAGCCATGCTGTGAGGAAAGGATATGATTCTCCAGCTCCCCTGGGAAGTCTGCTTCCACACTTACACCTCTGTTACAAAGAGGAGGAAAAAAGCCCTGACACCACTAACGTCGGTAGGAAAAACGGACCCCACAGAAGGAAAAGGGAGAAAGCTGCACTCTTTCATCCTTCTTTGCCTCTGCTCCCACACAAACCTCAAAACTTGCTTTTTATTATACTTTACCCCCACTGTCACTCCCCTTTTTCTTGGGATAGGCACTGCAGCACAGCAGTCTGGGGTACAAGGCCATAATCCTCCCATCTGATGCACATGGCAGAGCTGCAGAAACATCCTACGTGTCTGACTCCCCCTGCTCCCCACCACCTTTCACAAGATTATCACAACTTGACATTATTGTAACCGTGTTTTGGAAACAGAGGATAGGATGCATTTAATTATACATTTTAGTTGTAGGCTGCGAGGCTGACAGCTTGTTTTTAATAACCAAACACTTGGTGATAATAAAACAAACCTTTAGAGTTGAGCTGACAAAGTGCCAGCCTGGAGGAACATGGCAGTGCAAAAGACACAGGGACTTCTGCAAGCATGGCAAAACCACCCAGCCACCAGCTTGGCTCCAGGGCAAGGACCCCAGTGCTGCACTGCCCAGCAAGCTCAACAGCCAAAGTGTACTTTTAAGATGAGCTCTCTGACAATTGCCTACCAAAGGACTGTAAGGAAGCTGTAGTTCTTGGAAATTTTATCTTGACAGGTAGCTGAGAGACAACAGCTCCATTTCTTTTTTTTTTCATGACCTCCCACGAGAGTCCTCCATACTCCCTTACCCCCATTCAACATCCAAATATTCTCACTGGTGTTTTTTACCTGGTAAAGACTGAGCAAAGACTATCATTTGAACCATCCACGATGATCGAAGGATTCTTAAAATTATGGCAGAGAAGCAACAACTCTCTCTGTGGTGATATTTCACCTTTATATGATCGCCAATCTCAGATAAATCCCACACTAGGGTTTCTTTCCCAGCCAGCTCTGAATTTTCCCACCCCCCTGCACTGCAGTGCTTATAAAAGCAATTTTTCCCTTCACATAAATGCTGCATCCTTTCCAGAACACAGAAAACTTTTCTGTACCTCCTAAGAACTTTCAGCGCATTACTGGTACTTTTTGTAACCCTCATCAACCTTTTCCTCTCTAGTGGCCAAATGTTGGCTGCAAAACCCCAGGCTTTTGCACAGATGGACTTTATCTCCACTGACAGTCAAAGGTCCAGGTACTAACATCTTCAGGCTCTTGAGAAACACAACCAAACTTTGCAGCATCAGAAAGTCTTTAGAAGCAGCTTTAATTCTGTGTACAGACCTTCACAGAACATGTCTAGAGACCTCTCTTGTACTGCCTGGAACCAAGACATTATTCTGTGCTACATCCCACACTGCCGGTAACAGTGGTACACTGGAAATTATGTTTCCTGTCACTGCAGAGATGGTGATGACTGCTGAACCATTGCTGGATAAGGACATCATTGACATAGTGAAGACTCATTTGGAAGCATTATAATCAGTTTCTCCCTGTCCCTCTCACCACCTATGTGAGAAACCGATTATTTCATTCCTAAGAAGGAAAAAAAGGAAGGGTGTGCTCAGTGATAGATGAGAAAGAATAATAATCAGAACAATGGAAGACAGAGAAAGGTTTCTCAAGAGAGAGAGATTTGTCAGTATTGCAGAATTATTTGCTCTCCTTTACGTAAAAAATACATAAGATATGATATGGTCCTCTACAGGAATAAAGATTCTTTTAAAATCCTCTCTGGACCCCCAATCTCTCTAGCGGATCCTTTCCTTATTCAGTCCAGATAGACTAGCTTTCCCTGTGCCATTGAATTTCACTCTTTCCTTCTGTCAGAGGTAAACATTCCTGGATGACTTTTCCCTGTCTAAACTCCCGATGAACAGCCAAGTGACAGGTCACTGAGTCTTTTTAAGAAGCCAGAGGATGGAAAATCCAGCTCCATCTCTTCCCGTCCTTTTCTCCTGTGTTATTCACAAGGAAGAATACCCCTCAGCCAGTTACTCTCAAATCCTGTCTCAGCACAAGGGTCTTTAAAATTCTGTGGGGGTTTCCCTACTCACCCCCCTGGCACTAGGCAGTGATGCTGGCACGGACAGGCTGGATGGTTTTGAAAGTTACAGGTGGTGGGGAACTTTTCCAGCCAAAGCCTCTGCATGCACATGCTATACGGTGGACCCACTGCCTCTGCTGAGATTGCCTCGGCAGCTTCACTCTGTCACCTTTCTTCTAGTCACAGGATGCTCAACGCTCAACCCTTTGGCATAAAATTTGGATCAAGGTCTCCAATGGATGACTCATTCTGGAGTCATCTCTTTTTCCAGTTTTCCCACTGTTCAGGCTTGGAGTTGTGGTAAAGATGTAACTATAGCATGAAAAAAGTATAAATTTAGCAACAGCCCAAGAAAGTGTTCCAAACACAGCCCCACTTACAGAGGAGAGGAAATAAATTAAGACTTAGGTATGTCTCACACTTACCTTGTAATTTGCCAGCATAGGCCAATTTGTAGTACAGCTGTGACAATATTTAAATATAGTAATTTTGAATCTGAATTATAGATGATGTTTTGTACTTTAACAGATCTCAGTGGCTAAATATTTATCATTTCCTCTTTCAGGTGTCTCCTTTTATTGGCAAATTTCCAGTTCCCTCTGCGTTACTTCTCTCCTTTGGAAATACTGCATTGAATAAGGATCTCTCTTCTTCAGAGCTTGGCTCCTCTTTCACCTGACTCCTGTGGTGAAAGTAATTAAGAGCAATTGGTTGCTATAGAAATATTAATATTTATTATTGGTACTGCAGTAGTATCATGAAGCTTCAGCAGCTGTGATATAAATATGTGTAAGAGTAAGAACTGTGCTAGTGCCAGCTGAGAATTATTACTTCTACCACAAGGTCAAGAACCCTGCCGTCATGTAGACATACTCTGAAAACAGTGAAGTAGGTAACCTTCCAGAGAAAACTGTAAAAAACACTTACAATCATTTGCATGCAATACAAATGCAACCATTTTAAGCTCTGTTTCTCTTGTGAGGATCTCTGGGAACTGATATCTATGAACTGTTTTTTTAAGAAGTTGAAGAATATGGGTTGAAAGAAAGAAAATCCTCCTTTTAAACTTTACCATGGGTCAGCTTACCTTCTGCAATTGTGCTATGTGCTTCATTCTGCTGAAAGTTAACTGCAATCATCAGGAAAGGTTGTCATGACATAGACACAGTAAAGGAGCTTTTTTATCTTGGTGTGCCTGGCCCACCAAACCACCATGATAGAGCATTATCTGATAATATTTCTTGTTAAGTGTATCAGCCCTACAAAAGCTAATATCTTTCTTTTAAGGCAGAATGTAAAGGTGAGATTTGTGAAAGAAGAGAGCATCCATCCCACCTTGCTACCACTGCTGACTGCAGTATCACTGATTTTGGCTAAGAGTGAAGCAATTTTAAGTGCCCCCACTCCAACCTGTTATTTTGTCCAGAAAGAGAGCCAGCGTGAAAATCATATCACTGCAATAAGTCCCAGCTGGTACACTTTTAAGATATCACAACAGAAAGGCTATAAATAAAATTCACACCTTTAAAACAAAGAAAAGAACATTTTAGGTGTGTCTGTTTTTTCAAATCACATTATAACATTTTGAAGAATGGGACATTGTTTCATGGTAATTTCTCTGCCTGTAAAAGACTGTTTGTCGTGCAAAAACCACTCTGAAGAAAATTTTCACCCACTTTAGTGCATTAGTGTATTCCTACTTATGTACACACAGATTTAGAGGATATACACACCATGTATGTGTCTGAGTGACTTCCTAACAGCTTTATATATTTACCAATGAGTCAAGATGATTACAGTGAGATCATGGGAAGGAAAGATAATGTACTTTTAATGTATAAAGGGATTTTATGAAAATGACAAGGGCCAATCATTCTAATTAGCTAACAAAGAGAGAACAAGATGTGATAGGATTAAAGGGACACTGTCAAATTACATTTCAGAAAACATTTAATTGCAAAAATTCCATATTCTGACAACTTACACTTCCAATAGCATGTCCTGGTTTTGAGACTATTTAAAATTCTCTTGAGAAGGAAATTTCCACTTTCTGTTTATTTTTGGAAGAAATTAAGAAATGTGAAAAATGGTTTCTGTACACAGAAGTTGTGTGAGTGATTATATGTTGAACAGTTTATTGGGTTTTACATAAATAAACTAGAGAAAAATAACCTATTCTATCCTGCCAGCTTTAGCCAAATTTTTGGTTTATTTCCATTCAAACATATGAAATATTTTTGAGGAGATCTGGTATTTTTCAAACAGGCAAAGGGAAACATGAGCATACTGTTTATGTTGCATTGTACCTGCTATGCTACTGCCTGTGTCCCAGTGATACAATTTAGGATGTGTTTTTCAAAAGAAATGTTGATTATGGGGATCTCCTTTTGCAATCGCCAATTTGAGACAACTGAAAAAAACAACTTTTCAAACTTGCACTACTTACTTCTTTCTGAAAATGAGGTTCCAGCTCACTGTCTCAGAAAATGGAGGCCCATAAAATGAATGATCATTTTGAAAAGCTTTGTTATTTTTTAAATTGCATAAGCTCTTCCAAAAGTAACATTTCAGGGAGTTAAGAAGAAATATTCTGTCTCTTTTTGGTATTTTCCTTCAAATGTGTCATTTGGTCACAGTAATTCTTCTGAGGAATGATGGACTAACTGTGGTGTGCTAACACAATTGTAAAAATCCTCATTTTTGTCCTGCACAGATAAAAATCTAATTTTAAAATTCTGTTTTATAAGTGTGTTTGCTAGCCTGGCCTTAAAACATAGCTGACAGTCTGATACACCCCAGTTAAAAATATTTTTCAGTGACATTAAACTTTTGTGTGGATTGTTTTTTGTTTCACTTGATTTATTTTTTTTAATGCCACAAAAATGTTCCACATTTTTAGTTAAGAACAAAAATAAATTATGAACCAATTTCATTTTTTCTGAAAGGAAAAATGCCTACTGTTTCTTAACCAACTGAATTTTTTTCCTAGAGTCGACCTGCCATGGGATGCTCTTAGGTACCAACGAGAACTGTTTTCCATTCCAGGCACCGCTATTAAAAAAAACAACTTATTGGCAAATATGAGGGAGTGCATATAAAAACAATAGAAACCATTTATGCTTAGGTAATATGAGAGCTAGGGATGTGAGCAATGAGAGCTAAGGGTCATGTTAGGTAACTGAATGACTAGATGAACTGGCATACGGAGAAAGATGAAGGAAGCTAAGCATGACTAGATTGTCTAAACAAAAGGGAATTGCAATGGCATAATGGACTGTATGTATTGTAATAAGGAACAAATAATAAAGAGAGGGATACTGTTTATGGTGACATAACTGGTCAGAACTTGACTATTGCCATAGCCTGAAGATCTTGAAAACGCAAGAGATGTAGCACAGGAAACTTCCTGACAATGAGATCTTCAGGTTGTTCAAAATTACAAAGCAGGTGAAGGAAGTCCCATTGCCTGAGGCTAGACTGGGCAATAGTCCAACCTTCTGGGTACATATTTTACTGTTTCTTGACATTCGTATCAGGAAGTTCTAGGAAATGCTTCAGATGGCAAAGACAAGGTAAAAACAGAGTTGTGCTTCAGAGTTAAAATTACTGTCCCTGTTCCACTAAAGCTCTGCAGAGAAGTTTCAAGATAGGACCTCTCTGTGACTCTAAGCTCCTGTCACATGTACAAATAGAGAGTGCAGGTATCAAGCCTTTGGAGTTAAGACGAACTAGGGATCTTTTCCATCCCTAATTTTCACGAGCAAACAAACAACTATTCATGCCTGGGAACATTAATCACTATTGGGCAGAGGTCTAAATCAAAGAAGGGAAATAATGTTTTGTGCATGCTCAGCACACAATGTTCTAATGTTTATAACCATGTAATTTCCAAACCAAATTTCTTCAAACAAGGCAATGCATCATTCAGGAGTACATTCACTTTCAAGGGTGATGTTTCAAAATAAAGTTGGTTTGAGTTACTGCAGATGAAAAGCAAAAAGCATATGAAAAATACCTTAAGTAGTGAAAATCACTTTTTCCCTCCTCCTGATTGGATAACTTTGAAAAAAAATACAAACAGCTGGATTGGTTTTTATGAAAGTTTCTAAAACCAATTCAGTCTTGGACTGAGACCGAGCATGAAAAATTTGAGCCCCAAAGGAAATATTTTTTTGATAAAGTTATAAATGACTGAGATTTCAAATTGAAATGGCATTTTCAAGCTTGGCAATATCATCACAACCACAATGCTACATTAACTTGTGTTGTGCAAAGCTGTAGTGATAATAGAAAACCAAATTCTCCTGATTTCAACTGACCTGCAGCAAGTTAACTCTGTCAGGGAATCTGTCACACAAATAGAAAACAGTGAGTAAGAAAAAGAAGAGGGCAAATAGGACTAGAGAAGAGAAGGAAAAAAAGAATAGGAGTGAAAGATAAGGGAGAGGGGGAATGAAAAGCAAAAAAATAAAATAAAAGATAGATCAGTACAGTCTCTATCTTCAAGTCCCATATTTCCCCATGGGAGGATAAGATGTCTATGATCAATGTTGTTCTTTTGAACATGGTAGTGAACAACACAAGACATGGAAATGGTAAAGAAGAGACCAAAAGGAAGGTGAAAGATGGACTGGAGGTAGAAGAAGGGAATAAAATAGGGAGATTAAAAGGAAGATGATCAAGGAAAGTAGTTTTGGAGCTATTGCCAGAATTTCTAGACCAGTTCTGGAATGACTGTCAATTACAATTCAGTAAGAGCTCCACTTAAAACCATTTTTAGAACCCTGCAAAAGCAAGACTAAGCTACAAGTAGGCTGTGTTTGTATAGAAGGCAAATAAATTTTATAAAAATAAAATGAGTGGAGGAAGACAGCCTGGAACTGCCCAAGGTTGCAGAGCATCTCTTTTCTTCTTACCATCTAGGAGTCCAAATTGGTGTTTGTGAGCAAGGACATCCCTTCAAAGCCAAGACTTTGGCAGTATCAGCTCCTGCAGAGGCTCCTGTTGCTCTGGGCTTGCCAGGGGTGCCTCAGTGTGAGTGGCCTCAGATTAAAGAGGTCCTGAGGAATGAAATCATCCAAATTTACCATCTTTCGTTAAATTTGTTAACAAACTGAACTCTTCTGCCAGGGATTCTGCATAAACGTAGTCCTTAAAGGTCCTTCTGAAGTTTCTATATCTTCTCAAAACTAGAATAGTTGTCCTGGTTGCTGACCCTGCTTTGCAAGAGCTAGCTTAAAAGCATTTCAGGCAACGGTATTTCATTGAAGCTTGCTCTTGCCTTTACAGCCTAGATCTGGAGCCTTATCAATTCCTCTGCCACCATTTTCACTCTTCTCAGATGCAAAACACATGCCCTGTGTTCTGTATTTTCTGCTTGTCTCCAGGTAGTATTCAATGAAGGACTCCTCCGTGAGCTTCAGCCACAGGTACCTTTCTTACCTCTTTCTAAACCGTCCCCAGGGGTAGAGAATCATTCCCACTTTTTCCTGTATAAACTAGTCATCACATTACAAAGATCCGTTCAGCTTCTGATTTATCTAGTTAAGAGTGAACTGTTTGCTGCTTTGTGTCCATAACCTCACATGGACAGAGAACAGCAGGAAAAAATTAACCCCTCCTCTCCTTCTGACTATGGATATTTTCTCTCCTTTCCATACACTTATTTTAAACTAGGCATCCTTGCTCCCTACCCAACAGCAAAAAAAGTTCAGTGACTCAATTCAATTTAGAAACAAATGTCAAGCTGATAGCTTGTCTGGGAGACAAGAGAGGGGCATTGTCCTCCGTTATTCAAAGAACCTTGGTAAGGCATTCTTAACATTTTTGCAATATTCTATATATTAAATATCTTTAAAGGTATAAACAATATCAAACTTCACCTTTATTTTTAACAAATCCTGAGCAGGTAGTACGAATACGTATGGCAGGCACATTAAGGATATGGGTAATAAAGCTGATAAGATTGGAGATAAGCTTGGAGAGTGCCATAATTTCCCTCCTCTCCGGGAACACATTTGTATGTTAGTTTTAGGGCCCTCTTACATCATATATAAGAAACTTCACTTACCCTGAAAGGTGATGGATGCAATGAGCATCAGAGATTGGAGCCCATGAGCAAACCTTTGGTACAGTGTGAAGGTGGCTAGAGGCAGGTATTTGGCAGTACTGATTCAAAATGTAGCTATTTGAAAAATTGTCATTGGGACTGTTTTCCAAAGATAAATATCTTTGACAAATGTGTGCACATAAATATTGTGATCTGGAAAAATGTTGATTCTGTAGCAAAACAAAGCTCTTTGAAGAGAAACGTATCTATAAATCTCTGTCTGTATCTATGTCTAAATAGACACCATTTTTTGGTGCTACTGTACATCAATAACCATAAAAATGCATTGTGGGAAGGAGAGTTTGGTTGCTTGAAGTTCATATTCTGCATATTAGTTGAAGTTCCCTGGAGAAAATCTATCACTTTAAGTGCATTCTACAGGCAAGTAGCTAAATTATACTGTGGCAACTGTGGTATGGCTCTGTTTAATGCATCTCCAAGCATTCAGCTTTATGCAACAAAATATATAGGGTTTAATTTTTCACAAATACTTAGAAACTTACTTTAGGGAGCAAAAATAATTTTCAGCTTGATTCCTTAGAAAACAATAATGAGTCAGGTAATTACATGCTAATATGCAGGAGTTTTCAGTAGTAAGGATGCTTAGTATAAAAGCTGGGCTGGGGAATACTCTGTACCACTAAAAGGAATGGATAATAGGACAGAAAACTTTACAGGACCCTGGTACGCATTGGCTTCCTGGTATGAAAAAAGAGCGAGAATCCTCCCTGTAGTGTAACTCATTCTTTTTAAGGACAGCAGAAAATTCAAGGAATGCTTTATACTGAAAGATATTCAAGGCTAGGCTGGAATTTCATCTTGAAGGAAGCTTTTAGGGATAATTAAATCAGCTCTGACATAATTTAGGTGAATGGCCTAGGCAGGTAATTAGAAATGCATCCCAAGCTCAACAGCTCTATGACAAAACATCCAGAGACAAAGTAGACTTAATTGCTTGCTTTTTCCACGTTAAAAATTCTGCCAGAGATGAAGACTAAGAAACATTAAATAATTCGTCCAAAATGTCCACAAAGTTGATGGAACCACAGGCATAAGATCTGACATGGATTCTATGAGAAAAATACCGTATGCAAAGTAAGTGCGTCTTCTGGGTAGTGATCACAATGGCTCAAGTCTGCGTTGATCAAAGCCAGGATCTGATCACAGAATCAGACCTGACAGCTTCATATTTAAAAGATTCGAAGACTGAGCAGTTAAAAGTTACAATGGTTGTCTACAGCAATGGGATCTACATATCTTGGAATGAAAACAGCGTCTGTAATGACATCTAGTCACTTCTGGTTTTAGTGAAATCCAAAGTAGCTAATCCTAGCCTTTGTCTTCAAATGGGTACATACACTTTTGATCACAATTAAAACAAAGAGGAAAAAAGAATGTAAAATACATCTTTTTAAACTTCTATGCAGTTTAAACTTCAGTTTAGGTTGATTTTGGCTTAATTACGTGCCAAGTTACAGGCTGTTCGCTAGTGGACAGCGTTGTACATTGTCAACTCACTTTGATAAGGTTTACTAAGTCAAATCTTTTTTCTAGAGAGGTAGAAAGGATCTAAGTGTTTCCAATAGTTACTTTTGGATCAGTTAGTAAAAGAAAATGTTCTGAAAATACTCAGAGTAATGTTCCATAATGTTCCATATTGCACCCTTCAGCACAAGAGATTTCTTAAGATCTTTCTGCCCTCAACTTGTTTCCTCCCTCATCCCCAGTGCTCTCCTGGTGTTTACCAGCTCCTTATCAGTGCTCTACTCTAAATTACATCCATGGGCATAATCTTGCTAAAAGAAAGCAGCCTCTTGTGACGAGTTTTGGGGTAAAAACACAAAGGTTTTTCTCTGTGTGTGTGTGTTAAATAGATTATTTTCCACATCTTTAGACCAAGCCCACATAAATCATAGAATGGATGAAAGTGAAAGAGTAACGGAAGTGAAAGAGTAACTTTGGGCAGCACGTAAATCACTTAAACTAGCTCTGCCACCAAAGCAGATTCATAACATGAAAAAGAATATTTATAACACTGCTGACAAATAATTAGCATTTTCCAGTCTTGCACAAAACATGTGTCTTTCCACGCAGACTGATAGATTTTTATTGAGTTTTCTTATTGTTCTATTTTATCACTACAGGCAAGTAACAAAGCCACAAGCACTTTGTTTTAATTGTCTATCAGGTACTATTGCAGTCTTTTGGGTTCCTTTGTGTTACACCATTTTTAATTAATAGGTTATGGACCTGCTCACACCCCTGAGACTCCATTAAATGCAGCTGGATGGTATGCAACGCTTACTGAATTCCAGCACAAAATTTGTTTGTCTGTAAATGTACTGTCTTAAGACAGGCTCCACGTCCAGCTAAAATTCAATGAAAAATTTAATGAAGCTTGTCAGCTTGTCTAATAAAGAATACTACCACTCTGTATAGAGCTCGAAACCAAAGAAAATTTTGTCACAGCCTTTTTGTCAGACACAATGAGCACCAAAGCCCAAGCTGAAGTATAGACTAGAAACAATTGCTTTTCATTTGATCTCGTTATGTTGCTATCAAACAAATTGAGAAAACAGTGGGTAACATGTGGAAAAGGGAAAGCTGCAAGTTTGGCAGTAAAATGAGAGATAGAGGGAAGGAGGCAGTTTGCATTTTGAAATAAACAGTAAGAGGTAAAATGAAAGGAGGCTGCTGGTGGACATCTGGTGAGTCCCTGAGTTGTGAGTGTTAGCACACAAATACTTTTTGGTGATCAGAGTTGGAATGGTTGCTTTGTTAGAAACAACCTCCCATTCATAACTGAGTCCTTCTGCTCTGTGGGAATTCATTGTGCTGTGGGGTGTTCATTTAACATCATTTGTATGGTTTTCATTTCAGTTTGAGAAAGGTAGGGAATCTTGTATTTCAGTGTATCTATTGTAGGATCCCTGACAATCCTACAAAATCTACTAAACTGGTTATTTTTTGCATTTGTTTTTCTAGCCACAGTCTGGTGCTGTTTAATGCTACTTGTCACATTCACTCGGTGTTCTTTACAGTTGCTTGGTTTCTGGAGGAGTATGTTGTTGTGTTGGGGGTTTTGAACACGGTGATTGTTGTAAAAGGCTTTTATTTTGTAGTGTTGGCCATGATAACTAGAAAGATGAGGTTGCTGCAATCCATGGACACTTTAACAGATAAGTGGTTGTTAATAAATTGGTGATGAAAATTGCTATAGGATTCCAAGATATTAGATCAGATGAAGTCATCCTCATACAACATAAATGTCCTGCTATATGCAACTTCTCATAAACCTCCTAAACCAAGATTTTTCTCTGATTATTATTCCTTCAAGAATACCTGCTGATATCTGTGCATAAAAATTGGTGAAACTACCAGGGAATGAGAAATAAATGAACTGTTTTGCAGTATGCCTGGCTTCAAAATCTGAATACTGTCATGTTCTTCTAGGTGAGACTGTGATGGTATAGGATCCTGATATAATGGATGAAGATACTCAGAATGATGAAAGAAGGTTTATGTTGAGAAGTTTTTGAGGTATAGTTTGTCTCAGAGAAAAAATATGCTGAGTGGAAAGACAGTTTCTGCGTATCCTACTTTTATTAGAACGACGTTTGTGTCTGATGTGTCTACCTGGGTTTCTGCATTCATCATTATTGGGAGATGTATAGAAAGCTCTAGGGAACAGGGGTGGAAATAAGACAGCTGGTAGTGCAGCTTTTTGGGGGGCTTCTCTGAGAAGGCATTCAATAGTGTCTTTGAGACTAAAGACAGAGAAGCATACATTCTTTTTCCTTCAGTTGCTTTTTGTTCTGACTATCAGAAAATCACCTGCTTGTCTTGCTGATGTAGTCTTGCATGATGTACAATTTCTGTAGCGCTTCCTGATCTTAAAGATTCTCATTGCTTTCAATGAGAGGTGAAATGCAACTTGAATGGAGATTATCAATTACTCTCATCCATCTACATGAGAATAGGGTCAGATTTTGGGGTTTCAGATGTGTCATTTCCAAAGCAATCTAATTAGAGCTTGACAAGATGAAGGGTGCTTAAAGGCAGAAAATACTATTTCAGGGGACAGAGTTATTGATATGTAGATGGGAGAGCAGACTAAAACTTGTTTTACCATAGAAGTCCCACCAGTGGGTCTGGCAGTTACACATTATAAGGACTATCAGGTCATCTGGCCTCATTTGTTCTCTTCCTTCCCTACCAGTAGCTGACTGCAGAGCAGGGAGCATCTGAGATGAGACACGAGCCACAGACTTGGTGGAAAATCCCCATTTACCCAGCCTGTGTAAACAGAAAATGTGTTGAAGATGCAGAAACAAAGGATAGAGGTGGGATGGCCAGTTCCTGGTCAGTTCCCCTTAGTCCACCTTTCCCCAGCCTTCACAGGAAAAAGAAAAGTCACTAGAATTGACACACGGAAATGAAACATCATTGTTAAAAAGAGAGGTTATGCAGAGAAAAAAAAATGGAACAAAAGGAGAAAAAAGCAGCAAGAGAAATACTGACATTTGTTACACTATGTCATGGCCTGGAGGTCCCACTTTATGTTTGTGTACCCTTCTGCTAGCCATTATTTCAAATATTACAGAAATATAGCCATTACCCTGGGAGCATAAAAATAAACAAATCCTGCAAGAAACAAGAGAATCAGATTTACTGTCAGAGCTCTGAAAATGCTGGTAGCAACAATACATGTTTTAAGGGATGGGTATCATAAAAGAGGACTGCACAGCTTCTTAGTGAAACCTACTTAGATTTCAGCAACATTCAAGTCCTGCAAGACATCTTTCAACCCCATCAAAAGCCAGGTAGAAAAGTTGTCCTGGCTGAAAATAACTTTCAACATGCTTGATGGCACAAAAAGTCTTCTAGTGGCTGGGACCCAACATGCCAAAACCTGATTGCAGAACTGTAAAATACTTGCAGACATCAGCAACTATCTAAGAGAGAAGAAATCAGGTTAGCCTAGAGGAGGTACTTGACCATTGTGGGATATACCAGCACAACAAAGTCGAAACAGCCTCCTTTGAATGAGCAGAATAAAAAAGATTCTGAAAAAAATGTTCCCCCTTGAGCTTTTGTCCCCCATCTCCTTGGGATCTTGGCTCCTGCTATGACATACCCTGGGAATACGCATGCAGCTCCTGGGGCAGAGACTTCATTCAGTTGGATGCCAGCTTTGGGGGTAAAAGCAGGAGAATGGACTGAGCGTCTGCCGGTGGCTGTGCAAGGATCACGTTGCAGGCAGAGCTTTGGTCTTTCCAAGCAGACAGTCAGAGTTCATCTCAACTCTGGTGACTCTTTGAAAAAGGAGCATTGTGCTTGCTCACTGGAGCATTGTGCTTGCTCACTGGAAAGTGTCTTTCCAGGAACATTTAGCCCTCATATGCAAACACATTTATCAGAAATGCTGCAGGAAATCTCTTATTTGCTCAGAAAACTCTGGATGCAGCAGGCAAGTTTTTTTAATTCATCTGTTAGAGTCTCTAGGAAAGACAAAGTGGGAGAGACTGAAAGGGAAATAACAGCTGATTATAAGGTTTAACAAGTAACGGGAAAACCAGTACACAGTGCAAGTACTAATGTCCTTGCAGTAACAGTAATATAACAGCCACAGAGCACAGTAATACTCATTGCTAAACTTTAAGTACTAGTTTCTAGCCTAAGTTTTAATTTTCTTTTTTTTAGAATTTTACCAGACTCTATCCATGTAAAGTAATTTGGTCAATGACAATTACATGTTTTCTCTAATAGCAACAAAAGACATTTCAACCCTTTTAAGAAAGGTGTTAAGGGAAAAGAATGTATTACTTTGTTTGTCATTAAAGAATTAGTTTCATTTTCAATTTTTATGTTTTTAGCAAGTCTTCTAATGCCTGTGTACTTTGCAGCAGAGGCATGGCATTTCTTTGCTAGGGGGAGATAGGGAAGAAAGAAAAGCTCTTTGTTATGACTGGCAAAATCTAGTACATTTTGTAAATCAGAATTTTTACATTCTCACTAGAAAATCTTTGTAGCTACCAAATGTTTTTTACATGTTGCCTATGTATTGTGCATGTTTCTAGGCTCCCCTTAACACCTCTTCTGTGTTTTTTGACTGTGTTATAACATTAAACCTTACCCCCATCAGAAATATGGAAGAGCATCTAGAGGTCTGAACTCCCCTAAAGTAGAGACCTGGCCCTTCCAGCAAATATTTGTAGGCCACAGCAGTGAAATGTGTGTTATATTCCCCTCCTGTACTTAGTTTACGTAGACAAGAGTCTACTGACAATATCAGTTACTCCATTAGCTGAAACAATAGAGACATTCTGGCACCCAGCCTCCCAGGGAAAAAAAGTGACTTGTTCCACATGAGACTGTTTTGGTGTGGGAGTCAGGGTGCAAGTCCAAGGAAAATCTGTGCCAGAATGCCAATATTAAAAGTTTGCAAAGTCAAATTGTGAAGCTGAGGAAATGTCAAAATTGTACTCAACAGGCATACATTGCTTTCCCCCTCAGGATTCTTGTCTTGTTCAGTACACAGGATGGGCAATGAATGAAGCAGAAGCTGGCAAGAACATAAGGGATGTTCTCTGCTTTAAAAGCTGGTCTGGGACCTAGGATGGCTGAGTTTTATTCCTAATTCAGCTGCCACCTTTCTACAGGATGTTGGACAAGAGTGTAACAATAACTAATATATAGAGGAAATGTGGATAATGTTGTGAAATTCACCTAAAATCTGCTATCTCTTAACTTGGTTGTCATTTCAACCTTAATCTTCTTTTAATACATTTTTTCCAAAACCATTTTGATACACATTGAAATCGGTCTGTTTCTTCTATCCAGGAATGCTCATTAGCAGGCAATTCAATGTTAATCTGTTGCATACAAAGGGCGCAGTCATTCGTTCTGCTGCAGTCCAGTCTCCAGGAGCCCTGCCATCCCAGAGTCTCAGCCTTACACTCATACTTTAATGCGTCTTGACGACCCTGTGGTCATCTGGTCAACAGCTGCATGCTGTTCATGGGCAGGCAGAAATCAAGCAGATTTTAACCTGCTATAGCCTATGCTAAGATTTGAATCTGCTCCTGACTGGCTCTTCACCAGAATTATGAAAATGTTATAATATCATCTTTGTCATCCGTCTGAAACTTTGGATAAACAGCTTGGCCAGGAAGAAGCACAACCAGGATATGTGCAGGCATTGTTTAGAGATGTATATGTGTGTGTGTATGCATGACGTAACACAGGCTCATGTCACAACCTTTTGTAAGAACACTGCATAAGAACTTGCTGCTTTTTACCTTGCAGTTGACTGTATCTGGCTATTTTGCAGTATTAGCGATGGGGAAAACACATTTTTCTTGAATTGTTTTTCCCTTTGTATTTGTGAGAACACTGGAATCCTCATTGGTCTGTGCCTGATGGAAACCACTAGCCAAAATGCTACAGCTGAAGTAAGTGACCTTTGCCAAATACTGAGTTCATCTTGCAGAAACCAATGGACAGGGAAAGAGCAAGAGAGCGAGAGACAGCTCCGACAGTAATGGGCTGTAATTGAGTTCTCAGCCTTGCTTTAACTGCCTTGGTGCGATTGCCTGTGAAAATTGCTCTGTTTTATGCTCTTTGTTAGGTTCTGTCAAGCCCCATTTAAAATAATGAGGCCCCTTCACTCACTTTCTCTCCGTAGAGTTCGGAGCAGACAAGAGAACTTTCAAAGGAAGAACAAAAACTCATCCACAGAGAAGAGGGGGATGTTGTAAATTACTGATACCCAGGATTCTTGCAGAGGCAGTTAGCCAGATGTGACCTTGACAAAGGACAAATCAAACACACATTATCCAGCTCTTTCAGCCAATGTCTTCTGTTCCCAGGAGGTGCAAACTCACGCTGGATGCCCGATAAAGCTGCTGCTCTCTAGCAGCTGATCCATCTTTTTCATCAAGTGTGCAAATCCACAACACACATCGCAGGAGCAGGATGGATATAAAGACTAATGGGTCTTAGAAGGCCCTTTATGAAAGTCATGTTTGAATTGCGAGCAAAGGTCATGTCTAGAGAGGTGATGAGCACTCAAAACCGTGTGTTTCTCCAGTGGGAGCCGAAATGCCCACAGTTCCCTTTGCATGTGGGACAACTCTACCATGAAGTGATTTATCTCATCACTAAGCATGTTCTGTAACTGTCCACAACTGTTTAGGGTGTAATAACTTGCATATCACGCAATATCAATCAGCAGATCCTGTCACTACAGAGACTAATGAAAGGATATTTTGCCCTCATAGAACTCCTTTTAATCACCCTTGGAAAAAAATCTAAAATATTAACCTTTTTATTTTCAGGAAACCAGTCTTTACCTGTTTTTCATGAGGCAAAATGGTTTAGAGCCATGCAATAATATCCGAGTGGTTTAGAGAAAGCCTTCACATGAATAAATTGAAAAAAAAGTGCAAAATATTTTCCTCATTGAAAATACAGATACTTATCCTATAAGTAAAAAGATTAATTTTAAAAAGCTATTTAATTTAATAAAAATTTTTCATATTAAAACCATCCCACTAGCTCTACTGCTGGGCTCCACACTGAGACAGTTGCTGTTAGGACAAAACTCTCTCTCAAACATAAGGGCCCCAATGTGTTGCTGGAGGCAAAATGCTTCCAAAAAGATGGTTCAATCTGAAAGTGTGGGAAATATCTCCAAAACTGTGTGGAGGAAACTGATTTACTTATAAATCTATCAGATTCAAGATTTGGATTTTCTCCAACATAACCTACTTGTCAGTAGAGTAAGAAAGCTGGAGAAATCAAGTGAGATGACTACATACCTTTCCAGGATGTCACTCAGTTGAAATGTCTCCTTGGATTCCAATTTCAAAAAAATCTTGCTTTGCCATAAGATTCACAAAACACACTGTGATTTGTGGGAATGTCCTCTTAGGCGCAAAGCTGGTGGGGAGAGGCTGAGAGACTGTCCAGTAAGTGAATCCACAGAACTTGACTCTAGTCCTTTTTACCATGGGGAGGAGAGAAGGGGAAGAAAGTTATTTTTGATATAAACAGAAATGCGAAAAACAAGTCTGGGCACAGGAGCCCACCAATGCCCGAGTTCCTGTGTTGGCTTTGATAGACACTCCTTGTGCAACACAAAGCCATATACATGTACTGTACTTCTCACTGGCGTGAGAAGACACATACTGTTGGGAATACATTTGTTATTCCGAGCAGGAGTTTTTATGTGGCTCAGAACTATTGTTCTGAGTCAAAGGTGGACATGGGTTTAATCACTGCTTCCTTTCCTTGTACTAAGAGGATGGAAAACAGACACAAGTCCAGCTGCCATCAGTATCCGTACAGATGAAAGTAGGAGCTCAGGGCTTGAGGGTGGAGTGGCCTAATACTTCTGGGCTGAGGAACAAAGAGCCAGTTGATTTGCCTCTGTCACGGCAGCAACAAACCTCAGTGTCTCTCAATTTATAATCCTGTTTTGAGAAAGGGGTAAATACCTAAAACTCTGAGATACAAATTTCTTTTCTTCTCAGGAATGGGAAGCCAAAGGAAATGAGTCAATAGACTGAAAACTCTGTAGAAGAGATATAAGTAATTGACAAACAGAGGCCTGGAAGAACTCATCACATAACACCAATTCTAGCATTGGGCTTGCCTGCAATGTATTAGCAAACCATTAGATGTCCCTTTGTGCCTTGCAAAGCTCCAGACAGGGCACAGTCCTTGGAAAAAAAAAAAAACAACAGGAAAAGCAAAGCTGGAGCTCAATCTGTGCATAATCCTTTCTGCCTTTTTGCTTGCCCCTGCTGTGGTAGTATTTAGTAAATTCCACTTTTTTAGGAAGGAACATGCTTCTGCAGTTCATGATATCAACAAACTACTGGTATTATGCTGTCTGTGTTAGGCATGTTCTTCTGGGTATGTTGGCTGCTGTTAAACTTTGAAGCTGTCAAAGCAGTACGTGGTATGGCAGGAAGACAAACAGTGTGCTCTTGGAAAGTTTAAAAAAGAGGTCCAGCTCTGGGGTGACTTTTGCCTTGCCCACCTGCAGTAGGAAAAGGTATCCTAAAATATGGATCCAGCAGCAACACATGAGGCTGCCAGAAAACACAACAGGCAGTATGTGGCTGGGAGGGCTCCTCAGAGCTGCTGTGGTCCAGATGAGGAATCCTCTGTAAGGTAATAAACATCCTTTCCTCCCAGGGAGCAAAAAGCTGAGTTGTCTCTGTTCTGGATGCTTGCCTCTTAAGCTGTCTTCTCCTGTGTTAGCAGTTTACCACATTCAGCATTTCCCTTAGGTAGAAAGAAAGGAAGTGCAGTTTATTATTTAGTCATAAGTGTAGTTTTATGATCTCTTAATTGGTGAAGAGACAGGAATTGTTTGCTATTCCAGCTCTGACCACATGCAGAGCTGCAGAAAAAGACACAAGGCTGAGTCTGCAAGAAACCTTGTGATAATTCATTGCTAACAATCCCCAGAGCTGCTGCTTTTCTTCCACACTATTGCTCTTCAGGATTCATCATGCTTTCTTCCTTCTTCCCTTTTGCCCATTTTCCTTTTGCCTTTTCACAAAGATCCCATTACCAGTTCTCTCACCTTGCTTCTTACTATCTCAGAATCTGGCCATATATTTTTATGTGTTTTTCTCCCCTTCTTTTGTCCATAACTTTGTTCTTCTCTGTATGAGAGGGCATAGACAAAGCATTGTGAAGTCCAGCCTTTTAGTATGGTGTTTATTTGCCTTCTGGATGGTTTTATCCTTACAGCTATTTATTATTGGCTGTTTTGATTCCTCGGCATTTCTCAGTGTTGGCACTCAGCTTCCTTTATTATACACACCAGTCATTGAAATTTATATTCACTGCCCTCTCATAATAATAATAAAAAGGAGGGAAGATATCTTATTATGCTGTGTGTCTTGTGCATTTTTTAGCAGCTTGGAAGGTCTCTTTGGCAGTGGTGTTGTTGATAGAGTTCTGGAGACATCAGATTTGAGACAGAAAATGGCATTTGTCCTGCAATGACAAAGACTTTACATTCCTCATCTTGCTGACTAGCTTACTGTCAGTTGCTTCGTTGCTTTTTATTAAGACAATGTTTTGTGCTATTATTTTTTATTTCACTTATATTGCTTGTGTACATTTAAAACTGCTGTTCATCTTGCTGCTCAGGGCTTTCTGCAGCGCAAGACGTACATGAACTATGACTTAAAGATGTCTGTGGAAGAACTGGAGAGCTGGGAACTATGTGTTCACATAGCTCCATGCATTAAATTTTAGGGACTTGGATTGAATGGTAGTGTAGAACTAGAGAAAAATAATGTGTTAGTGGTACATGCTGTGCATGTATTTGCCCATGCCACAGAATGACACAATGGGGCTGCCAGTCAAGCAGAGACGCCAAGCTAAATGAAGAAAACCCATACAGAATAGTCAGAGGAAATTCTTGCAACACGATCAGTGCCACACAGGTAATTTAAGAGTTACATTTCCAAAAAGCTGTCCAGGGACTGGGATGAGGCTGCCAATTCCCCTTTACCTGAACCACACCCTGACCTGAGACTTGTCTGAAAAGCTGGCAAAGTAATGTGCTCTGCCACAAGTCTCTGACATATTCTTCAGTGTGAGTATTCACTGCAGTAGCCAGGCAGGGACCTGGAGGCTTAACGTATCTGCATCATCTGCATCATTTGCTGCATCATCTCCTAGGGGAGATATCCAATACCATATTATTACTATCGGACTCAATTTAAGAGTCACTTTCATCTCTCTACAGTCAATTATTTGTCAGAGATGGCTTGATTTTGGCCATGTAAGAACCAATCCATACAAGACTCATTAGAATTGTAACTGCAGACAGATTGCACCTTTGTCATTCTTTGCTTAAAAGAATTCTGGGAAGGACGTTTGCATTTTTAAAAAAAAGCAACCTACCCTCATTTGGGATCATCATCTCTCCTTTACCCTAGACAAATCAGTAGCCACAAAACAGAAGGTAGGTGGCTGAGACATGCTAGTAACAGAATGGCATTTGCAGAAATATGAAATCCATGCTGAGCTCCACATCTCAACCACTGAAAAAAGGGAAGTCTCTGCTGATAGTCTGCAGTCTCAATTAGATATTATGGCTCAGGACTAGAGTCTTCAGGTATGTAATCCATTTCTTAAGCTGATTTTATGACTTGTGAGGCAGTGTAATGTCCAAACAGGTCCTGGATCACAAGCCTGCTGTGCCAGTGTCATGGTTTAACACCAACCAGCAGCTAGGACCATGAAGCCACTTGTGCAGTTCTCCCCTCCCCCTAGAAGGGCAGGGAGAAGAGGGAGGGAAAGAGGGGAAAGGGAAAGGAAAAAACCTCATGGGCTGAGATAAAGACAGTTCAATAGAACAATAACAGAAAAAGAAAATAACAATAATGATAACGATAGCAATAAATAATAATTATTAACAATAATAATTAATAACAATAATGACACAAGTCATTCTCACCACCTGTCTGAGCAGTGTTTGCAGATTCCACCCCTGGCCAACACCCATTTATATACCGAGCATGATGTCTATGGTATGGAATATTCCATTGGCTATTCCATTATTTTGCCTATGCCTTTCTCAGCTTCTATAGCAAGTTGAAGAGCCTAGAAAAGTATAAACATCGCCTAGCAACACTAAAACAATATGCATCATTGACATTCCTTTTGCATCAATCTCTAGAAAGAAAATTAACTCTTTCTAGGATGAAACCAGGACAGCAAGAAGCAGAGCTGGGGAAACACCACAGTGCTGCACTGTACCACTACTTGAGAAGCGTGGAGGGAGTCCACTTTCTTGCAAAGCTGATTGGTCTGAAGTTGCAAGGAAATCTTCTTCATATAATAACTGGTCCAGGACCATAGGAAATCAGAGTCCCACCTTAGGATTCGGGGGGAAAGGGATTGTCAGGATATAAAGCACTGTCCCCTGTAAGAAAAGGGACTTGTGCAGATAGATGAAGAAGTTGACAAGCTCCCTTCGAGCTGGTTTGGATTCAATGAGTTTGGTAGAGATCTGGGAAGAAAGAATATGGGGAAGAAATATTTATAAGGAATCCAATTAGTCTTTAACAGCAATCTGGATTTCCATTTGTTTGATTTTGATATTTGGGGGAGATGTGGAAGGAACATTTAAGTTCCTAACAGCAAAACCTAGGAAGCAGAAAACGTCTAGAAACGTCTAGGGGAAAGGCATTCTTTTACTTTGCTACAAATCACTTGGCACAATCTTCTATACATGCCACCCTGAAAAAGCCTGTCTCTCATGCCTCTGATCCCAGTTTTAATTAAATTCCACTCAAAACTCAGTCTCAGTGGTCCTCACAGGAGGCAACACAGCAGCCTGCAAAAGTGATTCAGGGGAGAGGTGAGGAGCAGGAGAGTGGTGGAAGTCTTGCTTCTATCTGGGTTATTTTTATACTGCTCTCATCAGCACAGTACCAGTATGCCTTCCGCTAGCACAACAAGCTGCAGAATTAGCATCTTGTAACTATGCCTCCTTCTCCTCCCTCCCACCCCGCTATGCACAGGGGGATTTTGTTTTTAGCTAAATAATTTATATGTGGAACTATATGTTTACAGATCTTCAGTACCTGCTACTGACGATGGTGGGTTGCTGGTGACTAAGCCAGAAGCATTCTGGCAATGTGAAACATCTTCACATGTAACACTTATTTCTTGTTTGAAAAAGAATTAAAATATATATGTTATGAAAGCTACCAGTGTAGTCAGTGTTGGCAGGGAAGATACAGGAGCCATTTCCTAATAGTGCTGCAGGAAGAGCAGGCAACCATGTCGTTATGATAGGCAAGAGGTAAAGGCCAGGAAGGTGAGTTTGATGAGTGGCAGCAACAAGTCTACTTCCACATGTTCCCCACAGCAGCAAGGCAGACAGGGAAGTGAAGCTGAAATATAGCAAAATGAGAAGCGAGACTGCAATGTACACCTAAGCAGAGATTTTTCCTGGGTTGTGAATAGGGGGAATACTGTAGACCTCACTTGCCTATCTCTTTCGGTGCCATTTGATCTCTAATTGCTGCAGCAGCCTGTTGGGCTATGATCCCCCCTGTGTCTTTGACACAAAGTAAAATATGGGTGAAGTAGGAACTCATCAATTCTGGTACATAATTCATAAGATTTCTGTGTAAAAGATCCAGTTCATGAATTCCAACTTGATGAAATATTCAAAGGAAGATAAATATATTTGCAGGTATTAGACTCCCTGGCACTTAAAATCTCTCAGGACATTGTGCCAGAGAGTTCCCAGCCACGTTAATCACGCTGTGCTGTGAGTAACCTGCTGCAGAGTGTGCACTCTGCCAGCTGAGGAGAGGCAGGAGAGCAGGTGGCCAGAGAGCCATGGATGGCACTGAAACCACCACACAATGGCTACATGGCCAGTGGCCTGGAACAAGATACAAAGCCTCTGAGGTAGACATGTTTGTCCTCTGAGAGTCACCCCCAGAGTCAAAGGGGTCTGAGGGCAGCTTGGTCTATCCTATGCAATGTTTTGTGAGAGGACATAGGACAGAGTGAGAAGTCTGGGAAAGCCCCTCAAAAATGTTTCCTCAAAGTGTTGGCCTGTCCCAGGGGGACACTGGAGTGTGTGAGTCTTTGGAGAGCGGGAGGACAAGGCACTACCAAGGTCCTGAGTGGGAAGAGGAGGGCACCAGTTGCTGAGTTGGCATTTTTTATCAGTGATCTCTCTGGTATATTCTCACAGCCATCCTCAAAGGCCTTGTGGCAAAGACACCCCTGGAGGTATTTAAAAGACAGGTAGACATAGAGCTTAGAAATATGGTTTAGTGATAGCTTTTGTCAGTGTTAGGTTGATGGTTGATCTCGATGATCTGAAAGGTCCCTTCCAGCCTAGACAATTCTATGATTCTGTGATCTCCCTTCCCCATGCACCAAGGACCTGGGCTAGCTGCGATCACCACTTCTCTCTCTGAGCTCACATTTCACAGTCCAGGAGAGGTGCCAAGCTCCAGCTTCTAAGGACATCACCTCTGACATGCCAGAGTGCCTCATGGCATCAGCACCGCATACCCCATAAAAAGCATCATGATTGAAGACACAGACATGTACAGTTTCTCTTTTCAGGGAAGAACAGTCTCTAAGCCCTTGCCATGATAATCAAGTTTGTTGGACCTCACTCACCAGAAAGTTGTATCAATATTTAGAAAGTGTCTACCTGCTGAAATATGAGGGAAGTTTGAGCCGACAGCTTGTGACCACCTCTCTCTTGTGTTGGGCTAGGCAGTCTCATTCTGTGAGCTGGGGGAGGAGTGCCATGCCACCTTTCAAAAACTCTGGTGGGAGACCTGGGCAACTATTGTGTCTGGTGGGGTCTGAGAGGAATTTTGCATGCTAGGCAGGAAAGTCAGATGGATGCAAGGTGAGAGAGAACAGCAGTGGCCATTGTGCTACAGCCTTTGAGGAGCTAGAAAGCAGTATGTCAGAAAAGTGTCTAAGGTCCAATGAACCAAGGACTTCTTGGTGTTGCTCAGTTTATGAACTACCCTATGCTCAGAGATGTACAGGAAGGAAAAGTTTAGATCTTCCTGTGCTTGGAATAGAGGTTCCTTCCCTTGTCCATTCTTAATATTTATTTTAGCCTTATAACTCAGATTCTCAATATTGTGCTTATAACTGTTTTCTAATTGCTTTTTTTGGATGGGATTTAAACTTTGGAATATATGATGTCACAATGTGAGGACAAGTCCCTGCAGTGATGACCTCACTGCAGTAGTATCCTAATGGTTATATTAAGCGTTAACTTCCTATTCAGGAGCTAAGTGGTTGACTGAGAAAACAGGAGTCACAAAACAGAAACTATGGGTATTCAGCAACACTACAGGAGAAAAACAGTTGAAGATACTCTGAGAAAGGTTTTGCAGGAATCATCACTGATTGGTAGTTTGTCCCAATAACATTTAAGGAATTGCTTCTTTGTAGGTTTCCTAACCAGTGCTGGAAATGGCTTTTCACTGGAATTTTGAGCAGAAATCCACCAAAGTCTTGGAGATTTGTCTGTATGCTGCTAAGCAGTCATAGATGTACATATGTAACTATAAAGCTAAAACATTTAGTGAACCAAGAAAGAAGTGCTCTGCCTCTAAGACACAATGCCCAGAGTGATGGAAATCAGATCATCCTTTCTTCTCCAGATCAGCAAAGACAGAAGCAGCTGATATTTGGTATAGAAATGGGATGAATTTCCAATAACTTCACTGCTGATTGGGAAGATTATAAAATTTCTACAAACTCTGTTTTCTACATATATTTTTCCAAGTGAGGGCTTTTAAAGTTAAAATTCTCATTAAACTTATTTTAAATGTCAGCCTTCTCTAATCTTCAGATTCCAACCCTCAGGAGAGGAAAAGCTTTTATAAGGTCAAGAATCGGCTGTAGCAAAATTGCAATCAATGTCTTCAGGAAGACAAAGATTGTCTTAGTTGCTATTTTCTCCTCTTTCATTATTAATGCAGTTTATGGGCCTAGGGTAAAGACAAATAGGAGCAGAAAATATTGTTGCCAAATATCTTAAAAGGTTTTCATCTGGAGTACTGAGAGTTATTACATTTCCAGAGAGCACAGAATAATTTGTTTATCTCTTCAGTAGTTATACTCTTTCATTCAATGCAGTTGCGAGTTGTTTTATATTATTATACTAGTGCCAACAGATCCGTAGAGAGACTATTTACTTTCAAAATGTAGTAACCTACGGGTCTACATTACGATATTAGCATGCAGACTGCAGGGTACTCCTAAAGGCTAATTTAGGTAAAAATAAAGGAAATCAGTCTGCTCAGCCTCTTTCCATAGTCAATGAAGGGAGAGAGCTCTTCTAAACAGGCCAACTCATGGCATTTAACATTAAGTATAACCATTCTCTCTCCACAGGCTGTACAGTAAGACTGGCCCGCCCCATATTAGCATTTTTCTTGTAAATATCCCCATGACTAGAACATTTGTTGACACAGTGACATTGAAGAAGGTTAAATCCAGCTTTAACAACCAAGTGCATTTATAATGGATTAGTTAAACTGCATTAAATCCTTGCACAGCCTCTAGAAAATGGAAGTGAATAAGCTGAACTGGATAAAGGCTACATTTGTTCTGAAGAAACATCCATCATCATGTCTGAATGCAGTTAAATGGGCTTTCAAAACAAATGTGGAAAAAAAATTTCTGAATATCACTGTATGGACAATATTCCTATAAGCGTTTGCACAAGGTAGATCACCTGCTGTAAGTTAATAGCCTGCTTTGCTGTGCACTACTTTTCCCATGGACAGATCTTGAGAGTCTAAAGTGTCTACTCTGGAATTGCTGATCTGATATCTACAAAGCCCAAGCTATTGCTAGGGCATTGGTAAGCAATTTTGCTAAGCAAAATTACAGAGGGATCTCAATTGCCAGACCTTGCTGACTAGCCCAGTAAGGGCCAGAGGTGTTAATCAATTATCAAGTGGAAGTGGTCAGGGTTTTTACCTCTGTTTTTACTACATTCAGAAGGAAACACAGTATCTCCTTGTTTGGCAGACCGTGCCAGGTGATGTTTGTCTGCATTTACCTCGACGAATGGATTTTATTTTGGCAAAACTTTTCCTTTGTTGGTCTTCATATCTGGTCTGGAAACATTCGATAGGAGGAGACAACAGTTATCTCAATATTTCATTTGTGACTTCACAAGAATTATGGCTTTGACTGAAAATACAAATAAAATAAAGACTATCAAAGACCACTATGGGTGGTGTATGGCAAAAGCTGGTTTTGAAACAGACCTAAGCTGGTATAATTTAGAGGCTTTCCCAGGTCAGAAATGTAGTGCATCATCAGATCCATAAGGGCATTGCTGCAGACATGGAAAAGGAAGGGAAATGCTGGTCACTGCCAGATTATGGTCACAGTTGCTTTCTCACAGTTTGCTTAATGGTATTCATCCCTTGTCTTTCCTTCCTTTGGCAATCTGGCTATGGAGCAGCATACAGATGTTCACTGTAATATTTACAGAAGCATTTTTGCTCATCTTAATCTTCTTTGAAAGCTCTCTAAATTGCTGTGGAGAGGAAAAACGCTATTTGAAAGGAAACTGATTTAGGATGTCATAAGGTAGACTTTCTTCCTAGTACATTCCACATCCCTTTATTCATCAGAAAAATGTGATCCATGGATAAAACATAGAAAATACTCCTGCTCACAGAGAGGGAGTTGATAGAACAGATTTAGCTGCACAAGACTGCAGGTGGAGAGGATCTTCTCAGAGTTGAGAAGCAGCACTCAGGAAACTTCTATAAAATCAATTTAGTGCTTGAACTCGACTTAGTGGCCAGCATCTCACCCATAGATACACAAAATGCAGCTCACAGCTGATCACTCACTATTGCAGATCCGGACTTCTCTTGAACAGAGAGGGACTCTCTTGCTTCAAGCGTTTTAATTCAGTGGGCACAAACAAGGTTTAAGACAGAACCACCAGTTCGACAAAATGGGAGACAAAGGAGGATTGAAGTCAAGTATCTTGGGATGAACAGCTACAAAATCAAGGGCCCACACTGTATCAAGGGCCAGCTCTTGAAGGAGTTTTTTTGAGATAAGCTAAATTTTACAAAACAGAGCACTGATCAGTTGCATGCAAATAAATAAAACAACAAATCTCCTATAAAAAAAAAGAGATTGGTAACATGATAAAATATTCAACAAGGCAAACAGTACAAGTTTTAAAGTGAAGAGGAAAAGGCAAATTATCTCATGAATAGCACTGCACAAGCTCAGCTCTTTCATTTCCACACCAGAGATGACTACCTCATTAGGAAAAGGCAGAAGATTGTATCTATACAGACTGGAGGAGAGGGTATTTAATAGAAAGTCAGGTGAGACCTGGTTAACTGTGTAGTTAGATAGAAAAAAATATTTCTGAGGAACACTAACATTAGTGAACTGAGTAGTATAATATCCTGCCCCCCACACTGTTATGGCCCAGGTCTCCATATCCTCTGTCTGACATTTTATGACACATCCACAAACGTGGCTGTCCAGAAATAGCAGATTCACAGACAAAGCAGAAATTACATAAAAGGAACAAATAGGGCCTTAGTTTTTGTGCCAGCCCTGATGATGTGTTTTTGTTTTCATAGTGGCTTTGTTATAACCTTGGGGAATGTCATGCTACTTCTAATTCCACACAGTATTGAGATGAGCTGTCAATTTCTACCACAAGACAACATGAATAGCTTTAGATGAAAAAAGTTTCCACCGCAAATTTGGAAGACTAGCCAAGCACAAAATCTGCTGGTTTATATCTAAATACTGGAGAAGGAGACATTCCGGAGGGATTCGTCTCACCTAACTTCCATTTGAATAAAAGCAGCATCTGCAACGCAGTTGGATATATCTGACTTAATGACCTTGGCTCCCCTTCGTAGCTAATCAAGACCTAGTCAATACAGCCAGTGGAGACAAGATAGCAATTCTTCTTCTTCCCACTTTTGCATAGAATATTTTCCAGTAGTCCCAGAAGTTTCCGCCGTGAGGAGTATTGGCCATTCTGAATAGACATGTTAAGAATCATTCCTTGTCCCAGAGAATTTCTAGTTCAGTTAGTCATCACAGAAAAAAGTTGGAGAAAGGCATTATTATCATGTACTACAACTGTGTTATTTCTTTCCCCTTGTTCCTAAGTGATGCAAACTGCATACAAATTAAATTCAAACCAGGGAGCATCAGGAGGATGTGAAATAGCATTATTTGGAACAGAGTTCTGAAGGAAAGTGTGCAATGCATCACTAACTGTGGAGACAGACAGCCAGACCTTCAGCTCACTTTTCTTCCAGGGGCAAATGCACATCCAGCTTCTTCATGGAAAAATGCAGTGCATTTCTTTCCAGCAAAACACATTGATGGTTCATGCAAATGGCCACATTTTCACAGTGGAAAAATACTGTGGCATGGCAGATGCCATAAAGGTCCACACTTGTGCACTTAAGCTTATGGCTAATGGAATAAAAGTAGACTGAGCTCCACCATGGTGTTGCATTTTACATAAGGTAAGTACACGCACGCAGAGTTACAGATGACTGACAACTCAGTAGGCCAGCAGAAGTTGAACACATGCCTGAAAATTGAGATTTATGAGGAATCTCATTTTTCCACTGTAATTTGTGTCTATTGCTTTTACTTTGCAAGGAGTAGATCTTACTCCATGAGTGATCCGATCAGGTTTAGATGCAAATTTTGCCCCTATTGGAGCAAAATATTCAAAATGTGAGCAGAACAATGAAAAAAGAAAACATGTTGCTGGGCTTCTGTGAAGCAAATAAAATTACTTACACAGAAAGTAAGACAAGATGTCTTGATGAGTCCTAATGGCCTCATAATCCGTGAGACCTGAACATCTGAGAGGAACAAGAAAGTTAAAAATCAAAAAGGAATGTAGGACTTTGCTCATTAGTCTTGACAAGGTTAATTCATTTTTATATTTGGATGACAAATAACTTCCTGTGTGGTCATCTGTTAAATCCCACTAACTATTTTTTGATACAATGAAGGTTGGATGTATCTTGGAGTGTCTTGTCTGAGCTCTAGCAGTAAAAGTGTCAAACTGACATTTTTTCCAGCACTTTTGATACATCTTAATGAAAGCCAGCAAACAGCAGTGAGAATTGGAGTAAAGATGGCAATCCCACCTTCCTTTAGCCACAGACAAAATTAATCTTTCATGAGTTTCTTGCTGATGAAGGTGAGCTTATAATTTTTACTATTTACATTCATAGTAATAAGCTTAAGTGCCAGAGATCTAGTATGAAAAATGTTAACAACAGAAAAGGTATGGGTATATGTTTTTAAGTATATATATGTGTGCGTGTGTGTATACATATATAACTGGAATTAGAGATACAGCTACTTTATCGAAGAGTGTAGCATTAGACCCAAACACTTATATGGTGTTTTTGAGAAGACTAACTCTGTGCTTATTTCTAAGATGAGTCTTTGTTAAGCTCAGATCAACTATAATTATATAGAAGAAGATATGAAAAGATAGAGACAAGAGGTGCATGTCTTCCCTCCTTGAATTTATTGCTGATGAATCAACAAAACCAAATCTTTTAGAAATGTTCCAGCACATGGTGGACCCACCTGGAGTACTGCTTCCACCTCTAGAGTCCTCAGCACAGGAAGAACATGGACCCATTGGAATGGGTCCAGAGGAGGTCCACGAAGATGATCAGAGGGCTGGAGCACCTCTCCTGTGAAGACAGGCTGAGAGTTGGGGTTGTTCAGCCTGGAGAAGGGAAGGTCTTATAGCAGCCTTCCAGTACCTAAAGGGGGCCTACAGGAAAGATGGGGAAGGACTCTTTATGAGGGAGTGTAGCAATAGGACAAGGGGTAATGGTTTTAAACTGAAAGAGGGGAAATTTAGCCTAGATATTACAAGAAATTCTTTACTGTGAGGGTGATGAGACAATGGAAGTTGTTGCCCAGAGAGTTGTGGATGCCCCATCCCTGGAGGTGTTCAAGACCAGGCTGGACGAAGCTTTGAGCAACCTGGTCTAGTGGGAGGTGTTCCTGCCTATGGCGGGGGGGTTGGAACTCGATGATCCTTAAGGTCCCTTCCAACCCAAACGATTCTATGATTTTGTGTCAGCACAAACTTTATAACCTGGATATCTTTATGAAAAGAATTCAGGAACTTCTATTCCACTGACTCTTAATAAAGCTTATTCTTAAGTACCTGTTATTTTGAAAATGGGACTTAACTTCAGATCCTCTAAGATATTTATTCCTTTAACTTCTATTCATTTGAATGGAAATAGCTTTGAGGATGTGAACTCTAAACCCAAGCAAACACATGTTAAAATGTTACCCTAGGTTTCTAGCATTAAGAACATATCTCCAGCTAAGAGTTAGTTCAGATTAAAGTAGCATGTACATTTGAAGTGTAGGAAATATTCTGGAATAAATCTGTGAATGAAAGCACTTGATCCACCACCAGCAACCTGTGGTAGTTTAACAAAAACTTGACTTTTGGTCAAGCCACACTAAACCTCCACTGGGGCAGTTTATGCTCTTGCTGCTTGTAAGGTAATGAGGCTTAATATTGAGCATCAGCTGATGATATGAAAATTAGTGATTTTCTGCTCATAACCTGTATGTGGACATACTTACTCAGTGTCCACATACAGTGCTTTACTTCCATTCAACTAAATCCACTGTCCAAGCAGACTACATTAAAGTGAAGCGAGGCATCATTCTCGACTAGGTCTGTACCTAAATCAGCCTTTCAGGCAAAACTAGGCAGTTCAGCTAGGGATCTAGGCTAACTTAGGTTTCTTCTATAGCCTGTAAAAGCAGTGGAGAGATATAGCCATGCCCAAAGACAATTCAACCTGTTCTAAGAGAGCACCTAAGAGAGTTGCTATTGGCTAGAGAGCAAATCTAGGCAACCAGGCTGCAGAAATCACTTACTGTTTAGAAGGCAAAGGTAAGAAAGATTAATCCTGTTTCAAATGTTCACATACAGAGCTGTTCAGAAATTGTGGAATAGATTTTCCTGAGTAATTCCGTGCACAGGGTAGCTTTAAATCTTCATAAACTAACCAGAGTGATATATGGAACACCTTTTTTTCCTAAAATCAGGAAAAAAAAAAAAAAAGAAAAAAGAACTACTGTGGTGCTCTTGCCTACCATGTAATATTTCAGGAATTAAAATAACTGAAATTATTTAAAAGTTAACAGTTCAGATTCTAGAGCTTGTTTCCAGGAAAGTTCAACATTTGTACTATAATGCAAAGATTAGGATGGAGAAGGTAAGACATGTTAGGATGTTAGGTTTATCTCTCAATGGTTTTCTTGCATGCCAAAACACTACATTTTAGGGGGGAGTTTCTGAAAAGATGGCTGAAAATGTCATCATACAAAATCATTTCCTTACGATATTTTCTCATTTACATAGCGTTGTATCTCGTGCTTCAGGCTATGAGCCTACAAATGGACCCATACAAGTAGATTTAGTTTACTGAAATGTCTCGTCTGTGTCACATTTTTATCTTGGGATGACTCACATGTATTAGTTACCTAACTTAAAAGTATGTCTTTCATTAACAGTTAAGAAAGGTTAAAAGCTCTAGAGTTAAGGTCTTTGTTTGAGGGGTCAAACAAATACTTAAATTCTAACTGCAATTCATTACAGCTGTTGTCTTTTAGCCACCATATGAAAAACAGAAGTCAGTCCTTTTAAATTCTGCTCATTTACATGCAATGCGAGAAGGAATTTATCTTATTTTTATCACTAAAATATCGGCACTGTGTAATGTTATGGGATCGTACTGAATTTCACAGTGACCCAATAGCTTCTGTCACACGGTCTTGGAGCAGTTAGGAAGCAATCTAATACTTTTGGCCAGTTGCAAAATGTTGTGTATGAAAGGCCAGAACTCTTCCTGACCCTGTGCTGATGAGATTCAACCTCCCTTTTATTGGGTTAATAAAACTATAAATATTGTCAATGGCCCTAAAAGCATTCATTCCTTTTTAAAGTCCACTCACTGCATTTGGTTTGATGACCTTGTCTGGCAATAAACTCTACAGATTATTAATTATTATTGGGAAACATTTGTGTATGATTTCAGAGGTGTTAATATTGCCTCACAGACAGGAAAAAAAACCCAAGGAGATAGATTCTGGCTCCATGATTTCTACTTTTTTTTTTCTCTCCTGCTACGCTGCAGGGAATCCCTGGCAGGGAAGGAGATGGTATCTATTTACTTTTCACAATGTTGACCCCTGTAATTCTAGCTTTGGGAAAGTACCTGCCTCTGTGGGCATGTGTGGGCCACACTGCTGCAAGAGGCTGGCGCAGACTGTGTGCTGGCTCCACTTGCAATGGCAATTTAAGGCTCTCTAGCTGATAGCAAGGGACAAGTGCTGGCTCTTCACAGCACCAGAGGTGAGTGAGTAGATGCGGAATGCAACTGGCTGTGCCGGCTTTTGGGGATCTACATTGGGCCAGGCTAAGTGAGAGAGGCCCAGGAGTAACAAGTCTGTTGTCTCACCCAGAAGACTTGACAGCAGCATGGAGATTGTAAGCCACCACTGCTGGAGACTGTGTGGGAAATTCAGCCACTTTTACAAGGGGAGATGGGGCACATTAAAGGCCTGGGAATGTTTAAACCTACATGGTCCCTCCTTGTGTTGAGTGGGCTCCCTGTCTAACCATACTTAAAACTCTTCAGCACCTCCTGGGATCATTGACTTTTCCTGCCGACCTAGTGGTCATCGTATGGCCTCTGTGTGGCTTTTCTCCATTATCCACTCCCAAGCCAAGCTGAGGAAGCCCATGATGAAGGGCCTGACCAAGCATTTTGTGTGCAAGGCTTTGCACTGGGGTACTGGGTACTCTGAGGTTGGGCACGGAAGCAGCCTGTATCATTCACGTCATTTCTTGGAGCAGACCACATTGATACTGTGCAGTTACCTTGAAGTCACCCTCAGCTCAAAGCAGGTCTTGAAGGCAAAAGCAAGTAAAAAAGTATTTATTTACAAAATCCAAAATAGACACTACAGTTACAAAGGTTTATAAAGACATGGGTGACAAAATGGAAAGAAAACTACATTTAACCTACTTATCCTGAGATTAAATCTAAAGGTTGCTCTCTTCCCTTTTATCTAGCTGACAAGCTGTTAGACACTTATTTGACCCACATGGTTAGGGAATTAGTCCTTGGGGACAATCTACATTTTAACTTACATTTACAGGAGATATCCTTGAGCTACAAAAGTATGTCAGATTTTATATGTAATTATTCCCTTCAGGTTTCCTTGGAGCTACATGTAGATTCTTAACTCCATTCCTCTCTTTATTTCCTCTCCTCAAGGATTATTGATCCTTAATTTATTTATTTCATATAAATACGTAAAATGACATCTGTATTTTATACAAACAGACTTTTTCTGTTCCTTAATGAGCTTAGACATAAGATTATCCAATTACAGAGAGGTGATGGCAAGTTTGGATGATTGATCTCCACCTCTGTTTTTATGGGATAAGGAATAGACTCACATTTCTTTTTCATATGTCTTCTATTTTGGTGGACAGGCTGGAATAGCAGCACCTTTTCTTTTGGTTCAGTTCACGGGAAAAATGAGAATTTGTGTCTACTGTATCCTTGCTAACAGGACCTACAAGCTCGTGGCCAACTCACTGCATACAGAATGAGTGCTCACCACTGCTGCTCAACCCACAGCTCCCCTCTGGTGCCCCTTTACCCTGGCTCTAGGCTGCAGTAGTCGTCTACAACAAAAGTGAGCTTAACACTGCAAATTACATCTTTGGTTTGGAGGTAGTTAGAGGCACATTAGTTGCCGTATGTAGAAAAGAGAGTGGGGAGGTAAAATAGTGTATGCCAATTCATTGTACAGAGGACTCCAAACCAGCCTAAGGAGGAAAGGCTCCAGGGCTCTGTTCACTTCTCTCACTGCAGGCATCTAAAGCCATCTGGGATGCCCTATGGTATTCTGCCTGGCTTCCAGCTGCTGCTACAGGGTGTCTCATAGGTCCTGCTCCATGTCTGCCAGTCCTTTGTGAATGTTTCAGACACTCCTGGGGCATTTCAAATGTTCCTGAATGCTTATGCTCAGGGGGAGTGAATTAAGTGTTCAATATCTATCACCACGTGCACTCACTCAGAACAATGATTTTTATTATCTGTATGTTCCTCTCATCCCTGCTGTTCTGCTGTTTGCCAAGGACCTTCACCAAGATCAGAGCCTGTGTGTGCCAGGAGGTCTGCACACAGCTAATGACAAACAGTCCCTAGCCCAAAAGGATGGGGGGCAGGGGGAAGTGACATGTCTTACCCAAGCTTACACAAAGGCTCTCCTGCAGAAAAAAGAAACAAATTCACATCTTCTGAATCCAGACAACAGCTATCCAGTCTAGACTGTCCTTTTTTAGGGACCTTTTGCAATATCTGCATTATCTTGTCTGCAAGAAATCTAACACCTTGTGACCCAGTAGGGCCTCTGATGGAGGGCTGAGTCTGAGTCTGTAAAATATAAGCTGAATTAAGACAAAATCAGTTCTGAAATGCAATTATCCCTTTTCTGTTCCTTGAAATATCTCCACTCTCCCTGCCTTTCCCTACCTTCATTTCATGCCACTTGGAGTAAGATTTATTTTCAAGCAGAAGTAGTGAATTATGGTCACGGTGCTGCAGCCTCTCAGACCTTATATATCACAGAAAGCTCTTTACCAGCAATGTATTGCTAAGAGTATTTTTGCAAAAACTCCAGCTACTCCATGGGGATTTCTTTATACCACCACAATGCAAGAAGCAGTTCAATGTTATAGTGCTTGTGTAGGTGCGTATCTCTTCTCCTTGTTTCTGCTCACTCTGTTCAGACTGGAGGATGGATTTCGGGGACCTAATGGGTGTCAGATGAGAGTGGATTCCTTGGAAATTATCCATAATTGCTGCTAAGCAGGAATCTTGAGCAGAAATATTTTTTTCTACTCTGAGAACCATTGAGGAAACATCCCAAACCTAAATCTCAAATAACTTTGGAGAGTCCCTCTTGGATGCCCCAATGTATTTTTGTGCCTTGCTTAAGGCAGAACTCCTACTAATTCAATTCCCAGTGTCACAAGGGCAAAAAGACAATGCATGCATAAGATACTGCCCTGCTGGGCAGATGTGACATTCAGCTCTAATGCTGTGACTGTCAGGGTCACCTGGCTGCTGGCAACAACTTTGCCCTGCGTTATCTGGCTTTTGAGGCACAGAAGATCAAGCTCAAGGAAGAGTGGCTCTCTGCAAGGGTCTAGGCTTGCTTCACGTACCACAGGCTAAGGGCCTTGCCCAGCATAAACATTCCCAGCACCCAAACCCGTCACATCCATCACCATGTAGCGTACTGTACAATTGATCCATAGTACATAGGATGTATCTTGGTCTATTGCTGAGTTTTCCTCTGACTGCTGGATGTAAGCCTCCTGTAGGACTCCACTGACAGCAATGCTGGCCAGACAACTACCTGCTGTGTTTGGATGGCACAACCTTAGTGCAGGAGCAAGCCTGAGCTCTACCCTTCTCAATGCTGAGGCTCCATGTCTTCTGTTTCCGATTCCCTCTCAAACTATGGGCTCAGGGATTCTTGCGCTGCAAAATGGAAAGTACTCTATGGGCACAGCAATTAGCCTGACATCTTCACCAGCATATGACTGCCTAGAGAGAACATTTCCAAAGGAGCTTGTCTGTCTGTGCATTGTAGTGTTATGACGCTTTGGCTATTTGTTTTAGTACTTCAGTGGGAAGATAACCTACTTTGGATAAAATCTGGTCCTATAGTTCTAGTCCTTCGAGTATTTGATTCTGGCTGTAAGAAATATCTGTAAGTAAAGAAACAAAAAAAGAGGAAGAAAAGGAAAGAAAAAGGTTGTCTGATGATGTTGCGTATCTGGAGAATGCCCAGCGGGGAGTCACAGAAAGATGCAAATCAGATTCTTTAAAAAAAAAAAAAACCAACCAAAACTCAAAAGAAAGATATTAATAATTGCAAACCAACCTCGAAAAACCAAATTGAAAAATCAACCAACTGCAAATCAATTACATACAAATGGATAAAGCAGAGACAGAAAGATACTGGTCGGCTGGTTGGTTTGTTTTGCTTTACTGTCTCTTGTCGCAGTGGATATGACACGCACATTAGCCCCAGATGAATTCATAATGATCAAGAAAGTCATTACATGACATGAAAAATGAATTATTAATGGCAGAGCACAGAGTAGAAAGCATCCCCTGAGCCAAGTGGTGGGCGAGGGGTTCAGCACACTGCATTGCCAGGAGGGAACAGGGGTTCAGTTACTGATTCCTGTCTCTTGCCCCCCAGAGATCATGAGGGAGGACGACCCAACACTGCTTGGTTAGTGTCTGCCAGGAAGGCAGCTCTTGCCACCATTTAGAATAGCCTTTCTGCCTAACTGAAGACTGTCATTTTGTGGCTACAAGTAGTGTTTGCATCTTTATGATTCAGAAAAATGCCTTTGAGTTGTACACTGTCACATAGAGGAAAATGATGGGACAGGAGCTCTGAGCTCATTAGTAGACAATTAGGCACATCAGGAAAGACAACTCAAGCAAAGACATCTGGCATGTCAACCATGATCCTAAAGAAAAGCAGATATGAAAAGAGCAGTTGGCTATCTGCTGCGGCCACCCAGGTCCTTCACCAGATGCAAGAGCTAAGTAAGACACCTCCCACCTGCTCTTCCAAACCAAGTCTACCACATCTCCCAAGCTGGCTATTGCCATTTAGATTTATGGGGCTTGAAGCTCTGCTTTTACTGATCTCTAGCTTATCTGGGATTCAAGCACTTTTGTGCTGTAGGGCTTTTAGTGGCTCTAGATTTAGCTCAGGAAATGTTCCCAAGAACCATCAGGCAACAAAGACAGCTCCATTTTCAAAATATGCAAGGTCTTGTAGAAGCCCAGCAGAAACAAGCCTGGGAGTTTCATTCTGTCCCAGGCATCAGTGTGTCTTCTTCCTTGGACAAGACCTTCTTCCTTTCCCTTCCCAAGGGAAGAACTTATGGGTGTTTGCAGAACAGTGCAGGGAGTTGAGTACTTTTTAGTTGTTTCTTTGTTGAAGAAGTTTCTACTGGGACATCTCTTCTGCTTTCAGCAGTGGTTGTATGAGGCAAGGAAAACAGAGATGCTGTCATTCCACAGTTCTCCTCCCTTATGTGCATTGGACTTCCTAGAGCTATGTCAGGAAACAGTTTAGGGTAATTCGTTTAATTTATATCTCATCTCCTGGTTCTCTAAGGATTCTTGAGGTTTAGGTTTCCTGAGTTCTCAGTAAGTAAATGAGTGTTTTTCTCTTTTCCCATTAGACCAAAAAAAAAAAAAAAAGGTAAAACTCATTGTATCCATAATGCATGGTTTTCAACAGATAGCAAAGGCAGTGAGTTGATTTTGCTTTATTAGCCACCAAAAAAAATGACAATGGGAGATGCTTTTCGAGGGCACTGGGTTTGATCTGGGAAAATGCAGGAGAGGAGAGAAGGGAAGGGGGACCTATGCCCATATGGAGGGGGAAGGGGAAAGGAAATAACAAGGCCTGGGGGTAGGGATGCAGACTGTGAACTGCAGAGGAGCAGGGCTGCGTCTGTGGCTCGAAGTCCTAAATGAAGGGACTCACATGTTTCACTTAAATTGCAGAGAACAGCAGTTTTGTTGCCAGTTAACTCTATACAGACATACTGTCAAAGGAATATTTGTGCTCATGGACAAGCCCTGGTGAAGGCTGCAGCTGTGTTTTTAAACAGGGCTCTGTTTCATTGGCATGAAGGCTGGACTCGGCATGGAGGGATGGCATAGGCAGGGAGGATTCAGTTCACAGGCAGAGGTGTCTCCCTCTCTGACTTGTGCCCAGCTTAACCTGCCTGCAAGGCTGAGACCTGGGGTCTGTTCCTCCTCCATATGGGTGTCCTGCACCCCAGGGAGTTAGAGCTCAGCAAAGAGAGGCTTTGCTTTGTTCAATTTGCACCCCACTGGCATTAACAAGCACATAATTTGCATAGAGCTTTTCCTCGGTGGCTTCCAAACCAGGAGGCACATGATGTGCATGGGAAATCACAGGTCCAGCCCCAACAGCACGTGGGTGAAATGGGGAAAGGGCAACACTGTTTGAGTGGAGATGTCTCTGATGTGGCTATCGCTGATGTCAGCTCAGAAGGATAGGTCCTGTCAAGAGAGGAGAGCAGGGGGTGTGCAGCAACTCCTTTGTCTCAGCACCCCATAAGACCAGGCAATGGGAATGAGGGACACAGCCTCTCAGAAACCTTCACATCCACAAATCCAGCCTACTGTGTGGTTTCTTTCGGAAGTTGAAGCAGCAGCCTAATTACTGTGATCTTTTCCCTGGTTTTTATGCACTCTTGTGGGTGTGGCTTTTATGTATCTCTGTGCCAGAGACATTACTAAACCCTGGCTAGCGGGCTCCACTGTTTAACTCTTTTCTGGCTGCACTGCCATCTCTACACAGCGACAGGAGAGGCAGGGCTGGAGCAGGACTCACCAGGCAGGTTTGAGGCCCAAATGCTGAGAGCTTTTCTGGGAGCCATGTGGGCATTTACCCCATGAGGGAGATGTCATAGCTCATATCTCACACACTATGTATTTTTCCAAGAATGAAGTCTCCAGACACAAGCACTTACAAGATGGGTGGGTCAGGACACGTGAAATGTCACTTTTTCATTCTGTTCTTAATTCTACTGCTGCTGTTCCTTGGTGCCACTTTCTAAGGGTCAGCAGTTTCTGGCTCAGTTGTACTGGAAAGGGTTTGAAGAAACACACCCGGAAGGTGACAAGGACAAAATAGATAAGACCACCTAAGTCTTTGCATGGCAGCTACAGCCCTTTCAATTCAGGGAGGGTGAGAGCTCAGGTTGGGGATAGGTTGGGTCCACAATGCTCCTGGGAAAGTTAAAGGAGCCACCTTGTTTCATTTTGTTCTGTCTCCCAAGCTCCTGAGAAACCTGCTGCTGCTGCAGCCATGTCTCCTGGTCAGACCTGGAGGAGTTAGAAGGATCCAGCAGAGCAGAAACAAGTCACACCTTATCAATAGCAGCCAATCCTGCACACCAGGGTAGCAGGAGGAATTCAGAGTTACTGCCAGTCAGTTCAAGAGGGAGTAGCAGGCAGTCATTTTACTGCCTTTCATCTGGAGCTGTTTCAGTATTTGTATTTATTTAAGAAAGGAAGAGAAAAAGAAAAGGGGATAAAAGGGAACAGCTCTTGTCTTCTATTGAATTTGAAGGTAAGGGAATCAGGATGCAAATTAGCAATAACACATCAAAACAGAAATGTTGATAACATCTAGTTAAGGCTGTTAAATTGCTGCTTCAGCTCTGGGGGTAAGAGAGAAGTGTGGCAGTTCAGGAGTCTGAAAAGGAGCTGAGATTTGTATTTAACTTACAACTAAACAGCAGCAGAAATAAATACCCAGGAGAAAACTGCACCAGTGGAGACATATGCTAAGGGCTTGAGCTCAGGAACTGACAGGAGGGGCTGAGGGATGCTCCTTCTTCTCCCACAGGTAGAGACAGAAGAGGGAACACAATTTTTTACTGTTCAAACTTTTAAGAGTAATGGGAAAAACTCATAAATCTAGCCAGGGTATTTCACCCTGCCGTGAGCTCCAATTAAAGTTCCTGTCCCTCCATCACTCTATTGTTCACCCAGTGCGGCATGCATTGATCTGGGCTTCAGGTGCTGACAAATGATCACTCTGCCATCCCCAGCTGCTAGCTGCTGGCTGCTGCCAGTGCCAGGGCTGTCTCATTATTGAACTCTCTTTCTAGGTGCTCAGAGATGGCTGAGTTGCCTACTGCACCATTATGAAAGCCACAGATCAAGAAAAAATATTCTACTGAGCTATTTTTCTCTTCTTTAAGACCTATTTTCTTTCTTTGTTTCTATCTGTCATTTACTTCAGCTTCTACTGAGCTGCCAGTACATTGTCTCTTCCCTGTCAGAGATAATCTGCATTCTTATGGAACTGCCCATTTCTTTCCATTTCTCATTTATCACTTTTACAGCTGCATGTCCAGCGAGAGAAATGTTTCCGTGCCCAATATCTAGAGCAGCAGTTTTCAACTATTTGGCTTATGGAAACCTAGCAGTTCTCCAGTAGATGTACAAACTACTTTAGAAATTAAATTAATGTGCGTTTCCTCCACATCTGTCTTTCAATTCCTGTGAAAAAGTCTACAGACAACAGAGATTTTGCAAAACATAATTAGAAAACCACCTCTCTAGAAAGACCCAAATCCCCTTTGGGCCTCTATGTTTCACATGTTCCCTTTTTCTTCTCATTTTCTCCCTTTTCTCATCTTCCTCCTTTCTCCATCTGGTCTGTTTCTTTTCCCTCTCCCATACCTACTCTTTTCCATACCTTCTAATGCCTATCTTTTCCTTTTAGCTCCATTGTCAAAATGGTGGAAAATCTCTTGGAAAGTGCTATTACTTTGCTGCTGAGTTTCTTCATCCATTGCCATGTCAGGAGTGCTCCTGCTGCTCTGAATGCATATTTTCCATGCTGCAGGGAGAGATTAGTAACATATGCACACACCAGTTGGATTTGATGATCTTAAAGATCTTTTCCAGCCTATCTTAAGTGATTTTATGATTCTGTGATTCTATGCTGGGCCTTGTGTCTAAAGCAGCCCAGGTCACACTAAGCACTACTGGTCTTGGAAAGGCAATAACTGACACCTTTTGGTCCTCTGTGCAGAAATGGGCCAAGCAAAATGGTTTATCTTTGGCGTGGATTTTTAATACGGATATTATTTTTCCTGGCCACATTGCCAACCACTTGTGGGATTTCGTTAAGCTCAGAAGTGAGACACAGAAGAAGAAGAAAGATTTAAAAGGAAAATCTGATTACTCCTGATGTTTCTTCCGAAAGACTTCTGTACATTAGTATTGCACAGTGTTCAGTTTATCTGCCTGGGTAAATGTGGATCTGCATTGAGATCCTCAGGGCTTTCAAGCTAGGAACTTCACAGTGGGAAACGCTAATCTAGATGCAATGTTGCTAGTCCAGAACATTCAGAAAAATCATGTCAGTCTGCTTAAACCATGAGGTGAACCTTAAAAAAACTTCACATCTAAAAACATAATAATTTTCTGGTTTCTGTTCCTTTGAATCACAAACACGAAGTAGGAAGAGAGCCCAGACATCTGTCCAACAGAACCCAGTGTGAATGGGAGATGCTCAGCAAATCTGCAAGTGAATTGCCTCCCAAAGAGGAATGACTGGTAAGGGGATTTGCAACCCAAATCTCTACCACTCTACTTGGCTCATCCCCCCATATCTCAGCTAAAAGTTGTGTGCAGGTAGGTCTGCAGAGGTAGATGTACGTGTGTATTCAGGATTGTATCAGGTCAAGCCTGGAGCCTTGTTAATACAGTCTTGTAGTTTCCAAACTGGAGCTAGCCTCTGGGCATGGCCAGCTCAGCCTCTCCACATCTGTGTGCACACAGGATGCCTGCTCTCTTTCAGCCATCCCACACGGAATATTATCAACGCTTCCTTTCCTGCCAGCAACGGAGATGTTCCCATGTGCTTCACTCCTGCTTTCTCTCTCCTTTGTATATTTTCTGTTCATCTGTGCCTTTTTAGCATTAGGTAGAGCCTGGCATCAGAAGTGATTTTGTTGTTTCAGGGGAGCTCCCCACAGATCCAGAGATCCACAGCAAAGAGAATTTCACAAGGCTGCAGCACTTGGCCCATGACTTGTCAAAGACTTACCTGTATGTATTTAACTTTAGGCACTCTGAAGGCACACTTTAGGCAGCACTGAAGTCAGCTGAACCGCTCACAGAGCACAAAGTGCAGTGCATGCTGAATACATTTCATGATTGGAGCCTGAGGCTATAGATACTACAGGGCAGGACTTTTCTCCTTGCAGTTATTTCTATCAGAATGATATCCCACTCAGACTATATGTTTCCCCTGCCCCCAAAGCGCTTTATGAAGGAAATCAGTATGAGGCGCATTTTGCAACAGAAGAAGCTGAGGCGAAGGAAGACTACGGGGTACTAATGAATTCTCTCATACATTTGCCATTTAAGCCCTATCCCTGCCAAGTGTCTTGAAATTTGGAGGCACAAGGTGCTCTAAAAAGTTGTCATATTTCCAGTCTTTCTTGTTAACGTGATAGATGTGCTACAGCAAAACACGGTCTTTCAGGACATGAAATGCTGTTTTATTCCAGAAGTGATCCAGCTCAAGAAGCAGTGGTCTGGGATGCTGGTCCTTTGCTCTCGCCAACATTACACATCATGTCATTGCAAAATGGCCTCTGTCACTGCCAAAAACTTGGGAATTCCTGTGGTAATTTAAAAAAAGATAAATAATTATTATACTAGATGTCATAGTCTGTCCAGGAAACAAACGTTGCTTATCTGGTTTGGGTTTGTTTTTTTCTTGTTGGTGGGTAGGTTTTTTTAACTGAACAGCCTTACAGCTGCATCGAGCAACAGGCAATTGAATTTTCTTCTATGTGTTTAGAACTGCTCTACCAATTGATAACCCCTTTTCCCCCTACCCCCCCAAAAAAAGTGAATTAAATTAAAAATAAGTGCAGGAGGCAGAGGTCCTCCCTAGAGAAATAGGAGTAGAGCCTGCCTTATACCTTTGCAAGTTTGAGCAGATGGTATTATCTGAACATACAAATCAGAATTATTACACACTTTATAAAAAGGTACATCTAGTCTATGAATAAATTTAGCATAAAATTCACTGTTCTATTGAGACTTCAGGAATTAGTAAAAATTCACTTGCTGACTCCAAACAAATAGTTCTCATAGGTTTGTAAAGTAGAGACCACGTTCTCTTGGTGAAGTGCCTAGTGAAAAAAAACCAAACACAACTCCTCTGTCCTGCTGCTTGGAGTAATAATATTCCTACCACACTGAAAAGCATTTTAGGAATGAATTTGGGTGAGAGTGAGACTCCAAGTATGATTTCATACACCTTCAAGAAAAATGTTTGCTGCATTGTAATGAAGTTGGTATGGGCAAATTCAAGTAACCTAAAGTTTCAGGAAGCCCCAAAATCATGGATTGGATTAAAAATGCTCTGAGATTTTTAAAGGGAAAACTAATTTCCTATTTTCATTCCTGGATTTTACTGTCTGATTCTTGAGCTCTTCAAGTTTCTTTTTCTCAGCATACGTGACAGCTTTTTTGTATGATAGCTGGGTTTCACACATAGCACAACAGGAGTTAGGAGCTAGGGTCTGATGAAAACCAGCAGGTTTTCCCAAAAGTTGTCTCTGCTCTGTCATTTGACGAGCTTTGCTAGCAGATTGAAGGAGGTGATCCTTCCCCTCTACACAGCACTTGTCAGGCCACATCTTGAGCTGTTCTGTTCGAGCTATCTAGTACAAGAGAGACATGGACATACTGGAGAGAGTCCTGTAAAGGGCCACAAAGAGTATTAAGGAATAGGAACATCTCCCAGGTTTCCCAGGGAGGTTGTGGAGTCTCCATTTTTGGAGATATTAAAAAGCTGTCTGGACACAGTCCTGGGCAGCCTGCTTTAGGTGGTCCTGCTTGAGCAGGGAGATTGGACCAGACGACCTCCAGAGGTCTCTTCCAACCTCAGCCAGTTTGTGATTTTGTGATTCCCCTCTATTTTGCAAGATGTGTACAGTGGTATCCATGCAACACACAGGGCCTGCTTCTTCAGACATCTTTTGTTCAGACAAGGCTCATGTTCATAAGGGCTAAAAATGTATAATTGTCCTTTGACGCATCCTAGAGAATGCACTGATATGTTTAAAAATGCTAACTCATGGATACACTCATGTCAGGGCAGACTCTGTACAGGGCCATCCTCAGTCTGCAATAAGAACAATATTTTTCTTCATATTTTTTAAAATTCTCACTTCTCTGCCCCTTTTGCGTATAAAGAATAAACGCACTGATTATTCTAAGTCATTCTCAGTTCCACCAGCACCGACAGCCCCAGTTTCTTAATCAAGATATTAAGTTACAACCAGTTTTGAAGCAACTAGAATCAACCGGAGGAGGGGAGTTGAAATACTGAGGCATTTAAAAAGAAAAAAACTCAAACCCCACAGAATTACTAATAGTGACAGAACGTAACACAACCTAACAGTCATGCAGTGCAGTGTCTGTTAGCTACAGGCCCAAACTCAATCAAACAGTTCTCAGGGAGAGAGTGACTTAACAAACAAAACGTTTTCCAGCTCTGGGCTGATGTCATTGATGACATATTCAGTCTCACGGTCACACAACAAAAGAAAAGAGCAAAATAATAAGGGGCCTGCTTTGCCCTCAGTCTAAGAGAATAACTTGGGTTTACTCAAGATTTAAGCTAGTGGTGGGAAATTGAATCTTGCTGTCTGAACTGAGATACATTAAATTATCTGTGTCCTGGAAAATAAGACTAATGAGAAAAATTCTATAATCCATGTGTTTCCTGTGTCAATGGTCTCACAGAAAGCCCACTGCTTTCCTATGGACATACCTCTCGTTGCTGTCAGCAGACTGCAACAGGGTATCATTTTTGTGTGCTGCTGGTCTACCTTTTGTAACAGAGTAATTCTACCAGAGCCAACAAAGGTACCCAAGAGAATCCACAGATGAGACTGAGCCATGTGAAAATAGGACCTGTCTGTAACCTCTGCATTAAAGACCTGTCTGTAATCTCTGTCCTACATACTTTTCTAAGAATTATGAGGACAAGCGTAACAATTACAATATGTTGAGAAGAACTGGCAAGGGAAGATGAATTTTAAAGAAGAAACCTGGAGATAGGTTTAGAAATTCATGCTGAAACACGGACAGTTTGCACACAGATTGTGGAGTCCATGTATGCATCCCTGGCCATAGCGAATATGGCTCAAAGGGTTTACTGGCCCTGGAAAAGGAAACTAGAAAACAGGTCCCCATTGACTGCATTTCTCCTCCTCCCCTACTCCAGCTTCCACCTCTAGCTGAAACTATCCTAATGATGGCAGAAACCTCATTGAGAAATACTTACTTCAAGTGCCACACTCAGTGAGCAACAAGCTTATTATTGTAGCTAGTTGGAAATTCCCTGCCTACTTTACTTTTTCCTTCCTGCAAAAGAACTGCCTATTCATCAAAAATAAAATTCTTCTTTGAGACAATTTAATTGCAATGAAGTTGCTATGAAACCACTGATAGGCTTCAAAACCTGCCTGGAAACTTTGACTGGTTTCCTACCAGACCACCTTTCCAGCTGGAGGTCAAGAAGCCCCACATTTTGGACTCCACTCTGCTTGACAGTTTGCTTGTCTGGCACGCTAATGAGGGATGGAGAGCCTAGACCCTGCCAGATATCAAGCTTCAAAGTTTCCAGGTCCCCAGCTCCTGCCTGTCACAAGGTCTTTAGGCTTTCATTGCTCCTGGGCTTTTAGACATGCTGGGTTGCAGCTTAGTAGTAGAGCTGACAAGAAACAGGGAACATGGGGGCCCTGAAACTGGCAGTTTCCAAAGTCAGAGGCTCCTTTTTCAGCAGATGCTATGAATGATTTTTTGTTGCTTCTCCCCGGCAGAAGTCAGATTCCAGTGGAAATGGGATCATTCTTGTTCCTCATCCACTCACTCACCTCAAGAGTTTGAAAACCCCTGACTTTATGTGTTTAAAATGAAAACAGCATCCAAACCAGCATCTGAACCCTGCCACATCATTTCTGTGTAGAGCTATACCTACTAGTATCCTATGAAACTAAAAAATACAAAAAAAACCCAGACTCTCAGAGCCCTTCTTGGGTAGACATCTCCAACATGTCAGTTTTTTGAGTATTACAGTCCCACAATAATAGTAACAATAATCATAATCATCTGTTTAAAGAAGACATAGAAATTCTCTCAGAAACCACAGCTATTTTTCCAATAACTGACTCATTGTGTGTTCTGCTATGATATTATTTTGCATTCACTTTTGTCATAGCACACTACTATTTATTGCAATTGTGCATCAGGAAAAAAGCCACAAGCTTTTCAGTTACTTATGGGCTTATTTTATTTTATCTTAATTTCTTTTTATTTGATGTCACTGTGCTGTTAACACAAATATAGTGTTATTACAGCTTAAGCAAGACTCCTCTCCACAAGTTCAGTTAACAATAGCAGACAGCTCAGATGTGTCTAGAGAGTATTTTACCCTAATTACTGAAAAGCTACCCTTATATGAAAATAAGAGGATCAGAGCTAAAAATGTGCAACCTGAGCACTCCCCAGAGTGTTGTCTTGCTTGAAAGATGTCATGGTATCATCTTTATTATGCAGAAACATTTTCGTTCTGTAATGGAAGCTCCATTTTCAATTCTCTAATATATCCAGAAAAAATACCGGCACCTAGAAAAGTGTATTCAAAACAGCGTAGAAATACAGACCTAGTAAAACAGCTGAAAAAAGAAAGGCTTTGTTATTTCTATTCCATTCTATCCCATCCCAGTAGCCCCTGAGATACCTGGATCCATGGACAACTTGAGAATTCTAGCCCAGCCAGTATCACTGCTTGTATGAGGTTGATTGCTCCAGACATCTTCAGAGATGGCTGCCATGAATACCAATCATGTAGTGACAACCCAAGTTATACCTCTGACAGCAAGTGCTTCAATATAACAAAGATTGAGACATAATGAAGCATTTGAGAAGACTGAGTTTGAACATAAGGCTGACAGTAGAAGTTTATAATGGAAGTAAATTGCAAATCAGATTCAACACATCAGAAATGTTAGTAGAGTAAGAACAGAGAAGCCCCAAAAAGTCCTTCTTCTGGGTGTGAAAATAGTTTCACCTTTGCTCTCACTTCCTCTTGTAAAGAAAATTTCCTCTCCTTTTCCACTTTTCACTGTGGACCACAGTAACAGATTGTTCACTCTAGTGCCTTAATTATTCTTAGTCTCATCTCTCTCTAAGCTTTGATTTTTCACTGCCACACCAAATTTATTATTCAAGACGAAGTAGTAGGCCACATACTACCATAGAATCATAGAATCATAGAATTGTTTAGGTTGGAAAATACCTTTAAGATCATCAAGTCCAACCATAAACCTAACACTAAACTGTGTCTTTAAGCGCCACATCTACACTTCTTTAAATACCTCCAGGGATGGTGATTCCACCATTTCCCTGGGCAGCCTGTTCCAATACTTGATAACCCTTTTGGTGAAGAAATTTTTTCTAATATCCATCCTAAACCTTCCCTGCTGCAACTTGAGGCCTTTCCTCTTGTCCTATCGCCTGTTACTTGGGAGAAGAGACTGACGCCCAGCTCATCACAACCTCCTTTCAGGTAGTTGTAGAGAGCAATAAGGTCTGCTCACAGCCTCCTTTTCTCCAGACTAAACAACCCCAGTTGCCTCAGCTGCTCCTCATAAGACTTGTTCATTAGACCTTTAACCAGCTTCATGGTTCTTCTTTGGACATACTCAATGTCTTTCTTGTAGGGAGGGGCCCAAAACTGAACACAGTACTTGAGGTGTGGTTTCACCACCGCCGAGTACAGAGGGACATCACTTCCCTAGTCCTTCTGTCTACACCATTTCTGATACAAGTCAGGATGCCATTGGCCTTCTTGGCCACCTGGGAACACTGCCAGCTCATATTCAGCTGGCTGTCGACCAACACACTCAGGTCCTTTTCCTCCAGGCAACTTTCTAGCTACTCTTCCCCAAGCCTGTAGTGTTGCATGGGCTTGTTGTGAGCCAAGTGCAGGACTCAGCAATTGGCCTTGTTGAACCTCATACAATTGGCCTCAGCCCATCGATTTGGCCTGTCCAGGTCCTTCTGTAGAGCCTTCTTATGCTCAAGCCGATCAACACTCCTGCCTAACTTGGTGTATTCTGCAACCTTACTGAGGGTGCTCTTGATCCCCTTGTCCAGGCTAGTGATTGTGACACTTGTCCCAGTTGCTTATAGACTATTTTTTCTGCCTCTTCATCCTGGTTGGGTGGTCAACAACAGACTCCCACCACTATATCTGCCTTGTTGGTCTTCCCCCTGATTCTTACCCATAAACACTCAACCCTATCATTGCCATCATTAAGATCCAGACAGTCAAAACTCCCTAATGCACAGGGCTACCCCACTACCTCTTTCCTCGCCTCTGCCTTCTAAAGAGTTTATAGCCATCCATTGCAGCATTACAGTTGTGCAAGTCATCCCACCATGTTTCCATGATGGCAACTATATCATAATTTTCCTGCTGCACAATGGCTTCCAGCTCTTCTTGTTTGTTGCCCATGATTCGTGCATTTGTGTAGCAGATGCACTTCAATTGGGCTATTGATCCTGCCACCTTTTTTTGGAGGAGAAGCTCTAATTCTTACGTGAACATTCTCCGTGGTTTCTAACACATCAATAACCTTTGTGTCTTTGCTGCCTCATCCTTCTCCATTCCCTACCTCCACTGAGGTGGCAGACCATGTAAAGACTTATTGCCCTCTGCTAAGACAGAGATTTCTGCACTGTGCTCCATTGTCTGATATATGTTAAGCATCCTCGGTGTGCTACACTGAAGAGAATACCAGAAGACAGTTGATTCAATTGACTTCAGGAATTTGCTGGAAAGGATGGAGGCCAATCTGAGAGGCTGACAATAGCCTCTGTAGCTAAGAGCTCAACATATGAGATGGCTGAGATCCAGCTGCAATGCAATGAAAGTGTGAATGACTGAGTCTGGATCATTGGCCATGAGGACCGGACAGATTCTGCTACCCAGGCAGAGATTATTCAAAACAAATCACAAATGTCAGTATAGGGCAGTTCAGTATCACAAAAGGCATCTAAAAACATGCCTAAGCAGTCATCTGAACTGGTCAATCATGAATATGCATATTCAACTCCACTGACACCTGCTACTGTAATTTGCTACAAACTCAGTAAAATGATCTCTTTTCTTGACTAGTGCCCATCTTACCTGAGCCAACATGCAAAAAGCTGTTTGAAAATGCAGTTAACACTTGACCTGGGCAATAGTGTAGTCATGAATGTTAACAGTTGAAGAAATACCTGCAACCTGGTGGCACCTGAGTCTGCCTTGCATGAGCACAAAATGGCTGCATGTGGGTTTGACAAGCAACAAAGACAGTTGACACCTGTGGTATCTCTGACTATTGAATGTGGATCTAGCAATGGAAAGAAGCATCATCTTGGCAAAATCCAGTGATACTATGTCCATCAAAAAGGCCAGTAACCATTGAATAAAGATGAGGAATGAGGACCACTGGTGACAAAGAAATCAGACTGGATCATTTTCTGCAGCAAGTTCTATTCTTGGAGCTGTCTCAAACTAACTGTTTGGCAGAAAAATTAGGATTTGCAGAAAAGTATTTATTTGCTGAAACAGAAGTTTTCATTGCAAAAACTTCAGTGCCCCTATGAAAGTTTTATCAGGAAGGTTTCCTAAGCCCAGGGTAGAATTTTAGGTCACAGCCAGAGATGAAGACAGAGCCAAAAGCCAGTAGTTGCATCCTGATGCAGATGAGGAAAAAGAACATGCATCTGTGATATTTTATGATCTTTTATGACCAAGTTTCCAACTCACTTTTCCTAATTAATTTTTAATATCTACACAAAGTGAAACACAGAAAAAAACAGGAACTGACTTCATACTGTCATTAGCTGAGTATTTTCCTGGGTTAGTCCAGTTTCACATCTGCATTCTGAATTGAGTGGAAGTAGAGGACTTGACTGTTGGTGTTTTGGTTCTTGGTGTTTTGGGGAAATTCTAGTTCTCAGAATATTTTGTGAGGGCCAGCCAAAGCAGTCATGGACTGCTTTGAGTACCATCGCTTTCTCCTGGATAAAACTGGAACTGCGTAAATAACATTTACAAACATAGTATTAATAATTGCAAATTAACTTTCTCCTGAGCACTTTGATCTGTGCACATCCCAAAGGTGAGCTATGAAGTCTCTGAGAAGCATGGCGTTAATGACAATTTTTAATTCCTTAGTGGAAAACTTGCTTCATAATCCCTGTAAATGTTAGCTAATGACTATGTGAAACAGCTATAATACCATTGTTATTTTAAAAGAAGACATGATACTTCTTTGTTGTCTGGTATCACATAAGCTGCACTGCTGTGAGAGGGACTCATGTTACCGTTCACATCCAAATGGAGCAGACAGAGTTTAAGAACAGTGGTCGGGTCCTTAAGCTAAATCTGCTTAGCTTGACCTAAATCCTTAGTCAGGAATCATTTGCTCAGACACAAAAATCTGCAGACTACAAACAGAAGGTTTTCCACTGCTTTGCCTTGTTAAGTGAAGAATGAGAGACAATAACTATGTCGCTATCTCCTGGCAGGCAAAAATCAGGTCTTGTTGTCGCCAAGGATTGGAGACGCTTGGTTCACATCATGGTACCTTAGGGGGTCCATTTCAGCTTCTCACTGTGGTCCTCTGAGGACTGTCTAATCTGTTACACCAACGCTGCCACTTCCCTCTGTGGAGACTTGCTCACAGGCAGATGATTTACGTTCTCACCTTCTTTTCAGCAGCTAGAGTTCATCATCCCTGCCATTTCATCCTCATTAGTATTACCTTTAGTTAACCTTGGAGATATAAATTTGATAAGGCTTCAGGAAGATGTTATGTCACAGATATGATAAAAACTTGGACAAAGCTTATCAGCTATTAAAAATATTAAGTCTTCGTCATGCTTCTTGCTATGCTCAGTGCATAAAATTTGCCCAAAGCCTGGCTCTCAGACTGAGAGAGAAGATGTTCTCTACTGACACCAGAGTCAACCTGTTTCATCTCATAGCTGTGGCAGCTGCCAAGAATCCTTTATTCAGACGAGTATATTTCTCTCCCCTTTGATACCTCTGGGGTGTGTCTTCATAAACTATAGAAGCAAAATGTGTCTTGATCCCCAGAAAAGGTTTAGAGAGATTCATGAAGTGTTGCTGGTGGATTATCTTCATTTATCACACGAAGTAAAGTTGACTCCATGGCAAGTTATTGCAGCGTGGGCTGTAGCTGAGGAGAGGTGTGTGAGCCATGCATGGCTCTTCTTGTGAACATCCCTCTGCTCTCCAAGTGCAGTAAGGACTGGGACATTGCCAGAGCTGCCTCATTTTCTCTCCTAAAAACCAAGGATGCCAGGTGAGCATGTAGCTCTCCTCTCTCTGGTTCCTCTGACAGGAGGAGATGTCATGGGTCTCTTGGTCTCTCTACTTCTGTTCATGGGTCTCTTGGATTTTCAGAATCTGAAATCTGGTTCTTTTGAAGCTTAAGCCTTTACTTTTTTGGCAAAGCATGTATTTCCAATGAAGATCATACTTAGTGTTTTGTTAGAATAATGAATGGGGTAAACAGTGGGACATAAGTCATGCAAAGCGGGTTGTTGAGTCAGTTTGAGGAAATCAAGGAAAACATCAAGTGTGTTGCTTCTCAGACTAATACATCTTCAAATCTTTTCTGTTATTGTCTTTAAATGCATATTAGGAATTAATTTTTACCTCTCCTAAAGAGGCTGTCCTTTGAAAATCTGCGCCTCTGTGTATATTCCAGGAAATGGGTAACTTATAATTCATAAGATCTTTGTATCCTATAAATACTAATTCTGTGTCACATAATGAGGTCTTGACTGGGTATTTACATAAAGCCCAGTTCTGCCTTTTGGCACCTCTACATAGTAGTTTACATTAACGATAATGTAAGCCTTTCACATCCATTCAAGATCTTAATATAGCTCTAGGTAGTATCACATCATTTCATGGTAAATTATTTCTGTCTTTTAAGGCACAGAGCAAATTGCAGGTAAATTATTAATAATAATACTTAGATCTTATCTTCAAAGCACTTTACTAACGTTAATTAATTCCTGCACTCCTCTGAGGTAGGTAGCTGCATTATTACTTACATTCTTTACAAAAGGGGAAATTAAGACAGAGGCAGGATGAGATCTGCCCGCAGCTGCTGCTGGCTATGGGATGCAGACTACCAGGCGGAGGCAGATGAGCATCCACGACCAGCTAAAATGCTTTGCCTCCAGCTATTTGCTCTCTTCTCCTGCTGCAAGTCACTGCTTCTGCTGCAGACTGAATGACAGGGTGCAATGTGAGACCCTGCTCCAGCCCCTTCTTTTTCAATTCTGGCACCTTTATTTACACCTAGCAGATAAGTGTGTCTGGGAAAGGAATAAGGGGGTTAACCTAAGTTTGTTGAACCTTGCTCTGAGGATGGCTATCTCCACCAGCATAAAGAAGGCAGCTGGGGCACCACAGTTTTAAACCATTATAGCCAGCTTTATTGGAGGTAACTTACCTGTGGGTTCAATTTCAAATACGGAATTAGAATTCCAGCCAAAAGAGAAAAAAAAATTGGACTTTCAAAAATAATTGATTTTGGGTTATTGTATTCTTCCAATATTTCTTACCTGGCTTTCAAAAATAATTCTGAATTTTATGTAGGTTTTGAAAATCATTTTATGTTATTAACACCATATAAAATTTGTTCGTACTACTACTGGTATATCAAAGTATGACAGCAACTTGTCATTGAAATATCCTGATATTTGTCTGTTTTCAATTATTAAGGACAATTACACTGAGCTAATCTTACCTATTTTTGTGAATCAGATTGACTCCTGGTTTCATTGATATCCAACAGATTGCTTTATTGTACTAAAATCAAAATGAGAACATTTCAAAAGTGATGTCATGAAAGAATGCAGAAATATGAAAACAGAAATATGAAAAATGCATAGAAAAGCAGTACAGATAGAATTTTCAAGTTTCAAACTGAAATTTTGAAATGGATTTGAAATCTCTTTTTGTTTTAAAAATATTTTCTCTTGTCGGAATTCCAGAGGGTTTTGCAGAAACTAAAAATGAGATTAATGCAAAGAATTTTTTCTAGTGAAAACTGTCTGAGAAATGTTATCTAATCAGCCTGACTACAGATAGCTGCCAGGATTCTGCTCGAATCTCTACAGAAAGCTTTGTTCTCCTTTAAAATTACATGGCCCCGTATCACCTCCTCCCATAATGAAGCCTCTATTAAACAGCCTCAGGAAAGGAAATCTACACAGCAGTGCCTTTGGAGAATTATAATATGCCCACAACTCAGAGTTAATCTACTGGTGGGACAGGATTTATCCCTGCAAAATTCATCTATGAGTGGGCACAGAAGCAGAGCTGCTGTGTTCTGTAGTTGGGATTGCTGCTGCATCCATTACCCCCTGTGGTCCCGTCCACTTATATCCAAACCATGGACTGGAGATACCTACCTCTTTCCTTCGTCAATGAAAGTAGCCTTGGACAACTTTGGTGGCCCAGTTAAGTGCTTAAAGTTAGGGCAGCTTTGCTGTAGTAGCTGTGTAACTGAAGCTGTTCAACTCCTGGCTGTGGCCATGGGGAGAATCTGGAAAGTCTTCACTGAACTAGCACTGGATGTGACCCATCTGTGTAAAGAGCTCAGAAAAGTGTTCCAACAAGTCTAATTGCTGATAGACATCGGTTAATTAGTTATGTTTCTGAGGGTCAGCAAACTCAGCCAAAATAAATGGAGAGGTTCCCATTGGAACACCAATAATTAAGGATCTATGGAGTAGCTTTTTTCAAATATTATTGCTTTGCTGAGTGTGATCTGCTAGTTGTTCCATTTTCTAACTAGGGAAAGCACCAAACACATGTCTAAATCCACCTTCTCCAGGTTAGGCTTCAGTCCATTCCCAAAAAGGGAAGGGCTACCTATTTGGAAGGAGGCATAACAAGCAAAGTCAACCTGGTAACAGTTAAAGAGACATCCCTCAGTTCCAGTGTCTGTGGTGCAGACAGCATCCCAGGGCTGGAGACTGGTCACTTTCAGCAGAGAAAAACCAGGTATCTGGGGTCAGGCCAAGCCACCCCCTTTCCCATCTACCTGCACCTCAAAAATGACCTAGTAAAAAAACAGACAGAGCCTCACCTGATCCCTTAGCAGTTATTCCAGTCCCTGTTTCACTGGAGTCCTGGCTGCAAGCAATGAGCAGAACACAGCCCTGCTGTTATTCTAAGCATTTTATTTTCTTTTTTTCTCTCTCTTTCTTTTTTTTTTTTTTACTTTTTCAGTTTTTATGCACCAGAAGACCTTCCCATACTTTTTATCCCCTCATTTTAAGGGGAGAGCATGTGACTGTGTGCCTGCATATACACTCAGTGCCTATAACTACCACTGGGAAAGAGGCAGGAAGGAAAAAAAAAAAAACAAACCACAAAGTTTTAGTTTCCTCGCAGTCTCAAGAACACTTTAAAGAGAATTTTTATAAGACAGGATTTAGGACTGTTTAAAGCCATCAGCTATAGACTTTCAAACAAGGGTAGTGAAATTTCAGTTTCCATGTGTGCCCTGCTTGGTCAGGTGTTGCAGCAGTGGGAAGGCAGCCACCTACACAAGGCACTTTATGTCCATGTCTAGACAGGTGATTCAGATACCAAATGAACATAGTTTTGGCGTCACCATCTTTCGCCAGCTCTAAAGTTTAGTTTCACTACATACTTTTTGCTGGTGTCTACAGCCAATCACGCCATTGTCACTCCCTCCCCTTTCTAACAGTTTTTAAGGTAGGGAATATGTGTTTCCTTGGTGCTTGCACAAATGGGATGATTAAATGCTGCTTCTAATATTGAAACTGGATTGTTTAGCTCTGGGTTTCTCATAATAACGCCAGCTGAAATGAAAATCAAGCTTGGTAATGTGTAGTCCTGAATTTACTTTTGTTTGCCCAATAGCTTTAAGATGGTATACAAAATCCATACCCAAACATATTTACTTCTCTGTGGGTGTCAAGCCTCTGAGGAGTGTGACAGATCCCAGCCAGACAACCCAAAAACCTAACTAGCTGTCCACATACATACTTTAAGATTTTTACACGGAGGAATAAAGACAGACAGACATCCATCTATACTGAAGCTGAGGCTATGTAAAAAGCTTTATGAATCTGTGTAGCTATCCCTCAGAGTCACTTCAAATTTGGTAGTACCTGAGGTATTAAAAGCCAGATTGGTACTTTGAATCTCAAACAAGCAAGCAAAAGACAAATTGCTGAGATGTGAATCCGTATAATCTCCATTCGATGCCCAGCATGTGGGCTGTTCTTGCATAGCATTGCAAAGAGAAATAGCAGTCACCCGAGAGAGAGAGAAAGTAGAGGCACATGGTACAAGGAAAGGAAAACATCATCCCAAGCTATAATTCAGCCTTATGTTCTGGGGGTCCATATACATATGGGAGTAAATCTTCCTGGAAAAGGCCCTATTCTTGACCAGCCCCTTCTGTGTAGCAGCTGCCAAAAAGAGCTGTGCAGTGTCGGCTATCTCGTGTTGCAAGCCATGGTCAGAAATCCAATTTGTCTCCCATTCCCAATCTCAGTCCAGGCTTGAGTGCCCTGTCTCTTGTGCAGGCAGACTAAACCTCTCAGGTCAGTCCTGCTTCAGCAAATGAGGGTATGTATGGGGAGGGAGAGGGAAGAGAGGGCAGCAAGGTCAGGCTCCTGCCACACTCAGGCAGGATGCTCTGAACTACTTCCCGGCAGCTGAGATCAGCTTGGGCAAAATAGCAGGGGGTGTGGAGCCAAAGCCTACGGCTCAAGCCTAGGATGAAAATGTAGTGTAAATGTAACCATTCAGAGCTGCTGAGCATCTGGTTTGCTTGGGAAATGCCAAAGGCACTGAACTGCACAGTGCACAAAATCTCTGAATGCAAGTATTGGAAACATTTCAGAGGCGTTAGCTGTGCTTATGTTGAAAAAGCAGGGAAAATTAGGTCAAGTAGAGCTCCTGCTGGAATGAGCATCAAAGCCAGTATAGGCATTTCTGAACTACACTATGCTGTGCTACATGGTAGTTTCGATGTTTTATTGCCTTGTTAAAGATGCAGCCTCATGCTAGCAGCCCACCAATCCTCAACAGAGCAGGGCAGCAAACAATGAGACCCCTGGAGGCACCATAGGAATAGTCTTTTTCCAGTGATCCTGTAGTCTACAGGAATTCCAGCACTAACTGTTATAAAACATTTCTTCAAGTGATCAGGATAAAGAGCAGCCACTCACTGTCTATCGGCTTAGCTACATTACAATAAGTATTTCAGTATATGTGGTGAGGCATCACTAGTCTTTTCCACACAAGCTGGAATCCAAGATTTTTGAGGGGTACTCAATAGAGGCTAAAAAAAAGGTAGATTATTCCCACTAGCCCCATTTTAAGGCAGGTAAATGAGACAAAGATTAATGACATGACTTGGCCCAGGTCACCCTGCAGGCCAGTGACAGACCTGAAAGCAAAGCTGTGATCTCCTGAGTCTCAGTTGGATCTGTCAAACCATAGCATCACCAATGCACAAAGTAAAGTATTTATTTTGTTTAAACTAGGAAGACAGGCTTAAGTCAAATGGCCAAATACTCTGTCTTGACAGGAAAAAATAAGTTGCTTCAAAGCCCGGAAGAAGAGACCCATCCTATAATAAACAATAGTTAACTTTCCCAGAATGCTTGTCTTTCTCAGAGTAACTGTTTCTCTCCACTCATTCACATGCCAGATCAAGACTATAGCTTTCTCTCCCTCTTTCTTCCTTTGCACTTCCATTTATATAAATATTCATCTCACTGTCTTATGCAAGAACTTATTTTTTATCACAAGCAAGGTCCTATTTTCAATCATATCTGGGTCCTTTCACCACTGTAAAGCCATTCTGATCAGAGAGACATTAATAAAGCCACCTTCCTTTGGTTTATTTGCTTTTCTCTTCTGGCTCGACAGGGTGCATTGAGCTACATGATAAACATTTACAACCGACATTAGAAAAGTAATGAGGACTATAATAGAGTCTTGCTTTTTGTCTTTCACTCACATTTAAGACTGCAGCAAATATAATCCAGGCTGGAGGAGTTAGAAACAAGAGTACTTGGGTGGATTGGGTCCCCAGCTCACCTTTACTTAGTCTCTACCTAAGGTCAGCCCCAAACTGTACCTCCAGTCCTACCGAACCTCTCACCTTCATTTCCAAAGACACATGGAGGTGAGAGAGACCCTGTAGGCAATGAGTAAAGTCAGGGGAGATATCCAGTTCCCACCTCTGGTACATACCAACTTTATTCTTCTCTTTAGTTCATCCACCTCTATTGCCACCTGCTCTTCAACAACATTTCTCAAGTTTTTGAATTGCCCTCAGTCCCCGGGTTTTGTTTCACAGCAGCCTCCGATATAAAAAGGAATAATAACAACACACCAGTGACATTTACAGCTGATATCAATGCCTGTGTTGTAAACACCAGAGAGGACAAGCAATGACAAAAGGGAATGGTGGTAGGGCTGGCAGTGATTTCTGAACAGCAGCTGGCAAGGAGTCAGTGATAGTTTTCCCAATACTCATCACCCATCATCACCTCCTTCTTCAGCTCCTGGTGGGTGTGAAGGGTCAGGAAATGAAGGGAGGCAGGGGAGCACAACCAGGGCAAACTGTAAAAGCAGTTTCCATAGCTTCACAATGGATTTAGCTCTGAGATGATAATGACTACGTCTAGCAGTTTATAAAGCTGGAAAAGGGAATTGAGACATCTCCAAGTGTGTCCCTAAGCTTTGAGAAAGAAGCTTCATTCACAGTGGCTTTGTTTGTTTTCTTTTCTTATTGCTTTGGGATTAGGAGCCTCAGTATTTGCCAAGGAAGAATAAGAAGAGTAGTCAAACAATAACAGCATGATTAGATCTGACTTGGAGAACCTCAAGCGATGGTAGGGAAGGGAATCATCTGGGATGTTGGAAAGTATTGGAGACAAGAAATCAGGGAAACAATAGTGCCAAACAAAGCTTAAAAGGGACAGTGGGTTATGGGTGCAATCAGCATGGTGGGGAGGAGAGCACTTGAAAGTGCTGATGGACCAGAAGGTACTCAATGGTGAAGTGGGAAAGGGTCCTGTAGTGGGACCAGGTCTCATGTTGTTCATACATGACTTTTGCTGCCCCCCAGGCAGACTAGCATTTGTTCTCTGTTTCAAAAACTGCCTCTCAATTGTGAGGTACTACACTTATTTTTAGAGACCATATCCTTCACTCAATAGTAGAGTCAGAAACTCTGTCCTGACCATGAAAGAACGGTATGATATACTGATAGTGAAAAAAAAAGTCTTCCAAAGATCTTAAAAGTAGGAAATATCTGAGAAGAGATGGAAGATCACATGTAAAGCTCAAGGTCTCTTTATCATTAGTGTGCCCTAGCAGAAACTGGGAAGAAATTGCACCTGTATTGAAGACTAGGGACATTATATTACGATATTTTTTTTTAATTATGAGGAAATGATGAGGAAAATGGTAGAAACCCTATCATTTGGAACTACTTGAATAAAGTATTAGTTAATGAACCAAGAACAATCCTACATTAAGAAGATGTACTGGGTAATTATTTAGTCTCTTATATCTGTCTTTTACAAACTGCTTGAAGAGACCTGTTTGTTCTTTAACCTCTTGGCTCCACAGAATCATCTCCACCTCTTTTAAATTGCTGTATTATTATTGACTTCAGTGAAACCAGGGCAATTTTTACCATCTGGATTGGCCCATGACTACTTTTGAAAAAGGTCTTTGTGTCTTAAAGCAAAAAGAATCCAACCCAGAATTAGTTTCCAAAAGAACTTTTTATTGCATATATCTATTAGATTAATGTGCTGCTCTCACCTTGACAAAGAGCAAAGATGAGAAACAAGTCTGCATATGCACAGTTAAGTCAGAGTGTTACAGCTTACAGGGCAAAATCAAAAGACACTCCTAGACCCATGTCTGTGACAGCTGCACAGTAAGAGGCTGCTGTCAGGCATGTTTGCAGCTGTAGGTGATAAAATGATGAGTGAAGTATGTCTGTTAACTTGGCAGGTGTCTTGATCTTTACTTTAATTACAGCCCATTGGCTATTCTCCACCTGTCCACGTAATTTCTTTTAAACCCCAGTGGAATGTGGGGTGATGGTCAGCACTGAAACAGGGATGTGCAGACTTCAGACACAGATCAAAAGGAAGAAGGGCTCCACTGGACACACTTTCTCTGACACCGGAGGCAGGTGTGAGGACAGACTGCTCAGCTGCTCCCTGTACAGCAGTTCCCTGTGTTTACCCCTGAGAACAGTTAAAGCCCATCAGGCCCTTGAATAGCATTACATTTATATGATTTAGGAATACCGCCTTCTTGACACAAGATATCAATGAGAAACTGAAATGAGGAGAGGCTAAAGGCATTCTTACTTAGAGTCTTAAAGGTCTATTTTAAGTCCTGAAGACATATTCCCTATGAAGGAAAACTCTTCAGGCATTGCTCTGACATCTGCTATAGTAACTCCCCCAAATTTTCCAGTTTTCCGTAGTGAACTTGTGTTCCTGGAAAGCCTTGCTGGGAAAAGACAAGCTGCAAACAGTGCAAACTAACCCCTGACAGCCCCAGAGCGAGCATAGGAAACTACACCATCAGTAAGTAGTAACACGTACTTTGAGTTTGTACACACCAATCCAGCTAGCATTACCCTCTCCTCCAGAAAGCAAAAGGAGGGGGAAATAAATAAGAAGAAGCAGAAATAGCTCTCCTTACTGAAAAAAAAAAAATAAATAAAAAATTGAGAAGGTTTCAAAACCTCCTTAGACCCACAAAAGGACTTCTTTGAAATTTAAAAAGAGAGATGTCTCCAGGCTAGCACCTGCTATTTACATGTTGTGCCTGCACATCCCATTAATGCAGATAGTGGAAATTCAGTGTATAATATTTTGTCACAAAGCAGATCAGGCAGCAGGCTTGAAATTCTTCGAGCCAGCCATACAAGTGAAAAATTGACAGCTGGAAATAGAGTATTTCCATAACCACATCACTGCTTGCGAAGAATTGGCGGCTCTTTGTCCAGCGCTTAGAAGACCCAACGTGAAACGCACCACAGCAATCCCCGCCATTGTGGAACTGAACTCTGTTGGGATTTTCCATGGAAATCACACACAGCAAAGGGAACCTGCACACAGCATCAAACATGTCAGAGAAATATGAAATTACAAAGGTAATTCAGAATACTGTCTGCTCAAGGTCCTGTCTTCTCCCATCTACACCTTTCTTTCATGTGTTGTCTCCTCCAAATCATGAGCCTCCAAAAGAAAAACCTATTATAGCTATCTACACAATTTATTCCACTGGTTTGGAGGTTCTTAAATGCATGAGAGAATACTTTTACTGCATTTACTTTAATGGAGAGGCCAGATATTGCATGGACTCCAGGGATTTCATTTCCCACTTGCTCTCTGATGGGCAATGGAATAAGAAAAGATATAGGAGATTTTACTATCCTCTGTAGATAAATAATTCTTGAGGACTATTAAGACTGTACCTCACACTGGAAGCAAATTCACAAGTTCCTAAAGTTTGCTTTTTTTTTATCTATTTCATAGTCGCTTTTAGAGATCGTAAGACTATAGAGGTAAAGTAACTGAAACTGTATTCTCAAAAGGGGGGCCATATTCAGTCAAGCCGACATCCCATCTTACCTTTCCCCAACCTCTTAAGCTCTGAATACATGCCCAGCACTCTGAGAGAGCAATACCCTCAGGCACATTGTCATTTGCCTGCATCATAGCATCATAGAAGCATTTCGGTTGGAAAAGACGTTTAAGATCACTGAGTCCAACCGTAAACCTAACACTGCCAAGCATCACTGCAATTTGAATGATTTGGACAGTGCGTTGGGTGGAGGGAAGGTGTGAGAATAACACTTGATGAATTTCATGCCTGAGACCCCCACCCCTGGGGCAACAGAAGAAAAAAGGCCTGCAGTACTGGCAAAGGGACAGGGTGAGGAGTCTCTCACAGGTGCCTCTCAGCAGCCTGCACATGCTTCTTAGGCTTTTGGCTCTTCACAGTCATGTGGGAACAGACCAACCTTGCCCCCCAAAAATTTTAAAACCTGTGCTACGAAATCTACAGTAACTGTATTATTAGGTTTCTTTGACCCTCTGAGGCATGACAACTTCAATCCAGACCTGGAGACTGAGGCACTGTGAGAAACTTCTCCCAGGATTCATCATTCATGGTTATTTTCCAGGTTTTGCTGTGCAAGTTCAGATACACAAACCCAAGCCAGGTCAAGCATGTGAAGTCAGCAATCTCACATAAGATCTCAGATGCAACTTTTACTGTAATATGCACATTTCTTATTCTTCTGCCTCCAAAGTTGAAATTCATGCACCATTTAAAGTTCTCACTGGGCTTATGGCCAAAGAGGCAAACAGCCACATCATCAGATTTAGAAGTTTTTTTCTTTTTCCTCCTGGGTCATTGTAAGCAGGGGATTGAGCTGACAGGTAGATGCAATCTTATAAATGGCTCCCTTACCTTTTTCTTGATGTACAGCCCTCTCCCTTACCTTTACCTTGATGCCCAGTTTGGGGTCCTTTTTGCATGGAGTGAACTGTCCTCCCCCAGGTAAACGGGACAACCTCATGTAAGGTCACTTTGTAATTGTGGCTGGCAGTGAGAAGGTTAAACAGATCAACAAGGAGATGGCCAGGTCTGACTGAGACTCTGAGGCAGAAAACAGTAAGGAGGTCTAGCACCAGGACTGAAGTGAAAATTAAATCTATTTTAAGATGCTGTTTTTAAACTGCTATTCTTTGAACTGATGTGCATTTTAGTCAATCTGAAATTGGTTATAAAGTTATACAGAAAGGGATGAGGGGGAGAATGATTTATTTACTTAAATGCAAGAAAAGACACATATCTGCAGAGTTTTCTGACTGCACTCTGTCATGTGAGGGTTGTGTCTACAATATAATTTGTTGGGACAGAGGGCTTCTGGAAGTGGACACAACACAGCTGTCTCCACCACTCAGGCATGACCTGGAAGAACAGATCACCATAAGTACTGTAGGCACATGTGTGTGAACATTTGGGTGCATTACACAGTGGTGCTTTGTGCTGTGCAATCTCACTCTTGTTCATTTCTTTCTTATTCTGTTTTAATGTACAGTGCTCTGCCTCCTCCCAATGAGCTGCCCAAGAAGACTGAATTGGGATCCTTATAACAAAAACCTATTATTGAGTAGGAGCTAGTGTGTCTCTGGGGTTAACGTTAATCTCCTGTTTAGGTCACCTGTGGAGAAAGGCAAAGACCTTCCCTGTGCTGTAACATTTATCACCTATGGGACCTGATTCTTTGGGTTCTTTTATGGACACTTGTGCTTCTGTGCTCGCTCAGTCTAATGGAAGTCAAGACCACTGCCTGGGAAAGTCAAGACCCACAGAAGGAGCTGTAGCTTTAGCCCCATTGCTGCTAATGCATCTCTGGAACCCATTCAGCAGCCACATCTACATTTTACCAGTTGGGTGGGCCTTTCTCTTTGCTCTTTTCCCCACTCATTCACCACTCTTTCAAGTGCTCCCCTCTAATCCAGAAAAACAAAGCTCTGCTGTGCCAAGTGCTCAGTACCGCACACTGGCTGGTGAAGCAGTTAACACACCAGCCTATAATTAGACAGCTTTCAAAGCCTTGCTTTTCCTTCTGTTCCTTTCCCATCGCTCCCTGATAAACCCGCTCTCTCCCATCTCACTGGGGGAGACCAGAGCTGTCCTCTAGGCATGCATTACTCCCCATTAGTGTCAGCGGGAGTCACAAGAGCGCATTAGGGGAGGAACAAACCCTTAAGGAAAAGAAACCTTTGACGAAATCCAGCCACCCCATGCTAGGGCTCTGTATGAATTCTAAGCAGTCAGATCTAAAGGAAATGAGGGCATATTTGCCCAAGAACTTCTCTGAAGTACAGAAATGTCTGGTTTACTCTGTTCGCTCTGTACGTGATGAAAACTTCAGAAAAGGCTTGCTTATGGGTATGCTTTTACCCAGGAAAATGGCAGCCTTATCCTACTCCTGCTAAAAACTGCAGAGACTGTAAAAGATATGGTTCACCCCTTTCCCTTAAATTAACAAATTTAAATAATAGTTGAACTTCTCATCTGAACCACGTTGTACGTGACCGTTCCTACAGTTACTCACCCTAGGCTCTATTCTCCTTCACAGTGATTTCCATCTCTTATAGCCAGAATAAATTATCCAAGTCCCATCAAGTCAGCAAGTGATAGGTCGTGACCTTTTCCTGCTCTGACTCCAACACCTGAAGGTCACAGAAGACTATGAAACAAGCAAACATTGTATTAATTGAGAAATATGTATGTAGTTATAGTCAAAGGAATAGTCCACTGAAATTTTTAATTCACTTCGGAATGGGAAAAAGCTGCTTAAAAGGAATACACTAAGTTGGGCAGGAGTGCTGATCTGCTTGAGGGTAGAAATGTTCTACGGAGGGATCTGGACAGGGTGGATCGATGGGCCCAGGCCAACTGTATGACATTCAACAAGGTCAAGTGCTGTGTTTTGCACTTCAGTTGCAACAACCCCATTCAATGCTACAGGCTTGGGGAAGAGTGGCTGGAAAGCAGCCCACCAGAAATGGACCTGAGGATGTTGCCAGATGGATATGAGCTGGCAGTGTGCCCAGGTGGCCAAAAAGGCCAATTTGTATCAGAAATAGTGTGACTAGCAGGACTAGGGAAGTGATCATCCCCCTGTACTTGGCACTGTTGGAATGTGTCCAAAGAACAAAGAAGCTGGTGAAGGGTCTAGAGCACAAGTCTTATGAGGACCTGCTGAGGGAACAGGGCTTGTTTAGTCTGAAGGAAAAGAGGCTCAGTGGAGACCTTATCACTCTCTACAACTACCTGAGAGGAGGCTGTAGCGAGAGGTAGGTTGCAGTGAGAGGTAGGTTGCTCACTTCTCCCAAGTAACAAGTGACAGGACAAGAAGAAACATCCTCAAGTTGTGCCAGGGGAAGTTTAGATTGCATATTAGGAAAAAATTCTTCATTGAAAGGATTGTCATGCATTGGAACAGGCAGCCCAGGGAAGTGGCTGAGTCACCACTGGAGGTATTTAAAAGATGTGTGGAGGGACACAGTTTAGTGGTGGACTTGACAGTGTTAGGTTTATGGTTGAACTTGATGATCTTAAAGGTCCTTTCCATCCTAAGCAATTCTATGCTTCTATGAATTAACAAGCTGGCATATGGACCCCAAGAAGTGCCGCTTACATGTCCATGAATTATTTTGCATCCCAAAAATGATGCTGGAATTTGGAATTCAGTGATCTGAACACTTGAGCTCACTCAGATCATCTGACAGCACCAAAAAGTGGTCTGCAGCAGCCTGAACATATGGCAAGCAGGGAAAGGGGGTTCAGAGCAGGATAGTGCTTTATTTGTCCCTTTTCTTTACAAAAAAAAAACCCCAAACAAACAAAAACCCCAGAAGGAAACAAGCTCTATATCTTCTTATATCTACTTTGTACCTTATACCTGAAGTACTTTGTACCTAAAGAAAACCTATGTTAACAAACTTTTTGCTTAAAGGCTCCTACATGAGAAAGATAGGCCTTTCAGTTTCAAAAAAAATGAGGAGAAATTATCCAAGGAAGAAGCACTCAGACTTCAATTCTAAGGGACAGGAAAGCTCTCTTTTCATTGTATTTGACATTTTGTTAAAGAAGAAATCCTGTTTCTTCCCTATGGAAGACCAAGTCTATGTTCTGCACCCTGGTGAGCAGGTTAAACATAGCCAGACTTGTGTAGGCAACAGCAGCCTAATTTGTGTCTGAGTGAAACATTCACTTTCTTGATTTATGTATGTTACTAACTGAACACTGAATTGATCCCATCCCCCTAATTACTTCTGATTCCCAATCAACAGAGAGTAACAATCTCTGTATGGAATGACATGGAAACAAGGGCCTCTCACTCAATACCCCACCAGGAAGGGGCCGACAATCCAACCAAGGGAATCTCATTAGCTAAACTGCACATTATTCATGTGCAGAGACCAAAGGGAACCAACCTCATAGCCTCCCTCCTCCCAAGAGAGAGATCAGACAGTACGTTGTGGGTTTCCTTACTGCATCACAACTCTGCGGTCTTATGCTGGAGACTGAGTAACTCCCTTGACTTCTTTGGAGTTCTTCCAGACTTACATCACACAACTTTGGATCTCAGCACTCACTTTCTGGATTAAATGGAACAACACTTCTGATATTTGTTCATTTCTTTCATTAGAAGAGGATAGCTTTGTTGTGTAATTAACATGCCAGTAATTAAGGATTCCAAGATGATGTACTAATTTCTCTCTCTCACACACACACTCTTTCAAAATGCTATCAGCATCCTGTTCCCTCTGGGAGTTTATTAGGCTTTCATTTATTCTTTTTCTCATTTCACAAATATACACACATTTCCTTTGCTCTTCCGAAAATTTGCTACAGACCTGAAAACTTTGAGCAGCTTGACCCCCTCCTCCCCTGTGCAAACACAGGGGGATCTTCAATGCCCTTCATTTTTTTCAAACTGTTTTAAACAGAAGGTGAAAGCTTGCAAGTGATACTCTATTTTTTTCCATGGATACAGGTCCAGATAATTTTTGTGATATCATGTAGATACACCAAGTCAGCTGAAATTGAGATGGATTTAGGACTGTGGATTACTACCATGGCACTCTAAGAAAGTCTTAAAATCATGCTAAGGACAGTTTATTGCTTGCTGAGCACTTTTTTTTAGTGACCTCAGCTCCAGCTGTAGAGAACTGTAAAATAACCAATGGGTTTTTTCCAGTGTGATGAAATGCATAAAACAGGGTAAGTTAGGAGACAGCAGAGGATGGCTCATCTTAGTTTTTATTTATTTTCTGTCTACCATTTTCTTGGCTTTTTTAAAATATTTTGTTCCAGGATAAAAGTTTGAGCTCTGTGGCTGAAAGTTACCATGCAAAGCTTAGTCTGAGTAACCAGTGTGTTGAAAAGCTGAACCATAAGCCTGGGATTTTTTTATACAACCTTACAGCAGTAGTCCCTCAACCTTTGTGCCTATGCAATGGTTAAAAGTTGCAAGCAACACAGTCTTTTGCTCTCACTGTTGGTTTTAGCTTTCTCTCTTTTCCAGCTGTGACACGTACTTAGGGCATCTACTTTAGGGATCCAGCCCTGGTAAATCCTCTGTGGACAGTTGGGCACCATCCTCTAAGCTCATTAGGATGTAGCCTTGCTTTGTTGCTTGCAGTTTTAATATGTATTAGTCACTTAAAAAATAGCCCTAGTATCTAAGCTGAAATATTAATATTTAGTGTTGCCATACTGCCCCTGCTTTTTGGGGGGTCAGCTGTGAAGAGTGAGGAAGAAACATGATCCAGACATTGAATTATAATCCTGACTCAGGTATTGACCTTGACCCGCAGCTTCAGCTTGTTCAAAGACAATTCCCAGTTCATGTCTGAGACTGAAAATAATAGCTACCCATTCATCACCACACCCTGACAAGAGCACTCATTCTTTTTTCCTATCCCTTCACTTTCTGCTGCATTTTATCTTTCATCTGCATTTATTAGCCTGTCTCTCTTTGTCTGAGGAAAACAAATTTGCTGAAATCTATGACCATAGTGGTAAAATCACAGTGTTTGGTTGCAAGCCAACTTGATGCTGCTTAAATGATAAAAAGAGCTGGGAAAGAAACAAGTAGGTTTGTAGCTCCCTTATGTGCATAAGTTTAAAAAGGAGGAAATCTGCATTTTTCCTCTTCTGTGACTTTGAATTGAGCCTGAGACCACAAAACCAATCCCCGCTTATGTTCCAGTCCAGAAGGAAGGAAAGAAGAGCATCCAAAGGCTGTTGTCACTGCCAGAGCAAACCCAGGATTCTGTTTGTGGGAAATGAAATTTTGCTGTATGGCTGGAAGGACGAACTTGAGGCAACTGCAGCTCTAGATCTTTGCTGATAATTCCTACCCTGTACAATCTGGTGGAACATAGGCATATCCAAGCTATTTCAGGGTTGGAAGTGGTCCAGCTGTGGTAACACAGAGCTCCAGGCATGCTAATGCATGCTATATGTTGTCTTTGTGTTTGAGGTAGGAAATAACTCATGCCGTAGTAAACTTGTGTTACACAAATATTTATGCAAACTCTTTCAAGTGCTTGGGCAGTAATAAATTGCTATCGTTTGGTCTGTTAGAGCCTGATGAACAGCCTGTTGTTTTGTCAGGCTAGATAGCTGGTGCTGATGCAAACGAAAAAAAAAAACCCGAAGCTGTCCTTTCCCATGCTGCCCAGTGGAGAAGAATCTTTCCACTTCCACTGATAATCTGCAATGGGAACTACAGGCTAAACTGATATTTGATTGCTCCTTTTTCGCATCCAAAGGTTTAATCTTCAGGAGTAGACTGATTTCCTTGGGAGCCTGGAATGATGGGACATGTAGTGTCAAAATATTATCCTAACTGAGCCATGCAAGGTGCCTATAACTACAGGAGAAGATCAGTTCTGGATCATAGGAAAACCCAAAAACTGGTATAGAAAAGCTGGATATATCAAAGGAACATAGTTTGTTATCAAGGATTAATCTATTAGTCCTGTAATTCATCTGTCATGTATTTTATTCTGCTTATCCAGAAGTAAGACACTATGGGGTCCAGTCAATTGAAATAAATGCTGTATGTAGGACAGGGGGTCTGTCTGCTGAAGGAGAGAGACTATGATGAGAGCATATGGAATTTTTAGTCTGAATGGAAAAGGTAACCCATTGCCTTTGCGGCAGCCTTATTTTGTTTACCTTTATGCAAAGTGCAATGTACCCTCCATTAATCTGATAGGCATGGGCGATTTCCATGGAAACAGCAGGACTCCATTTCATTTAAACTCTGATGCCTGTTTTCCTTGTCAAGTGGAAATCAATGTGTACAGGAGAAGCATTCGGAGTATCGCTTAGAGATGTTGCCTGTGCAAAGGTCTCTGGAGGAGTGCAGTGATCTGCCCTATCCCATCACTGTTCACCTGAGCATGATCCACCACTCCACATTTATTCTTTCCTTCCTTTCTTCTCTTTAGTCAGGATTGTCCTCGGTTTCACTGCTCAGTTTCTCTGCCTGACCTCACGCATAATTATTATCCTCTCTGTCTGGGGTTATACACAGAGAGAGAATTGGCAGTGCCTGGATAAGTGTTCCAGCTCTCCACACTCCACCCAGAGTCAGGGGCATTTGGGTAACTGGGAAGTGAGGCTTATTTATTAACAAAAAAAAAAAAAAAAAAAAAAGAGAAAAGTTCTAAGAAAACTAAGAGAAGCAGCCAGAATTTTTTAGAGATGCACACTTTTTGATGTGCAGCCAGGGGGAAGAAAAAAGGACCACAAATTCCTTGCAGCACATGATAGCCAAATTCTTTTCTCAGATTATCTTCTCACCTGCCTTAGGCAACTATTGTTTTTGTCCAACAAGAACTGGTCAAGGTGCTTAGGGGTCTTTCTAGGTAGCTCACTAGGTAAAGATATACATGGTTCCCTGCGTGCTCCATCCCAATTCATAGGCAGACTGAGAGAACATCACTCCTACAGCTCTCCTCAGCTGACAACCTCCCACTGAGGCACTGGAACATGACCATGCCTCTCCACTACTTCTACACACCTCCAGGTGTCAAGGTCAAACATCATTCATGTTCCTCTGTCTCCAAGGAATGCTCCAAAGCTAGGCAGAGCCAGGGAAGGACAGACACGGAACTAACTGTGTTGGTGTAAGAATGGGATAGGTCTGTGAGACAGACCCACTAGACCCTCACCGCAGTAGCTCCTGCACATGATGCTCTCCCTCCAGATAGATATTCCCCTGCTACTACCTCTATGCAGGCAGGAACTCAAGTCCTCTCCCCCTGCCTGCATACATGTGCTTTGCCTACATCCATGTAGTTGCAGAAGTAGCATAAGTCTCACCTACATTTTTTAGGTGGCCTCTGGACTCTGCAAAGGTGGTGCCATACAGAACAGTACCTTTTGGCCTTTAAATCCTGTGAGGTTCAGGTTAATCACTTAGAAGGGCTTCCAGAGTGATATTGGGTTTGATATTCAGAGTGTGAGCTTTTTCAGTAATGCAGTTTATCCAGACCTTGTCATCAGGTTTTTCTTTTTCCTTTTTCTGGCCTCTTTCCAGTCTTTAATATATTTTTAAGAGTGGCCATCAGAGGAAGGCATAAGTAATTCAGGTGATGGTGGCAGAAAGGGAGCTGTTTTACTGGGAAAGGGGACACAGAAGGAGAGAGGTGTGTTGGGAGGCTAAAGAATATACCCTAAATTAAAGTAATTCAGTATAGATGAGTGTAGGACCCTGGAGTCTTGGAATGCTAGTCCTGGCATTTAATCACTGCATATCCTCTCTTGTCTTAAAGTTGAAGCAAATCTTAGGCTGCAGATAAAGGTTTCAAACTAATCATAAATTACTGTCAATGTTTCTGCTTTGGCCAGGATAACGGCACAAGTAAACACACCTTAATCTTCCTAAAGGCTTTTCTGAAAAGAGACTGTTTAAAACCTTGTTCATTTTCTCTGCATATGTATCTTTTATCTAGTGGAACCTCATTCTATGTCCTCTGACTGCATACTGTGGGAAAACAGAAAAGTCCTTCTTGCACAGCTAAAACAATGGAGAAGCCAGATCAATTTATCTTTTAACATAGTTGCAAAGCAAAAAAATCAGACCACTAGTTTATTCCTGCCAACTTCACTTCAATATTACAAATTACACTTTCTGCCCGGCCTGTCAATCAGGAGCTGTAATGCATATAGGAAGGTGCTTTCTCTTGATGAGCAAACATTTCCAGGGTAGGAGGAAGCAGGAGGAACCTGACCAGCCTCACAATCAGGCTGGGAAGATTTCACCCAACAGGAAAGTCATCACCTCAAGACACTGCAGTGCCAAGGTCAGCCAGCAACAGAAGAACCAGCTGGAGATAATGCTGAAGAAAATTCCATGGAGACCACTGCTAGAGTCCATTGTGCTTTATATTGGAGAAGGCCGCTGATTTTTGTTTACTGTGACCACCTGCAGCACCTCTAGGGAAAGCCCGGGTGATGTCTGCATGCTCTCTGATATCCCCCCATGCCTCATCACTGCCATCTGCAAGCTCTCTGAGCCTGTTCCCAGCAGTGGCATTTCCTGTGCTGATAAATGTGCTTCTGAATATTTTTCTGTCTCTTGAAGTACCTCAGTTGCATCAAGTTGTACAGGAGGGACCATGGTAGCCTTTCCATGACATGAATCAGCTGTTCTGTCATAAGTCATATTTATCTTCCAGGGTGGAAGGGCAGGGAGGGGTCTATGTAATGCAATAGAACCCAGTGGGTCCTCCCACCTGATCTAGTGGGAGGTGTCCCTGCCCGTGGCAGGGGGGTTGGAACTAGATGATCTTTAAGGTCCCTTCCAACCCAAATCATTCTATGATTCTATATTTATCTTTCACGGGGGAAGGGCAGGGAGGGCTCTGTGTAATGCAATTCAACCCAGTGGGTCCCCTATATCATAACTGAGAAGAGGAGAACCTTTTGCTAGTTGCAGAAGTTTTCACAAATTCTGCCCCTTTACCATAAAACTTTAGCTACCTATTAATTAGTACTTTTACTATCAGTTTTTAATTTTTAATACACACTTTAATCTTGTTAGAATAAGGGGATCCACCTTGGATCAGGTCTTTCTGTTCTGGAGGCTGTGCTGGGACACAGAGGCAGATCTGTGCCTAGGGAACTTTGCTTTAAAAAGCAGTGTGTATAGGGAAACCCCCACGATAAAGTGTGATGACAAAAGGTAATGTTTTCTCTTAAATTTGCCTGGGTCAAAAACTAGCTGGATACAAGCACTAAATTGTCAAGAAGCAGTTCTGTGGGTCTCTCCAGATTAGCAACAGCTGTGTAGAGTTGACGGAATTACTGTCTTTAGCACCAGCATTTTGCTAGCTTTGCACTTCCAAGTGATTTTTGAGCTGGGGCTTTTGTAGGATAGAGTAAGTGGTATCTATCCATTGAGCCATGATTTTAAATATTAAAACATCTATAAATTCTGTCTGATGGGATGGATTTTTATTTTCTTTATGATCTTACCGGATTGTCTTTTACATGGAGGGGCAGGGTATACCAAGCTGTGCTGATGAATTTAGAAGCACCCCATTTTGATTTGCCAAGAGACTGGTGATCAGGAGTTATGAGGAAGTGAGGTAAGCCACACTATCCCATCTGAAAAGAAAAAAAATTTTTTTCTGTTCCCTAACCACTGAAACTGGGTGTGCCTGATGCTGCCATCGTATAACTACCATCTCTTAAAGAAGTCTGTGTTTCCTCTGCCTTCCCAGGCAGCCACAAAAGGTGGGCAGATGTGCTACAATACACAGGATCATCAGACCTGACATCTGGTTAGTCTGGTTAAGAAAAGTTATCAATATTAAACAGGTAGTTCAAAGAAACCACTAATTAATTTTATGAACAGCATGCTAGCTTCTTGAAACTCTCAGAGGAAAGTCACAGAAACCATACTGGCTAAACAGAAGATGATTTGAGGGGCTGTCTTCTTGTGATACTTTTCTTAGAAGAATGGTGGTGTGGTTTAACCCCAGCTGGCAACTAGGACCATGCAGCTGCTCACTTGCTCCCCTTGGTTAGGATTGAGGAGAGAATCAGAAGAGTAAAAGTGAGAGAACACATAGGTTGAGATAAAGACAGTTTAACAGGTAAAACAGAAGCCACACACACAAGCATTGCAAAACAAAGACTTCACTCACCATTTCCCATCAGCAGGTAGGTCTTCAGCCATCTCCAGGAAAGTAGGGGTCCATCACACATAACAGTTATTTGGGAAGACAAACACCATCAGTCCAAACATTGTCCTCCATCCTTCTTCCCCCAGCTTTATATCTGAGCATGACATCATATGGCATGGAATATCCCTTTGGTCAGTTGGGGTCAGCTGCCCCAGATGTGTCCCCTCCCAACTTCTTGTGACTCCCCAGCCCTCATTGGTGGGGCAGTGAGAGGAGCAGAAAAGGCTTTGACTACTTAGCAACAACCAAAAACGTTATTGCACTATCATCACTGTTTATCATCCCAAATCCAAAACATAGCACTACACCAGCTGCTACCAAGAAAGTTAACTCTATCCCAGCTGAAACCATGACAGATGGTTCTAACATCAGTCTCAATAAAAGAGGACTTTTGATACTTGATGATCCTTGCTCTGTGTGTGTGTGCAAAGAATCCAAGGATTTTCTTAACTAATGACAGCTTTCTAATAGACTCTGAACACCTATGGCATCGTTAAACTAAACAGCCACTTTCCAGAATGATGCATGCATGAAATTTCAAATCAGGAATGTTGTGTGACTAATCCTGAAAGTATTTCTCTGTACATTTCCATTTGAATTTTGCATGTAACAAGCTGTGTCATTTTGACACACACCAGGACATTTTTATGTGACCTCTGTTGGCAAAGCAGAGATACTGGCTACCACCAGACCATCTGTAATTTGAACAGACTATTTAATGAACACCAGTATCACCTTTGATCTGGGAGTGACTGGCAACTTGCTGCATCTGACGTTCAGGTGAAATAAGATGTTTCAGCTGGTGCTAATAATGCTATTTTGCACTTATGGCTGCCAACTAGCCACTGTCTTCCACTGTTTTAGCTCATAAGGTTGTTGATTTATTTATAATGGTTTAATTAACCTGATAATTAGATTAATTGTTTTTGTTTATATCAAAGTAAATTAAAATAAATTGGGTTAATATTTATTTTATGTTACGGTTCTACTTAATTATTTGATTTAGCAATTAAAGTGCATAAAATTGGAAAACTAGAGGACTAGAGGATTTTTTTTTCATCTCTCTGGAAATCGGGACTAGGTGTCTGAGGAGTTCTGGCGAAGATAAGATCAAGCAATTGTGTGTTCCAATGACTGCAGATAGATTGAATCATTGATTACTCTAACATTTGTGACACCTACCTACAGAGAAATAATGGGCCAAGTTTGTAAAAATGTTTTGGTATCTATCACTGCATAATAAAATTTAGTTTTATTTTTCAGAACTATGTGTACTTGTCTGCATCTTTAGGCACATTTAAGGTGCAAGATCTTTAAAACTCCAGACTAAATAGCTTCTAAGAATGTCAGAAAGCCTGGGACAGAAATGGTTAGGAGAGAACAGTGTTTCCCAATCAAAGGAGATGAAATCCATCACGTTTTCAATCCTATTTTTAATTTTGAAAGGGGAAAAAATCCTTCAGTTTTTCCAACCTGAAAGATTCGCCAACTATCATTTTATTCTCTATATTTTATATCAGTAGCCAAATAGGCTGAATTTTCAAAGTGTTGACACTTGGGGTGAAAAAAAAGTCTGTTTATATTCTTAGCTAGCTTTGATGCAATCCCACTGGCACAAGCATGCATGTCTGCTATATTTCAGATTTGTAACTTGCCCCCTCATACTGATCATGATTATCAGTATGGGACTATATATAGGTCTATATATGCATATGTAGAGACTCGTTTAGGTACATGTAGATGTCTAAAAATCCATACAGATATGTTCCACAGCCTGCACAAGGGAGATCAAAGAAAGCCCACAGAAGTGGAGGAATGCTCGTTAAGCAACTCCATCGTACCATATGACACACCTCAGCCACCAGTGCACTCACCCTCACTGCCTCTTTGCAGTCAGAAATGCCACTGTTGTCCAGGGTCAGGGTGACCTGAGGCACTGGTGAAGCCGATGGGATGCTACAGACAGAGCTCGTGGCAGTGCCAGGAGCGGCGCTTGGTTTCCTGGCTCTGGGTTTGTCTTCTGACAAGGCAGTTGCACCTTCCCAAAGCTGGATAAATGATATTCCATGACAAAATGAAAAAAACCCTGCAAGTGGTAAATAAATGTTGTATGACCCCACAGGTATATTCTCTGCTTGCTTTCCAGACACATTCCGGTGATTTAGTTAGCAGAAATGTTCTGTCAGACAGCTGCAAGGGAATACTACATAATGGTTATGAAAAGTGAATTTTGAGCTCTCTGGAGACCTTCATCCCGGAGTTATATTTGCCCAGCACAGGAATAGAAATACCCCCCCAGCTAATCAATCAATATTTCTGTGAGTTCCTTCGCACCACATGTGCACAGTCACTCCTGCAGCAGCAGGGGAAATGGCTTTGGAGAGAAACAAGTCAACGTTTCATCTCCAGCTCTCTCCTGCCCTCTCATTTGCCCCCAAGGGTAATTAGTGCCAGGTGGTGTCTGGTCCTTTGGCTGGTTTTGGACAAAGAGGTGAAGGAGGGGACTTGCATGTGTGCCTGGCCAGTCATGGAGCCACAGCTGAGAAGGAGTTTGAGCACATCAGGCTGAAGCCTGGGCATGAGCGTAGCCATGCTGAGACCGCAAGCCCAGCTGAAGGGTCCCAACCTGCATAGCCAGCAGCAGACAGATGCAAAGGAGCCAGAGGTTTTGGGCCTCCTGGGAGGCACCGAGGTCCGAGCTTGCAGACTGGACTCCACACAGCAAACACAGGGTCCATTTGTCACGCAGCTTTGATTTTGAATGCTCCCCAGGTGGCTGCCCGAGGATGGGCTACACAAGGAGCATCGCTCACAGAAAATATTCAGGGAATAATATATGACTGCAAGGATTACTTGATTGGTTCTCAGACAGCCTGAGAATACGGAGCAGAGGAGAGGAGAAATTTTGGCAAGTGAGTTATTAATCATAAAACACATTCTCCCCTGCCCCCCTCCCCCAGCACACACCAGCATTTACCCAGAAGGTGGCTATTGCATGTGCAAGAGAGACGGAGGCTGTAAGGCCTTTCATCAATGCAGGTCTGCCTTATTGAGTCATCCTGATGATGAATGCTTGAAGCCTGCATGAAAGTGCAGTGCAATTACTGCTGAGTAATAGCAGCAGGTGGAGCTTTTCAGCTCCAGCTGGGATGTAAGAGGTGATGGTGAATCAATCAGTGTGGAAGAGACCTTGGTTTGGGGGAGGGGGAATATGGGGGAGAGTTGTGCCTTGAGTAGCTCCTGAATAAAGGGAAGAGGGAGCTTAAATCAGTTAAGAGTGTTATGGGTGACTGCAGTTAAATCTATTGTTCACTAAAGCTGCACCTGAAAGGAATTATATCTGAGCTCTTTGGAGCAAAGTGGTAACTGTACCTGATTAAACAAGGAGGGTATAAAAGCTCTGACAGGGCAAAGGTAAAAAGTGAAAGAAAGTTGAGCATAGATGCTAGAATAAACCCAAATAATTACAGCAAGTTCAGTCTGCTGTTTTTTACAAGGCTTCTGGGACTTTTGGGACAGCTGTTTTGAGTGGCATGAGCTCTGTCAAGGAGAAGTGCCAGAGAAGGTGAAAGACTGGGTGTGGATTTTGTTTCAATCAGGGTAGTATGGGATGTTATGTGCTGTTTTCCACTTCTTATGGAAAACATGCCTTAACTGCATAGTCTCTGAAAGCACACCACTGGTTACAACAAAAAAGGCTTGGTTTTCAAGGCTTGGCTGGTACTTTCATGACGAAGAATTGGCCAACTGTGACCCATGCAGATGTACCAGGGAAGAAAATAAATTAAAACACTGTAGTTTGGGGAACGGGGGCAATTTTTATTATATTCTTGAGCTACCCACTGAGTTCAGCCAAGGTCACATGCAGTCAAAGGAGCAGCTAAAGCCCACCATGCAGAGGTCGGGATGTTGAGGTTATCACGCACCCTTCCCACCTCACAGCCCTGCTAGAGAGCAGGAGGAGAGGAGGGCTAGGATTAGTGGGCTGAAACAACCCCTGAGCTGCTCTACCCATCACACACTCTGCTGGAAGAATGGTATGCCCCTTCTTTGCTGGTAACTGACGCACCTTGTGTTGGATGGGCTAGTCTGGAGACAGACAGAAAGATCATCAAGGTCAGATACTGGGGTAAAGGATAATAACATATTTGAGGGGGGAAGAAGAGAGACCATGGATAAAGTTAATGCCAGGCCTTATCAATCATCTGCTTGAAAATGACAGGTGGTGCCTATGAAACCTGCTTAAAGTTCCTGTGTGTCATAGGGAATATTTTTCCAGAATCTTGAAAGAAATTGGACAATTACATATTTAAACCAGATTCTATTTCTGGTCACCTGTGTTTTAGATGTCTGAGCAGTGCATGTTAGATGACATGTCAGAGAGAACAGCAAATGGATTATTTATTTCCCTGCAGGTAACAGGCTTGGCCAAAAGCAAAGGAAGCAGAGCCTCTCCACTGCTGTGGTGCTGACTGAAAATGAGGAATTAAGTCCCACTTGCTGCTTTGCCTGGTGGTGGGCTGTCTTAAGGAGGGTGGCCCTGTGCTCAAAGCACCAGTTTTGGAGCCTAGAGACCTGTGCCTTGGCCACAGTCTACGAACAATTTTGGGAAAGTTTCTTCAATGCTCTGGAGCATTGCTTTTCCGTATGTAAAAGAGAACTGACAACTAACTGCTTCAGAAGGTTATTCCAAGGTTAGGCTAGTGCTAGTGAATCACTTCAGTACCTTATGATAAAAGTAACTGTAGAAATACTTATTATCATAACCTCAGTCTTCTTCAAAGGTTAATACTGGCAGAACGCAGGGAACTTGCCATCAAGAATCAGGATATTCAAATTTAGACAGAGCCTACTGAAAGATCAGAATTGCATCTTGCATTAATTTTTCATGGATTTCCTTTTTTTTTTCTTTTGTCAATAGGGAAAAAATAGGAGGTGGAGGAATGAAGAATGAAAGTGTCCTCTTTCTCTCCACTTCACTGGCCTCTTCACTTGCTCCCTTCTTCACTGCCAGTCTGCTACCTAAGAAAAGATGTGCACAGTGACCTATTTTAGAGCATATATTCTTACTTTGGGGAAGATGCATAAGACAGCAGGAATACAGGACCTCTTTAAAGTAATTTCAAGCGAGGTATGAAAGTACTTATAATGGCGCAACTAGTGTATGTGGAGGGAACCAGTTACTAATTGCTGTTTCCCTTTCTTTCTAATGCATAAATGAGTCAGACATGCGCTAATAAAGGGATAGGTGAGAGAATAAGCCAGATGGACAAACTGGAATTGAGGTGGTTCACAGCACACCTGGCTCTGGCTGACTGGAAAGACTCCTTAGTCTTCATACTGACACTGAGCAAATGCAAAGGAGTTTTCTTCCTAACAAAAATGTGTATGAAAGAACCCAGAAGATTCACGGTAATGCCACAGCTTGAATTACATGGTCTCTCTTAAAGGGAACACAGACCCTAAATCACTGCCCTTTACCTCCAACCCTGCTGGAAGGAGAAAGTCTCATTCTGCCTGGCTATGGCTACAGCTCTAGTCCAAGAGGTCTGCAGCTGCAGAGGGAACCTGAGAGTCTCACAGTCGGGCACTCATGTGAAATTCCCTATTGACTATTACCTTCCTGGGAAAAATGAGACCAAAAAGACTCTGATCTTCATTGCTCTCCTTGATATGCAGTGAAAAGAAAAAAGAACAATAAAAAAAAAGTCCTCTGCAAGTTTCTGTGTATTTTGTTCCTCTATTAATACCCATTGTGGGAATGGATAGAAGCGGATTAACAGTGGCTATCTTCTCTTCAATCTAATCTCCTATTGACTGAGAAACATCACATAGGAACGTCATGGAGGAATTAGCACAAATCCTTTTAAAACTCTTCATGTCTTCTCCCTTCCCCCCTCCCCAGGCACTTCTCTCTGTGCCCCCCAGTGTTGAATTCATAGCAGAGGATGTGGCCAAGGAGAATGATGGGTAATCAATTAAGATGCAGACTTTCACCATTTGAGATGCATTATCATGGTCCCACTGACACATCCTGAAACACAAACTCGATCTATCACATTGCAAATGAATTCAAAGTGGAAGATTAAAGAGGCAGAGCGGCACACAGTCTCACCATAGAATTCAATTAAAAAAAAAAAAAAAAGAAAAACAAAATGGAAAGGAAAAAGCAGGAAAGCAAGAACAACAGAGAGAAAGCTGGATTATCTGTAGCCAAACTTTATCCTCGATACTATAATTCTTCCAATGGAGTTAGATCGGCAGGAATAGTTTGGGGTAGTCTGAACCATGGCTTGGGGGTAAATAAAGGGGGTTTTGTCAATTTGAGGTGGGATGAAAGCACTTATATACAAAGAAACTTCTTTGTTTTCTCTTCAGCCTCCCCAAAAGAATGTCTCAGGATCAAATGGATTGAATGCAGGTGTATTATTTGTTTCCTGTGGTCATTACAGGCTGGCAAAGCACCTCATCAACAGTGAGGCCAGGGTGAACACCAGGGAACTACTAATATTCAGTGCACCTCATCTTCCATGGTCACGAGTTTCTGAAGTACAAACTGTCTACTCTTCTCCAAGGTGGGCTGGTGCTGGTCAGTACTTATCTCCCTGCCTTCAGAGAAGATAAATCCACGGCAGGCTGAAAGCAGAGGTATAATTCTTGCAATTCAAGTAATTTCTCAGAATTAGAGTAGATGCTTTTTCTGCCTTGTTGCTTTTCTCATTGCCACTTTGCCCTCCTACAGCAGTTGAGATGGTGCCCCATCTAGCACTCACTCCTTGAAAAGTGCTCACATAAAGAATAGTAAAAATTAGAAGAAATTTTAAATTATGCAAGGCCTTTCCTTCTCCTTTCTCAATGTATTCTGCAATTGTTCAGAAGTCTTCATATTTTTGATACCAATACAGTAAAGGCATGAAGATTTGGGATGAAAATGGAATTAATTCAACTTAAAACAGAACCACACGTGGGCATGGTCAATATGCCAATCCACAAATAAAATCCTACTGATAAAATTCCCCATTTCTACCCTTGCTCCCTGGGCCAGTCGCTAGGGCACATCCAAGTTTGGGGTCTGGAAATCAAAGGCTAGATAAGATTGAAGGCAGGGAATGAAGCTGAAGTCATCTTTTGGATGAGCTTTTACCAACTCCAGCAAGGACTTTGACTCCTACCCTGCAAAACCGCTGTCTGCTAAAACCTGTCTGTCATTTCTAACTTTCTCTGTAAGAAGCATAAGGAACAGTGGTGGGTCTGCCAAGGAACTGCACTAATTACACAACTGCCAGAAACATACGTGTTCTCTTTCTTTAAAATTCAATTGTCACGTAAAACCTACCATTGGGAGCCTCCATGTGTCACAGCCTAGAGCAGTTGAGGCACCAGAGGGAAAGATGACTGCTAGATTTGCTCGCTTCCCATCTGTTTGCTCACAGAGAGCTGGTTAAGGAACCCTTCTAGCAGAGGCAGGAGACAGACACACATAGAAGGTAACAAGGACATGTTGTGGATTCTTTATCAGCCATGGCTCAATTTAAGATTTATTTTAGTGCTGGGATTAATTTGATGCTTATGAAAGGGACAGGCTGTCAGCACTGACAAAAGTCTGCCTGACAGCCAGGAGGCAGTGGGTGAGATTTACGTACACAGTATTTGCCTGCACCCCTCATTTCTGGCATGCAGCACCACCTGCCCTGGTCTCTGCCCCACTGCCATGCAGCCAGCACCAATCCTGACCACCACGCAGAGCAACAGGCACGTCCATGCAGAGCTCTTACCCAATTCACAGTGCCGACATAGCCTATGAGCTGGGATCGATGAAGTTACAGATATAATACAGGTGGCATCCAAAGAAGAGGAAACAATTTGGAAAAGTCAAAAGCTGACCTTCATTATTAACTCTTTTTTTTTTTTTTTTAATTTCCTAACATTTTCAGTAAGGAACTCACTTAACCTTTACCGATGGAAAAAGTGGAGGAGGGGGGAAAGGAATAAAAGGAAAGAGTTATACAACCAGAAAAAGAAAAGAAACAGTTCTGAGCTGCCAAGAAAGTTCATCAATCTCAGTGCCTTCACCTGAAGTCCCCAGTTTAGTGACTGGCTGAACTATCAGTCGTTGCAGGCTGCATAACACTGTAACCAGAAATACTCTGTTTTGCTGGGACTCACGCTTAGAAAGTGACGCTGACTCCCTGAGACCAGCCTTTCTGAAAGAAGGTGCTAAGGAAAAGCATCTACATATGTGCTGTCTGAACTATGAAGTTATTTTTGTTTCCTGCTTCTGCAGTAAGTAAATATTTCTACAGTGTGCAAGGCAAAACATTTTTGTTGACTTTTCCTAAAAGCAATTTCTCATGTAATTCTGTTTCAGAAAGCCTGAAATGCTTCAACAAACAGCTCTAGTTTAACCATTTCGGAGTGGATTTAAAGAGTTTGAAACCTGCCAAAGTAAACACAGTGCTCAAAATTAGCCTGAAATATTGTACTTCATATAATCCACTTTGGAAAGCTCACTCATTATTAGAAGAAATGGCAGATTCTCAAAGCCTCTGGGGTCATATGCAAAATCTTCAACAATGCACATCATGTAATGGCAAACAGCCATTTATGGAAACCTCAGTCCAAACATCAGTTCTTATTCCTCACTAGCATCCCCTCAAGGACTGATGCCTGATTTTACTACATTTACTTGTGGAGAGGGCAGAAAAGACTCTCCCAGTAATTACCCCCATCAGTAATGATTTATGGATTAGGAACATGTGAGGAAAGAACAAGTGTCATCCCTTCTCTGTCCTCTCCCTGCCTTTCTGGTTCAGCCCTAGTAGGTTAAAAAGCAGAATGTATATTATTTTTCCACAATTACTTGCTGAACTTTGAAAAATATTACAGAAACATGTTAAAGATTGTCATCCACTGTGGTTTTATTTAAAAACTGTTGTCAAGCAAGACATTTTGTTTAATAGTCTCTTTGGTCAAAAAAACCCATTATCAGTTAAAACATTAACTGTTTCTGTTAAGTACCTACTTAAGTTGAGATCTGGGCTGTGAATCTTGATGAGGGGAAGAGAAGAAAGGGGGAGAATATTTTTACTCTGCCTCAGCAAAGCACAGCAGAGAGGAAATCCTACTGCAAAAATCCAGGCATAATCCAGTTTTTTCACATCTGTAGTGGTGCACCTGAAAAATAAAGGGCTAGCAAATGAGTTTCTTTAAAATGAGAGCAATTCATAAACTGGGCCAGATGCAGCCCTGATGTGGAGGTACTGGCTGCGTGGCAGTGAGATACCTCTCCTGTCTTGCCATCAGGAGCACACATATTTCATCAGGCAGCACTAATGAGGAAAGAGAGGGCTACATCCCAATTTCATTCTGCCCCTGTGAATCTATTCCCAGGAACACTGATGACCCTCCACAACCCTGAAAGAAGCATCCTGTGGCCAACAGAGAGGGGGAAAGCATATAGGAATAAAAAACACACTAAAAACAAAATTACAAGCTTGAAATACATCAGACCCCTGCTACGCTAGCACACAAGGACATCCTGACTGCAGAGCTCTGTTTTCCTGTGACAGGAAACTGCAGAGCAATGGACTTCTACCCACTGCTGGGTGCATTTCCATTTCAAAAACAATACCTTGCCACTTTGTTTTGTTGTCTCAAGGAGGCCTTCACACACCTGAAATCCTTCCAGCATCCCAGAAGTGCAGAGAGAAGAAAAAGAGTTGCAGGATACATATTTCTGTCAATCCAGGCCTGAGCATGGAGACTGATAGTTAAATAGATACAGAGCTACACAATATATAAAGCTCAAACACACACATACAGAGAAGATAGTAATGTGTTCACCTACTTTCCTCCCCACTTCCTTATACGTGTGTCTCCTGCTAGTTATGTATCACATTCTGATGAAAGCAGATATGTAAGAAGGATCTTATCCTTATCGAATCTTGTTGTATTACGTTCAGTCATCCCCCAATTTCAAAAACA